>CADEHL010000717.1:600000-1004880 GCA_902827135.1 Harpagifer antarcticus
TGAGCAACCTGACAGGGAGGAGGTCATCGCCGGGTATGCTACACGGTTCAATTTGGCTGCTGTCTGAACCCAACATAGACATTTCACGGATCAGAGGACAACGCAGGCCGGAATCACCACTCTGATCCTGTGTCCATGGAAGCCCCAGCACCAGCTCACAAAGCTCCTGTTTTTTATGGGTTCAAATAACCGTTGATTTTGACAATAAAGTTCCGAGTTGATATCAAATGTGTCGTGATTATTCATGTTTGAATGGGTAAAGAATATTCTGATTTCAAAAGCATAAGGTTGTGTGTGGACTTTTTTTGTCATACACATGGGTGCGTTATGCCATTGCTGTGTAGTATATAATAGTAGATGTACAATGACAGAATGAAAGATTGCATAAAGCCATATACACCAGTATTTATTTCCATGAACAATATTAGCATTCGTTTTACAATTTCAGTCAAAACAAACCACTCAGTGCTCTATTTGCCTCAACTGTAGTCCAACTGTGTTCAGCTCTGTAAATATTCAATGCATTCTGCAGGGACAACACATTTAGGCACACAATCCAGGATGGTCCACCGTACAGGTTAGAGTCCTCAAGTTCCTGCATCCGTCTTTACACCTAGTGTGATAAACATATATTGAATGACATGTGAAAAATGTATTCTCTAAACAGACAACTTAGTGAAGCTAATGTTACGTGTGGTATCTCCATGCAGCACATGCTCCGGTTCAGAAGGCATCGTGGCGCAAGTTGCACATGTACCCCTTTAGAAAGAAGTCAATAACTGAGCTTTTAAAACACATGAAACACACATTGCTGACAACTGAGGTGTTGGAGTTATACTTTTTATCACCCTAAGTTATTGAACTTTCCAACGGTTGTTGCACGATGTTGGAAGAAAAGGACTGTAAACTATTAAACGCAATGAGGCCATTGTATATATGCTGAAAATATGAATGTCTCCCTTTATAAATATATATATGTATCGCTGTGTTTGCGTTACAAACTCTAAGTTACAAACTGTACACATTGCATTCTTGCTAATTAGCCAAAATATGAACGGAATAAGTAGCAAGCATCGTAACAGAGTAAAAATAAATAGGGACAACAGCTTGTCAACTAACCATTCAGAAACGTCCTGCTGCAACCGAGATGTTTGCACCTCCACCAAAACCTCCGCTGCTTCAGTTTCTGGATCAAATTGATAATATGCTTGAACACATGCATTGCTCTGAGATGACATGTGTATTCCACACTCGTAAACACAGCAAGCATGGTAACGTGACTCTCGCCGGCTCTTCTGCAGGGGGGCGTGGTCAGCTGCTGCTCAGAATTTTCATAGGCAGGTTTGGAATAAAGCGAAAATGAGCGAAACGAGGCATGGCTAAAAAATGATCTGTTTGGTATTTTGAAAAATAAAATGTATAAATATACCTTATATAGGTATGGTCATACACTATATCATTTAAATATAGCATGATAGGTCACCTTTAAGGCCGGCCCACCTTAAGTGAGCCTGAGTTGTAGAATTTATTCACCAACACTCACAAATTAGCACTGCTTGCTAATGGCTCTAGCACGCCTCGCTAACAGTGATATGTATTGACGTTTATACTTTGCATTGGTTATTATGGATGATTGAATCAATAAATCGATCCAGATTACAACTACTGTATAACTATTTCATTTGTAAACCTTGTTTGAGGGCATTGCGGTGAGGTGTGTATCGTTGATCCTTGAGCTGCATTACGTAACTTGGACAAACAAAAGGATGAAAAAGGATCAGCCAGAAACTGAAAGCTCTTCTGTTTTCAACATGCTCCTGTCAGGGAAACCTAAGAAGGCTTTCAGTTTGGCAGAATACAAAGCTACAGTATGACTTAGTTACTCAGTAGTGCAGGACTGTAACACTCCCACTGACAGACCATATGGAATAGCGACTGGTCTGAACAGTGTTATCCAAACATTTCATACTTTTTCATCAGCTGCTCTCACATTTACTGTATTTGGCTCTACAGTTCATGTGATCAGCGTCCCCTCCTGCATTCGTTGGATACCAGCCGGTACTTAGAGAGGTTTTAGGTAACAGGAAGGGAGGAAGTGTTATAGCCGATTTGGGTCGGTTTCTTCTACTGTTCAAAATCACATCCTGCCCATCTGATCATCAGAATTAGTCAAACTTGCCGTCATTATCGTCAAATTAGTCACAGGCTTTGTGCGTTGGTGTCTGTGTTTCTTCTTCAAGCAAAAACAAATATTTCATTTGAGCCCATGTGGAACATTCCTTTCTCTTAATTAGGGGTGTAACGGTTCACAAACATTTCGGTTCGGTACGTACCTCGGTTTTTAGGTCACGGTTCGGTACGTTTTCGGTACAGCAGAAAAAATTATCACAAAACATAAAATATATATATATATATATTTTTTTATTATTAAACTGTGAATAATATATTCACTCAAATACAAAATATAATGAAGTAAACATTAAGGTGCAGCATTTCGATGAACTGAAATAATCTCTATTTGAACTGTACTAGTACTAGTATCTAAGCAGCCAGTTTGACATTATGACTTGCTTGTCATTGTATTTTCATGTTTTTTTAAAGAAAAATTAACTTTCCACATTGCAAGCAAAACTTTCCACATTGCTTGCCGAAAGGGCAGATCTGCTGGCACTAACAATGTCTCCTGCTGTGGAGAACACCCTCTCGCTAGGGACAGAGGTAGCAGATACAGCCAGGTAGCGCTTTGCTAACATGGCAACATAAGGATATTTGGCGTTTGTAATAGCTTTGGCTCGGTCTGAACTTGTTGCGAGTGGTGGAGGCTTACATGCTAGTGGGAGTTGGGTTTGCACTTCAGTCTTTTTTATTTTGGTACCGGTGATATTCACGTTCGGGTGATGCCTTTTCAAATTAGTGTGCAAGTTTGATGTATTGCCAGCCGCGTAACCAATGTTAGTTGAACAATGCCGACAAACAGCTTTGGTTCGGTCCACCTGTCTTTGTCCGTCATCCTTGTACGTAACTGCGAAACCAAAATGTTCCCAAACCAGAGACTTCAATGATGCTGGAGGATTTTTGAGCTTGTTCGCCATTTCGACAGTTCCTCAAATTACTGACTACATTTGAACGCATCCCTCTGACCAGCTCTCATAGTATGCCTCTCGTCCAATGAAATGACTTGGTCGCTCTATAACGCGTTGAACCCAATGTGAGCAAATTACTCTGAATGCTGCGACGCAGCACCTGAGATTACTTCCAAAAAGTTGTTCACGTTCTCAATTTTTTCCGTTTAACGTTATATTCGTTCGGTACACATGTGTACCGAATAGGGATGCCAGCGATTATTCGATTATTCGTTACAGTCTCCATAATCGAATATTATTTTTAAAAATCGATTTTATTTATATATATATTTTTTATTATTTATGTTTAATTTTTTTTTTTTCTGGCTTAGTTTCAACCAACATATAGACTAATGCTAATAATAGTAATAGTATTAATAATTGGAAATGGCCATTGGTCACACCACCAGTTTGTTCTACTGTAAACTTGGAGGAAGCCTGCGTGCAGAGCAGACTGCTGCTGCAGCACGCTACACACCGACCCCGCCCCCCCCCCTCCTCTCCCTCACACGTGCGACTAAAGAGGAGCAAAGCGGCAGGTAAAAAGAGTTCCTCGTGGAACTACTTTGAATTGACAAGTCCAAAGGAAGTGAAAGGAAGTGAAATGCAAGCTCTGCGAAAAGACGTTGGTATATCATAGCTCAACCTCAACAATGCGTTCGCATTTGAGTGCGAAGCACGCCAAAGAGGTTACAGAGAAAGACGCAGCAGCCGGCCATTACCAACTTTCCTTCGAGGCCATGTCGTTGTGATGACATGCGTGCAGGTGAAATAACATAAATAAATAATAATCGATTATTATTCGCCAGGGCTGCCGAATAATCGATTTTGATCATGGTCAGTTTCTGGCAACCCTGAAACAATATTTCAGTACTTATTTCACCCCAAACATTTTGATATCAGAAACTTGCAGCAGTGCATGTTCAGACATCTTATTGTCACTGATTGATTTATTTCAGTAGCCTTGAATCTTTGCTCGTTCCTGTTCATTAGCTCTCTGTTAGGTTAACCATTAAACCTGCTACCGTCCCTTCCAATGATATGGGAGAGTGATTTCCTTCTCCCCGCCTGTAAGCAGCTCTGTACAATCAGAGTGCAGCTGAGGAGCCGTTGAGCCAGAACGACCTCGGGGATTGCCGGCTGATAGTCGTCCCACTGCAGGCCGAGCGGCTGATAGATGGCGCCCACATGGCTAATGTGTGCCACGTTAGGGTGCCTTGAATGGCGCTAATGGGGAGGCACAGATGCAGGAGGGTGAATAACATTAATTATAAATCCCTCATTAACAAGAGAGTTATACCCGAGAAGGGTCCCACACATCAATGCATATAAATGGCATTTATTACTGTGCAGCCGCCAATTGTTTGGTGGCAATGTCAGTCGAGTGATGGGGGCTGGAGATATTACATCACACACAAGATGGCACAAAGGAGAGGACACAAAGGAGAGGACACAAAGGAGATGAAACAAAGCGATAAATCTTTGCTTGTGGGTTTTTTCCAACTTTTTTTGTGTGTAAGAAAGTTTGAGATGAGAGAAAAGGAGTTGCTTAAGTTCTGAGAAAGCGAGATTCGGATTTAGCTTCCAACACAACATCCTTAATGAAGACAATCCATCACTCTGCCCCTGCTCAGGGCCACATTATTATGCCTCTCTGTCCCCCTCCCCCCCACTCACTGTATCTGAGTGATGTACTTGTTTCACACTGAGCTGGATGCCACATTACTCTGCTGTCCACTGACAGAACCTTTACTAGATGTTCCTTGGCCTCCCCCTATCTATTGTTTTCCTCCTGCCTTTCTCTTCCTCTACCTCCCCCTAGTCGCTCACTCTCTCCCCCCCCTCGGTTCCTGTGGTCAAACTCCACTATACCATCTTTTTTTTCTCATACAGCAAAAAAATTTACCTGTCCAATTAGCAGCTTAGTGATCAAATGTTTATTTTGATTAAAATCCATTGAAGATCATGATTCTCAATCGCCCCGTAATCATGATTCATTTCTGTTCAACAGCAAATCCAGCGCAGCTCCTTTGATGCTGTGCTTTGTGAGACAAAATAATGTACTCAGTTGCCTTGATAATTAAACGGCTATAATAGTTTTTATTGCTGTGCTTCTCATCTTCCCTTGAAAACGGATACTTTCTCACGTCAGAGAATATAGCAGTCACATGCTTATATTAGCACGAAACAAATCAATAGTTAAGTCTTTGTGTGTCTATTGCAACTTGTCCATTAGTCAGTTCAAGTTAATTTAAGTTTCTCATACTTTCTCAATCTACCTTGTCCATATTATATATTTTGTTAATATTCTGACCCATCATCTCAGACAACTGAGGTTACAGTAACAACAAAAGCTGTGAGATAAAAGTGAATGAAAATATTTAATATTAGACAATATAAATTAGTCTCAGGTTAAAGTCTTCCTATTGATGGCCACCATTTCTGTAACTCTTGTTAATGGTGGTATGTAACGTTTGAAAACTGAGATTAAACCAATACATATGTAACTGTCTCTGGCTCAGTTAGATTTATGACCTGGTGGCTCGATGTTATTGTTGAACCCTGATGTGTGTGGTTGTGTTTGGCTGTTCTCGCTATGTTGAAAACATTGAACATTAGTGCCTGGCTTTTGTTTTATTGTGTCCCCTGAGGTTACTAGAAGAAAGTCAGATTAGTAATTCTAAAAGTGCATGTGTGTGTGTGTGTATGTGACGTGTGTACTCTAGTTTCTGTGTGGGTGATTAGCTGTGTGTTGGCTTGCTTTGTGGACCTATGAGTGCACGGTCAGGACAGATGGAGGGAAGCTGGAATGTTACAAGCAGAAACCTGCTGCTGTTAGAATGAAAACCCAAACTCTGCACATCACTGTGGAAATGAAACATACTGTATGGCTGCAACCAGTGCTATGTATTTTCATTATCAGTTACCTTTACATGTATCCTTATACATTCAAGATCACTAGCTGTCATTACAATTACATTGTCATGTTATATTATCACTATTGTAACAGAAAAAAGCCTACTGTCCATGAATGAATTCCAGTTGTTTCTATCTGGTCCAAGTTAAGCTACCTTAAGAGAAAATCCACATGTCCTGCAGACTTTTGACATTGGAAGTCTGCAGCATTCTCAAAGTTATAATCCCTCCGTTTTATAGAGGGTTTTTGTTACTGGCTTTACTAATGTATATTTTATCATAGATTATCAACTTAATATTCATTAATTCATACAGATCACATTACATTACATTACATGTTACCTGTTAGATGCTTTTATCCAAAGCGATTTACATACTCAATACTGTGGACAATCACCACAGGAGCAAATTTGGGGTGAAGTGTCTTGCCCAGGGACACAACAGAGGCTTCTCAATACTCTAATTTCCCCTCCTCGACTCCTCGGTCCTCCGGCAGTGACCCAGAAATGGATTTCAGCGCGCCATGTTGAAGAACATTTCTCTAAATGCACTTCGAGGATCGAGCATCGAGGAGGCTCTCTGGAGGAGCTCTAACCGAGGAGACACTGATGGTTCCTCCACGGCTCCTCCGCGGATGCATTTCCGGGAACGGTGGAGGCGTGACGCACGGCCGGACTTATCTCAGCCAATGACAGCTCTGCATGCATCCCCTGGATATTATTTTATTAACTGCTTTCATCGCAACGCCGGTATAACAGGCCTACATTACTCTCTTTATTTGCTGTAGTTTAGTAGATGTCTACAAACAAAGAGTCGATATTTTTCTAAGACCATTTAGTGCTTCACATAATAAAATACACAACGGCTGTAGCCTGATTATGCGTTAGGAGCTGTAAGTGTGTGTGGTAGGCAGTGTGTATGTGTGTGTGTGGTACAGTATGTAGGTGTGTGTTGTACAGTGCGTAGATGCGGCGGACAGACGGGTCTCCGTTGGTTTGGTGTCCTCTGCTTACTTTTAATACTTGTAAATACAACTTTTGGCCCGTAATTTCAATTCCCCATTTCAGCGACCAGAGAGAGGGGGGGATATATCCAGTCTCTGATTGTGTTACGTTATTATGAGAGTGCTCTCATACTTTTAAATTGTATATATTTATATAAATATATTTGTGTGTGTATGTCCGCATCTGTAGCCTGTTATTGTCTCATTATACCGCACTGTCAATCAAAAGAAAAAGTAAATATATAAGTCGTCATGAACACTTCTGTCCATCAGACAGAGGGCTGCTGTGCCTTCTGTCATCATTAATGGACGTCTCTTTAAAATGACCGCTCAGAGGAGAGGAGTTCTCATTTTTCTAACCGCCCGCTGCTTCCCCTCCTCTCTCCTCCGCTCCTCCGCTCGCATCTCCTGTGGGCGGGACTAAGTCTCGAGGATAGGAGTCGAGGATAGGAGTCGAGGAGGGGAAATTAGAGTATTGAGAAGCCTCTAATGACATGCTGACTGCAGTGGGGTTTGCAGTGTGCGAAAAAGTACACGTCCCACCGTCCGGGACGTGTTATTTACAATATCGGACAAGTAGATCTTTCAATTGACTTGTCCGGTGGACAAGTGACGTTTTTCGCCCTGATTTATTGACAAATTATTGATAAATTCAGTTTACAAAAGGCAGAACTCCTTCTCAAATTGTACGTGTCCGCCATTGTACGTTTAGCAATGTTAGTTTCGGTTCTGCTTGTCGATTCCTAAGGAAATGCATTTCGCCGCTTTCTGTACAGTAAGACGGGGGCGGGGCGGGGTGGGAAGTGTAGCACAGTGACAGGGTTGGGAAGCAAAACTCGGTTCCGAGTAGGAACAAATAACAATTGTCCAGTACCGGGATTAATAAGAGTTGTGAGGACAGGAGTCACCGCAGCTCTCTCTCTCTATGCTCCGTATCAGCTGATCGCTGCATGGTGCAGCTCAGCGTCTCTCTCTCTTTCTACACAAATTGGATCCGCTGCCCGTTTAACAGCCTCATCTTTGTCAAACTTTCTTATGTTCTTTCTCTAACACGTAATGAAGGTTATTAAGCGTTTTAGCTCCTGTGTTGTTAATATGGACCGCCATTTCCTTTATGAAGTGAAGCAGCCTCCCTGTGTCCTCGCGCTGTCCTCACATCCCCGGAGCCCCAGACTCGGAGGAGCACAGGGATGTCAGTATTGTTTATGAAGCAGGGTATAGAAAGTACATTATTGAAATGAAAATACTATTAATTTACTTTTACAAACAGTGAGCAGCTGGGCAGCTGCAGCATGTGTATTGCAGGACATGTGTAAGCATGCAAGCGTCTTTGAGTTGTAGAAAAGCGCTAGGCCTATAGGCTATACATCTAATGTATTATTATTATTAGGTTATGTCCTATGTGTTGGACATGTGTGGTTGGACTGTCTCACAGGCAGGTTGCAGTGTAACATCAGAGGAGACTGGGCCAATTGTACATTCTCAAACTGCACCACTTGGAACTAAACAATGCAGAGATTATTTGTATATAATTGTATTCAATAACCATAAGAAATTAAACAGTATGAAGTGATTTGTAAATAGGAATACAGATTTAACTCATAAATATATTTTCTCCCAGTTTGTCATGGGACTTATTTTTACCCTCTCAAAGAACCGGAATCGAGAACCGAAAATAACCGGAATCGAAAAGCAGAACCAGAATCGTTAAAATCCAAACGATACCCAACCCTATGTGTGATGCAGTAAAATCTTACCGCTCACTTACGTTAGCGGTGTCGTAAAAACCGTGGGAAAATGTAAAATACGATGGCGAAGAAGAAGATTCCAGTGGCCCCAATTAAATTAAATTAAATGGCCCTAACCTGCATTAAACCACGCCTCCCTGATCACAACACAAACGTAACACAAACTTGCATACAAATGATAAATATTGTATCTGCAAACCTAAATGATGCACATGTTTATGAGCATATTAAGCTGAGAAGTGAAAGCTTATCACAAGTGGTCGAATGTGGAGACACATTCTAATGCCAGGTATGAACTGACATTGAACTTGTCCACACACATGTTAAAGCCAGTCATTAAACATGGATGTATAAAGAGACCTGGATACAGAGTTGGAGGCGGGCCCCCTCTCATTCCTATGAAAGTAGCTCAGTGGCACCTAAAAACCAAATGGCCTGACTCCCAAGGACAAAATAACTTTGATCATCTGGCGTTTATGGCCCATAAAGCATGCGCATTTGCCTTTTCCTTTAACCCTGCATCCTGGCCGCTTCATCACTTCTGTTCTTGGCTCAGTCAAATTAAGAGAGAGGGAAAATAAGTCTGGATTTGGCTTTCTGCACATTTTACAACCTTTAGGACCTGATGATTTATATGCTGGCTATTAAAGGTGGGGTAGGTAAGTTTGAGAAACCGGCTCAAGATACACTTTTTGTTATATTCAATGGAATGCTCTCAACATCCCGATAGCAATGAATATCTTAAGTGCTTTGACAAAAAATCCATAAAAAAATGTCATCTGTGGAAGCCGTAATACTGTAAAAAGCACGACCAATTAGAAAATAATTGGATGGCCTACCTGCCTGTCAGCCTTCCATCGGGGCACAAACTTATCTCGTGCCCTCATTGGTCATGTGCGCGTTCGTGTGTGTTGGAGGAGGGGCTCTGTAAGGAAGTGGCAGATTTTCTCCGGTTGTGTATTTTCAAATTCTAGCGATCTCGAGCCGGTTTCTCAAACTTACCTACCCCACCTTTAAAGTGTTCATCCTGGGAATTTCATTTACCTTAAAGAAAAAATCCTCAGTTCTCCAGACGTCTCTTTCCCAATGAAAGTCAATGGAGAAAAGTATTTTTGGGCCCTATGACGTCCGTAACAGACACGGAAGATGTAGTACCATCGTTTCGCCACTACACGATATTGCTTTGATGCCTGGCTCACTTACTGCAAGCTTTTTCCGAACAGAGTCTGAGTGAGGAGGCACAATTTACTTATTTCTGCATGTTCAATGTTTTCAGTGTAGTGGATCTCAGCATGACAGGTTGGGTGTGTATGATGTTTAACCTGCAGTCCACTGTTTGTAATTTGTCCTGCTCATAGTTGAGGAAGATAATAATCATACCACTAATCAGTAAACAAGGTCAACATTAGGGATGCTCCGATCGCCAATTTTGGGGCCGATCGCCGGAATCGGTATCGGCTGATACCGATCGCCGATCCGATCGAGTGGGCGGTGCCTATGGGGATCTTCCATTTAGTGATGTTTAAAACCTCTTAAGGCCCACGGACCCGGTTCCGTGGCCGAAATCGCGTCATTTGCAGGAAACAATGTCTAAGGAACCTTAATATTTAATAAACTATGAATATTTGATATCCATATAACGGGAAAAAACTAATTTAACTGATCTTTTTCATTTTTTTTTCCAAAAAAATCACACAATGCTAACAGTCTGAATTAGCCCCGAGCGAAATGCTTACCTATTACTGCACCGAAAATCACTCCTAGCTCCCTTATTACTTATCCTAGCTGCACATCCAACACATCGTTTATGATCGTAAAGACACAGAATCTAATGGTGCACACCTCAACACTGAAAGATACAAACTTGCGACGTTATCAACAAAAACGTACATCAAAACAAGTGGCGCTAGGTAGCCCACAACGCTAACATGGCTTACCTTCGTCTTTGTCTGGTCTAAACTGGTCTTCAATGGCATTAAAACGATAACAACGATGATGTAGTTAATCCATAGGTTAATATCCAATGTGACTGTGTCCCATTTGAAATGTTCTGATAATCTATAAGCAATAAAACTGCAATTCGGTTTTAAAATAGTAGGGCATGCCATTCCTACGCTCTGTAGAAAGATTGAATGCGCGAAGAGGTAACCTTTTTTTTTAACATGAGTGTGTGCGGGATTCCCCTTCAATTCTATTGGCTCTAACGGTCAGAAAGAGATGTCACATGTCAAAATCGAACAAGGGGGGCCAGAGATATGGCAACACCCAAATACACACCAAGTGTTTTCTTTTTGCTAAAAAGTCAAATTTCACTTGTTTTGCATCAATCTTGTAGGGCCGTCCCGAATACCATTTTTCAGGCTCCGGATATTCGGTAGCAATCAGCAGCGAATATTCGGCACGCAGTAATCAGCAGCGAACCGCTTCAACACGTGTATTTCGGTGTATTCACGGCATTCATTTTGTTATTCGACAGTATTGTTGTTTTATAGTTATTTGTTAATGTAACCCAATTTGTGTTCTTTGAAATTGAAAAGGATATCGCATTGTGTTTGTTACTTTCGTTGCAGTTGTATATGTCTTAAGTGTAATTTGGTTTGGCTACCTATTTATAGACATGCTTTTATTTTGAAGGAGAGGTAGGGCTGTTGACAGGAAGTTGTTGTTGCTTTGGAAACAATGTGACGGAGATTAACGGAGAAAAGTCATATCTACAAATAAAGACGGAGAAAGTAAACGATAACATGTATGGTTAAGTCAGTGTTAGCACCCCCGAAGAGGCACAAGCTCTTACGTTGATATTGGAGGTTTCAATAAATTCAATTTAAAAAAAAAAAAAAAAAACGGGGAAAAAACCAACAAAAGAAATATCCGAATAACGAAATTGAAACCCGAATAGTACTCCAACGAACGAATATTCGGATATTCGGGTACAGCCCTACAATCTTGATACAGGGTACTTATTATGTGTTATAGTTTGGATTCCTAAAGCTTTTAGTTTACTAACCCATCATTCAAGGGTGGTTTTCACTATAAGTAATGTTTTTAGACGGACATTATAATTTAAATTTTTTTACTATGTTCAATCTGAATTTACTTTAAAATAAAAAAAAAAATGCTATATTGATTCTGACTTTTCTACATCCAACTCATAGGTGCATCATTGTTTTGAAAAAAAGAGTATTAATTTACTCATTTTAGAATTGAAGTTATAGTCCTTTGTTATCTTATGAAACCTGAAACACAGGCTCCGGGCTTAACAGGTTAGCTTACTTTACACATCTAAAAAGCTTCAAATACATGATGTATAAAGATAGGTAAAACTAATATTTTGACCTTTGCCTAATAACTTGTTGACACCATTTGCATATCGAGTGACCTCATGTTGGACCCTGAGCCCAAAGTCCACTCATCTCTTTGAATATAAACTATTAATACATTTGCACAGTTTTCTACAAACTCGGATAGAAGGAGGCATATTTGATTTCCCCCAGGAGAAATTCACACCTTGGCAGTGCCATTTTCACCATGTGAAATGAGGTCAACCAATCAGGGGCCAGAATGCAAACTGCTCAGTGCTTGGAGGGTGTAGCTTTTTTCTTTTATAAGCATAATGTGATACTTGTAGGCTGAAGTCATGTGACCTTTAGTTCTGTAACTCTACCCCTGTATTGTTTCACAATTTTCTCCTTTTTTATAAACACAGACTCTGTCAGTATACGTTTCACCAGTTGTTTCACCTGTGTTTTTGAGTGGGTGTGACAGTTCTATGTACCAAGCTTTAGTGTATATCAAACAACACTTGTAAGCTGTCCTGTGTGTGTGTGTGTGTGTGTGTCGTGTTTGTGGAAGTCGTCGTCGTCCTGATTGGGGGTTATTAACCTCTGGGCTGTGGCCAGTAAATGAGCTTCGGACAAAACATCCTGCTTCCTCTTGCTCAGCTGCTAACTATAGAGCAGAGATGGAGTACTCGAGTCCTGGACTCGGACTCGAGTCGGACTCGAGTGCTGATTTTCGGGACTCGTGACTTGACTCGGACTCGCACACTGATTGACGCGACTCGGACTCGGACTCGTGAATTCTCACGCACGATGACTTGGACTCGGACTCGGCTCGGGCACTCCTTGGGATGACTCGGACTCGGACTCGTGAATTCTCACGCACGATGACTTGGACTCGGACTCGAGCAAGTTTTCTCTGGAGTCTGATGTCCTCTGTGTCCTGGCGTGTGCACCTGCGAGGCGAGTTCACGTACTGGGCGCGCCCCCGCTGCTATACCAGTCTAAAGATGTCCAGAGACACATCCCGCATCGTGCTGTATGCTTTTAAAGATTTCGTTTCCATATTGGGAAAGAGCAGCGCAAAATGCACATTATGTGGACAGAAGATAGAAGATAAGACTGGGACAACGTCGAATTTCAATCGACACCTTTCACGGCGGCACCCAGAAAAGTAAGTAGAAATGCTATTGTTAGCTTGCTAACCCACGTTAACGTTAGCCACTAAATTGACTCCACAAAGGTTTTAAGATGTCGGGTTAGATGGAGGTAGGGGTTGATATCAGATCCTAGGGACCAAGTGCAGTTTTATTGTCTAGATAGATACTGTTAAAAAGCTATACATGTCCTTGGTGATACTGCAGATGATGAGTAGCCTAGCCCTAGCCTACAATGAACGTGAAAATTAGAGACTGAAAATGATCTCCGTCACGGAGGCTCCATAACACATTACTCTAAGGATGGAGTTCATATATATATATAGGTAGGCTGTATTGAACACTATCATCAGAGTAATGTGATCAATACAATAAGTAAAGATTCAACCGATAACATGAAAGCACATGGCTACTTAACATGCAGAATGTCGTCAAGTAGCAATGTGCTTTCTGGGGCTTAATCTTTATTGATATAATTTAAACGTTCACTTATTGGTTGTTGGACATTGTGATATTATATTTATTATATTCGCTTTGTGTTGTGATGTTTTGCCGACTGTGTTGAAATAAATTAACAAAATATTCGTTCATTGCAACACATTTAGAATCATATTACATATTCACACTTGACACATGTTATTGTTTTAAGTGTTCATTGATGTGCATTGTCCCTGCTAAATAAACGATTAAATATCCATTTTTACCATTAGTGGCTTGCTTGGTTTGTGCTTGAACATTCCATTTTTTAAGGCTCAGGATTATGGTTTTTATGTCACTGTTATATAGCACACTGATAACAATGTTACTTTTAACATTGTTTCTCAATCCTTGAACTCAAACCATATTTGGATGGTCCAAAAATGTATTTAAATTATTATCATAAACATGCCACAACTAGTTTGCAATGGTTGAGGATTAGTAGTTGGGGTAGCCCTAATTTTAACCATACAATTTATTTAGCAATAAGAAAGATTTTTTGCTGAAGTGTGTATTCTTTCTTCCCCTAGGCACAACAAGCTCCTTGAAAACAAGGTTCACAGAGATCTTCCAAGCAGTGAAGATGCCAGGATGCGAGCCAGCTGAAGGAAGAGGTCCCACCAAATTTCCTTTCACGACTGCTTACTTCATAGCATCTGTGTTGGACCCATCGTTTGGTTTCCAGCGGCTAAAACATGATGTGCAGCTGGACAGTGATGACAAAGATCAGCTAATGACTCAGATCATTGGTGAGACATGTTCACTTGTTATATATGTATGCAGGCTCTAACTTATACTAGCCATTATTAATTATAGTTATATGTGTACATGAATGTCTAGAAGTGGTTTATCTGTTTGTAGATATTGGGGTGTGTGTAGCCAAAATAAGAATACTCAATCCTTATGGAAAGATTTATAAGGCCATTTTTACACATTAGCCTTTTCAAGTAAAACAAATTATCATAATCTATAAATGGTATCACAAACAAAATAATAAGATCAGTAGCAGATTTATTCACAAAAGTATACCCTCTCATTTCAGATTGTATCAAGGCAGAGGGTGAGAAGCAAATGATCTCAACAGCAGGACCAGAACAAGGTGATGTTCCAGTGTCTCCTCCTGCTCCTGAAGCTCCTCAGAGGAAGCTGAGAATGTTCTCCCACTACAGCAAGACTCCCTCCTCCACCCACAGTCGGTCTGTCCAGGCTCAGCTGACTGCATACCTCGACTTGATCGACAACCAGGCCTCAGACCCATGCTTCAAGTTTTGGCAACAAAATAAATCCCAGTTCCCTGTCCTCCATCAGGTTGCCACACAGGTATTCTCCATCCCTGCTTCCAGTGCACCCATTGAAAGGGTATTCAGTCATGGAGGCATTTCTATGAGGCCTCACGTGCAAGGTTGAGTTGTTCGATGTTGTCAAATCTGATGCTTTTAAAATGCAACAAGGATGTTTAAGTGTGTGTGCCTGAGTGGGTGCTCATCTGCTCCTGACGCTAGCAGCTAAAAACATATTGTTATGCCAGACTAAAGTTCCCTGCCAGACTAGAGTGCCACAGTGACGCGTCCTAAAACCCGGAAGTAAACTTCTTCCGGTTCCTTCGTCAAAGAAGCAATGCCTTTTCTCCATAGGATTTTGGAAAATAGCTCGAAATAAGGTCTGTGGTTGAGACACATTTAAGAGACAGATCACGTTTTGGATAATCTCCACGTGATCTGTCTCTTAAATGTGTCTCAACCACAGACCTTATTTCGAGCTATTTTCCAAAATCCTATGGAGAAAAAGCATTGCTTCTTTGACGAAGGAACCGGAAGAAGTTTACATCCGGGTTTTAGGACGCGTCACTGTGGCACTCTATTGGAATTGGCCTCATTCGGCTCTGCTGGTGTTGTTTGTGGTTTTCCGTACACCTGTAAGATGCTTTTTAAGTATTCTAAATGCATAATTTCAACTGGGTGTCTGTCCAATAGGGCCACATTATGGTAGGAGAGGGGACCCCATCACTTCACTAATATAGAGAGGAATTGGTTCTATGACTTTGTAATTCGAGCCAGATTCAAATTGGAAATTGAATGAAAATGTTACTTATATTGCGTAGAAAGCCCTGCATGCTTTCTCATGTTCTATTGTTCTTAATAATGTATTTTCAGTTTCTGTGGGTTTTCAAACCATTAAATAACTTCAATTGTGACATTGTGTCATTGTGTTTAATGTATACCGTTTTCCATTTGTAAAGCAGCTCTTTGAAGATGCCAGAACGGAGCACTGGAGGCAATATTGGAACTGGACTCAACCTTGATGATAATAATAATAATTATTATTATTATTAGTAATAAGCTTTATATTTGTATAGCACCTTTTTTAATACAACAATTGTAGGCACACTCGCTTCACAGCAGTTCAATAGACACATTAGTATACCATGACAGGATAAAAGCAATGTAGAGGAGCTACAGCTACATTTCAACACATATATCCACTAAGATTAATACATGAAGACTTGTGACTCGGACTTGACTTGGACTCTTCTTGGGTGACTCGGACTTGGACTCGAACACAGGTAATGGTGACTCGGACTCGAACACTCCTTGGGTGACTCGGACTTGGACTCGGACTCGAACACAGGTAATGATGACTCGGACTCGGACTCGACTCGGACACTCCTTGGGTGACTCGGACTTGGACTCGGACTCGACTACGACTCTCCCTAGGTGACTCGGACTTGGACTCGGACTCGAAGAGTGGGGACTCGAGAGTGACTTGGACTCGTGAATTGGTGACTTGATTACAACACTGCTATAGAGGCACAAACACACCACTGAAAAAATCACACAATGTGGACGCTCATCCACCTACATCTACATCAGAACTGACTGCCTAGCTCATTTCTTTGATTGCAAGTTAAATATCAAAGCTTACATTTAATCTGGCTGCAGTTACAGATAGACCTTCATTGTGTTTTCATTATCTGGAATTTCCATGATGCATTTATTGTGCAGATGTTTAATTTATTACCTTATTCACATTTCAAAGTTTATGCTCCGTTAGTGCCCAACTTTTTTTATTATCAGACACCACAGTCATAACAAGTTACAACAGCGTCCTTTTATTGTTTTCAGTTTATGACCGTGTGTGTCATCTTGGCAAAATGAGCTCCTGGAGTGTTTTTGAGAGCTTTGCCAGGAGTTAACTTGTCTTGTATGTAGGTCAGATTATGTCTCTATGATAGAGTCACAACACAACATCTGTGAATGGTTTGTAGTTAAAATCAAAATAATAGCATAGTTTGAAGATGGGTATGGTCCGAGCAAGCGCGCCAAAAAGCAGGGTGGAGGAAAGTGGGAAAGGGGCCCGGTTTGAACAGTGCTGTGAATTGATTTAGGCTTATGTCCTCCTCATGAACTAAAAACATTCATGGGATATGAAATAGTCTGCAATGTATTAGGGTTGCCAGAAACTGACCATGATCAAAATCGATTATTCGGCAGCCCTGGCGAATAATAATCGATTATTCGACCGACCCCCCCCCCCCCCCCCCCCCTCCGCAGAAGAAAAAAATAAACTCCGACAAAAGGAATTCCGTTTTTCTTTTTTACTGGAACATGTTTAACAGTACAAACAACATAAACGACAAATAAACCTACATCAACATGATGTTGGTTTATTTGTTGTTATTTTCGAAAGTGCCTGCCATCACCTTTATTTGGAGATGCACGATGCGCGCACAATGTATTTATTGCAATGCTGCCATTATTAAATACAGGCTACAGCTTCTATTAATAATAGCAGTATTGCAATACATATTATTATAGCAATTTATTTATTGCAATGCTATTATTTAATAGAAGCTGTAGCCTGTATTAATAATAGCATTGCAATAAATACATTGTGCGCGCATCGCGCATCTTCAAATAAAGGCAATGACAGGCACTTTAGAAAATAACAAAAAATAAACCACCATCATGTAGCCTGTATTAATAATAGCAGCATTGAAATACATGTCCTTCACTAGCATATTGGTGATTAGTGCAGTTATTTCACCTTCACGCATGTCATCACAACGACGTGGCCTCGAAGGAAAGTTGGTAATGGCCGGCTGTGCTGCGTCTTTCTCTGTAACCACTTTGGCTTCGCACTCAAATGCGAACGCATTGTTGAGGTTGAGCTATGATATACCAACGTCTTTTCGCAGAGCTTGCATTTCACTTCCTTTGGACTTGTAAGTTCAAAGTAGTTCCACCAGGAACTCTTTTTACCTGCCGCTTTGCTCATCTTTAGTCGCACGTGTGAGGGAGAGGAGGGGGGGGGGGGGCGGGGTCGGTGTGTAGCGTGCTGCAGCAGCAGTCTGCTCTGCACGCAGGCTTCCTCCAAGTTTACAGTAGAACAAACTGGTGGTGTGACCAATGGCCATTTCCAATTATTAATACTATTACTATTATTAGCATTAGTCTATATGTTGGTCGATTTTTAAAAATAATATTCGATTATGGAGACTGTAACGAATAATCGAATAATCGAATAATTGCTGGCATCCCTACAATGTATACATACAGTGTCAGATTAAATACAACTCTTGATACATTTCTATTCTCTCGCGATACAATATATATCTTCATGCTGAGTAAACATTTAGAAATAGATATTCGATCGATGTTTATTTAGTACTAAAGGGCTGAACATTATGAGTGATAAATTGCTTACCTGCAGCTTCTTCACAGTGATAGAAGGTGCTAATGGAGGAAAGCTTTTTGTGTTACTGTGAAGAAGCTGCTTGCCCAAGATGAATATAATGCTAACTTAATTGGAAAAACGTTGATGTTGATCCAAATGAATCTGCACAAAAAGAAAATCCCCTATTCCCAGCAAAACATATCTGTTCCAAGCAACCATTTGATCCTTCCTTAAACACGTCATGCAGCTGTGCAGCGTGCATCTCTGGTTTGATGATTAATGTCCTGGGATTCACCCTGCTATAGCTTATGTCTCAGAGACTGGTCACATGTCCTAGGGAACACAAAGTCCTGAGATATGTATACTCCTGGACCTGGAAAAAGCAACGATAACAGATGCATAGTTAGAAGTAACAAACTTGACATCAATGCTTTATATTGAAGTTATTCTAATGTATTGTAATTGTTCGCACTCAGAGCTCAGTACTTTCAACAAAGACCTCCTCTCTGCTGCAAACACTCCTCTGCTCTTGAGATTACAGTTTCCCCCCTACTAGAAGCAATCTGGTCCTGCAGAGTGACTGAGCTGTTAGTGTGATTATGCTACACGCAGGCATGACAGGGACACGCCCGAGATTAAAGCATTCGAGTTCGGATATCAATTTAATCCTCAGGGAATTACACAGGCGAGCAGTGAAAAGTAAGCAAGCGAGTTACACTGCAGTGTTCCAAGCTTTTTTTCAGTTCAGACTTGCAGCGTGCTAAAGCCTGTTACTGACCTGTAACAGTGTTTGATGGATGGCAGGTATAGCTGCAGACATGACTCTTGTAAACCAATAGTTAAACACACAGTACTGGTAACATGTCTAGAAATGTTAGAGATGCATGAGTAGGTCTAATTAGGTTCTACTCTTAAGTCTTAACTTGATACATCTTCTCATGAACTGTCTGGACAATAGGAAAATGCATATCTCTCTAAATCTGCTACTTCTTTTGGTATGACAGTCTGATTACCCCGCTGAATCTCAGTTGCACTTTACTGAGGCATCAATCAAATCCCTGTGGTCTAACCAAATAAACACAACTGGTGACATGTGTTGTCAGACCTCAATCAACACTTGCACTGAGTGATAAAACAGAAAGTCGGCTCCTTAACCTGCTTACACTCAACTCTTGAACATGTCTAAGTAGGCTTAAGTTGTGTTTTTACCGAAAGCTTGGTTTCCTGATCCCCAACAAAATGTGTCCTGTGCTGATTCGCAATTTGGATTGTACCTTTAGTACACTGAGATGTCGTGCACTGTGAAAGCCTGGGCAGTGTGTGTATGTTGACCGTGTAGCATTGTCTCCAATCACATTCCTAGCTGGTCGAGACATTTCCAGCAAGATGGCGATTGTTGAGTGTGAGATGTTTTTAGTGTTCCTCACATTTTGACCATTATAACCAGAAGCTCCAAGCACTGCGCCGGAAGGTCAAATTGTTTCAACTTTGACCTTGTTTACTGCGGAGCTTTCGTCGCGCAACCAATCAGATAACATGCAGCGGCACAAGGTAGCAGGGAACGTAACCATATAACTTTACTAGCAGTTTTCACAGCAAGGCTCTGCACCAAACCTCGCTGTGAGCAAAGACATACCCTGTTTCCTGTGAATGCTCCTTCATTCACCCTAAATAGCGAAATGCAAGTACACAATTAAGTCAATTGAGACGCACCACTGGCCTATTTCCGATTTATGCTTACTGGAGACATTTGAAATAAAAACGATGCGATTTGCTACATTATTTGAAATACAACTAGCCTTATTTTTAAAAGATGGATACATTAATATCAATGGTCAAGAGGATGTTGTGTTGTCCAAAGTTATGTATAATCATATCAGCCAACCTTGTTGTTTACATTTAGCTGACTTAAAATAGATGTATTCTTAAAAACAACACACACCAGCACTGACTCTTCACATTATGCCATTTGTCACCGATTAAAACTTGTAGCACACAGCTGACATGCAATACAGGAAATGTTCCAATGCAAGGAGGACATTTGATGAAATGATGGCTTTCCTGCGCTCTGAGTAAGACTGGCATGTCCTGCTGTGCCAGTGTGTCAGCCCCCTACATCTTCTGTTTGTGCTGCAGGGAGGCAGGCTGATTGTAAACGTTTATGATGGCACGGTATAAAAAAGACTAGGCTGTGCATATGATGTTGATTTACTGATATGATCTCATAAAAAGTGTGCTCATATCAAAGAGGCCGCCAGCTGATAAAGAATGAACTTGTACATCTCAGTTAACGATCGTAACGTGAGTTAACTGAGAGTGTGCTTCAGGAAGATGAGTCAGAACTAAACAACGGGTGCAGTGTGCTTTCTCTTCCTGCTACACACAACCACACGCACATGAGCACACATGAAACATGGGTTCATATTCACAAACACACAATTCAAAAGGAGCAGCGCACAGTACTCAAGTGCATGTTTTGGCAGGTTTTTTGCCTAGCGGTGGTGATGCACAGCCATGTGACTATGATGTAGTTTGTTTGTAGCGTTACGTTTGCGGTTTACTTCTGTTGATTACATTTCATCTCATCATAAACGTGTGTTTGCCACAAATCTTATTTTCTGCAATATTCCAAAATCCAATGGAACAATACCGTTGCTTTTATTTGAGCCCTTGCAAGATTAACTTCTAAGTCGGCCAACAAAAATAGGTCATAACTGCACCACTTTATTGTACTGCAGAGTAGACATTAGATTGTGTGACAAGATAACATTTGGATCAGACTCAGAGGAACGTGATGCCGCACCATGTTTATTGCACACATATCATATTCAGAGGCAATGTTCAGAGCCAATAAAAGGGAAGTATGAAGTCATCATGTGTGTTGTGAGAGGTCGATAGTAATGGACCTGTGCATGCTTTGTCTCTCCAGAGTTCGTCTGGTGTCTTCCTCTTATTTCATGCCTTTGTTTACCTGCTGTGCCACTCTTGCTTTAACACTGTATATTTCCCGCTGCGGGACTAATAAGGAATTCTGATTCTGATTAGGAACATTTACAAAAAGTATTTATTAGGGATGCTTCGATCGATTGGCCGCCGATTATTATCGGCCGATATTCGCTCTCGGCCGATCGATCGGTGCTCTCTATAAAGGCCAATCAGGAGAGCCGAGCACATGACGTAAATACGTGACACTTTTCTCTGTGCGTGGCAAAACATGCTCGCCAAAATGACAATAAAAATAGCGGTATGCAACGTGTGTGTGAAGCAGAAATCCTGCAGCTCCGCCCGCTGTGACGGACCGGTGAGCGGAGCAAAACACACTCTAGCGGTACGTCCACAGGGCAGCGTCACGTTGAAGCTTGCCAGTGGGCGTGTCTGGCGTGCGACCAACAACCAATCACATTACAACACACAAGCACGTGGTTTGATTGGCTAGAGCTTGTACTGGCATATGATTTGATTGGCTGGCGCTTCCGTCAACGCTTGAAAAGTTGAACTTTTCTCAACTTTTGAAGCGAGCAACGGAGGCAAAGCGACGCGACGGAACCACAATTCAGTTCGGCAAAGCGTGACGTCACTCCATTCAAAGTGAATGGGAGAGCGTCTCCATTGAAGCATGCTGCCGTATGGACGTGCCGTAAGAGTTAGACCTAACACACTTAGCTATTTTATCTACCTCTGGAACAAGCTAAACTAGTTATAAATATATTTATTCTTCACTGTCGGGTCACTCATTACTGGATCAGTGAGCTGCATGAGACGATACTGACGGGCTGTCAGGGGAGGGGGAGAGAGGAAAAGAGAGCGCTTCCGCTCATTTCTCCCGTGTTATTCTCCAAAGTTAATGTAAACTTGAATAATGTACTTCATTGAATGTAATAATTATGTTGGTTGTTGTTTGTGGAAGCGCATCATGTATTGAAAAATCAATCTGAACTTTTCGATCCGTTACGATAAACTGAAGCAATATAAAAATGAGTCCCATTAACTGAGTTTTTAAACATCACTTTCCAAGGACAACAGTTGAAAATTAGCCTGCTGGCTAATACTGGCTCATTTACAGCAATGTGAATTCATGTGCACTGTCCTTTTAAACAAACAAACAAACTTTAAATCACATGTGTTAAACTCAAGGCCCGGGGGCCAAATCAGGCCCGTGGTGGATTTAATTTCGGCCCGCAGGATAATTTCTAATTACTATTAGATCTGGCCCACGGCCGCCGGTATATAGCACGCACACGCATTTCCTCAGCTCAGAGCCTGAGCCCAAACATTGATGAACTTGCACCAGCGTTTGTGCCAGGGCGGCGTCTTGCTGTTATTTGACGCCTTATTCAGCTCAGAACGCCCTGAACTGGAGCCGAGTGCGTACAAAAAAAATGATCGAGTTTTTATTGCTTGAAATGATGAAAAGGAAAAAGGACAAAGCGTGTTCCTGTGACGGAAAGTGTACTGCTGGCAAGCCTTGACGGGGGGGTGCTAGTGGAGCACGCGCGTGAACTGCGAGCGCCGGAGCCTCACAGTGGCGAAACTGAGGCTCCGTGGTAACATGTGGTAAAATGAAGAGCTGTTTAGGAGCCGAAAGAGCCGGCGTTCCCATCACTAATACGTAAAGAGATAGTATCTATAAGGGACGGCTCAATTCAGAACTCAAGTCACGTGACTTGACGTCCCCCCCCCCCCCCCCCCCCCCGCTCTCGGGGTGGATGCCCTCTCAGCACTGGTCTGGCGGAAACACTGACTTGCACCTAAGTTGAGATGCCAAGTATCTGGCTTGAACTAGCATCACAGAGCAGCACACTGAGTTTACATTTCCTTTCTGCACTTTTTTTCTTGCCACAACAGGGCATGTTTGTTTTTTTCTTTGAGGGAAATCGTTTTTTTGAAGCTGTTGTTGGCCTGTGGAAAAATGTAATCATAAGAAATGACTCCGGAAAAGCTGCAGATAGAGCCATAAGAAATTAATGCAACTTTTTATGTTGTTTTTATAGGCAATCATTTAAGCTTTGTTACTTCCAGGTTTAATATGTGCAATAAGTTCCTCGACTAGTACCGATTTTTTTATTTTGGCCCACTGTGTATTTGAGTTTGACACCCCTGCTTTAAATGGAAGATCGCCATAGCCCCCACCCACCCTATGATCGGCTTCGATGTGAGTTACTGTCACAACAGAAACTTAACTTGACCAAGGACACAAGTGTTGGCAGCAGGCTAGTATAAGTTCAATTTGAATACTGCTTTCTTTACTTAAAAATGTATATTGTTTGTTATAATCACATAATTACATTTGACCCTTTAACATGGCCTTAGATTGGATGCTATATTGGATGTTATTAGAATGATCTGGTGTAGCTTTTTTTGCTATATAAACGCATATAAAACTGTGTAGTCTAACCCAGTGCAAACCGTGGCAGCTGTCCGTGGACAATCATGAAATCACCAATTTATATTCATACATTCAGGGTCTCATTGCTTGTTTTTTAAAGAGGTGGGCCACCACACCTGAAATTGGGACCACCTCCATTACATGAAACACAAAATCTAAGGGGAAAAAGCAAAGGAGCCTTTTCACACAGCACTCCGTATTAGATCATGTGATAAGGTCCATCAGGATGTGTGTAGCTCATCACTCAATGAAACATTTCCTCCCCAAAACCATGGAATCATTCAAATCCCACTGACTTGCCTGTCTCTGTGGGTCCTCAAAACCGTTTGATAGAGATTTCTTAAACATTTTAATTGAACACAACCACAGCGTCTTTCTCCAATCTTAAAATACTGTTTTCAGTCTGTTGCCAGGTGTGTATAATGAAGTGTTACACGTCTTTTAAAAACACAATTACTGATGCAATCTAGTTTCATTCTAAATGTTCCCTCAGGGATCATTACAGTTTGTATTGGGGCGGTGGTGGCGCAGTGGTTAGAGCGTTGGTCATCAGATCAAGGGGCGTTGGTGAACTCCAGTTCGAATCCCGCCTTGGCCGCCACTGCGTCAGGCCGTTGTGTCCTTGGGCAAGACACTTACCCGCATTTGCTCCTGTGGGTTAATGTCCGCAGTAATGACTCTTACATGTCTAATATGTGTAATGTGTACTTGTAAAGCGCTTTGAGCACCTGTAAAAGCGCTCTAATAAAAAATGTAATGCATTATTATTTATTATTATTATTATTATGCCTTAATTATAGCAGTCTAGGAGTTTGCACCTAGTGTGTGTGTGTGTGTTCTCAGACCACAGTGCACACACTTTGCTGACACTGTCACAGTTTATGGTAATAACCTCAATGTTTGTGTTGTGTCTTAGCCTTCCTTCAGTTTGCTGGCTCGCCTCTTAACAACCTCCTCCTCTTCACCATCCCTTTTTCTTGTCTCCTTCCTTCCCAGTCTGTCTTTTTTCCATCTGTTTATCCTGAGTCATAGCTGAGCTGTTTGGGCTGGCTGATCACCTGCAGCCAAACTGTCGTGCGTGTGTGTATGTGTTACACTAGGCGTTTTTTTCCCTCAGCGGTAAGGGTATGTAACGGTATCCGTATTCGTCCCGTACCGTCACGGTTCTGGCGTCACGGTTCGGCACATGTAGTCACACGACGAATACGCATTTTTTTTTTTAAGAGTGGGGAAAAAAAGTCTGTCCATTCAGGGCAGTATCCATTACACTATGTATAATCCAGGGGGCGGTATTGCTGTTTGCCAGCCGCCCTTAAACAACAAATGAAGAACAAGAAGAAACACAACAACAAAACGAACAAAATACAAGAAGAAAAGTTAGTATGGCGATTTAAGATAACACACAGGAGCTAGAACCCACCTGCTTCTTTTAAATCTGCTGTGTGGGAACATTTTGGGTTCCCTGTGGACTACAATAACGATGAAGTGTGTGTGTGAGTGGTGGATCGGACGAGGACGGTGTGTCGGCGTTGTTCGGACCGTTGTGCGGTATGCTAATGGGAAACACACGCCAAACATGCTAAATCATATCAGAAGGCATCACTCAGATTTGCCAATCACCGGAGCCCGGCAAAAGACAACAGCAGTTCAACAGCTGATCCCCTGTTTTTGATAAACCAATAGACATGAGAGCCGAGAGACCAAAATAAATAACGGAAGCTTTTGGCATGTTTTTCAACGACTATGTGCTCTTGAAACAATTTCTTATTATTTATGATGTAATATTTTCAAGACATTCTTTTTAGTTTTACAGCTTGATGAAACCTTTTTGTTTGACATCAGGCTTTGATGAATTGAAATAGTCGAAACACAATATTGATTTAAGGTTTTCCTGGATGTCGTGTTGAGTTTAAGTATCATTTCATGCATTGACCAGGTTGAAAGGAAACGAGAATGTTCCTCTGTTGCCGCTGAAAAGCCATTATAACTTCTATGTGGAATGTGTTTAACACAGATAGCAGGTTCTGTTTAGCTTTGCTGTGTCCTCTGGCAATTAGAACTCTCTGTTAATGTTGCATAATAGAAAGTATGATGTATTCATTCAAATTGTTATCAGTATTTTCTCTTGAATAACATCACCACATTCTCTTAAAGGATAACACTTGCTATTGTTTTTATTTTGTTATGAATGTATTTAATATATTTCTTACCAACAATGTCTTAGCCTGTTTTATTAGGCTTTGGATACACATATGTACCTTACAGTAGCCCTACTTGAAAGTAGGATCAAATTATTTTTGGTTCGGATCTTTTGATGGATTTGTTGACTTTAAAAAACCTCTCTTTTGACTGCAGTAGGGTTTACAGCCTGCCCCGCTCGCAGCCAGGGCCTCAAGCAGCGTACTGTCAGTCATCTTCCTTCATCCACCAGCAAAGGCTGTGTTCATTCCCAGCAAAGAAGATATAGTGTACCTATACCAAGTGAACGATCCTCCCAACCACCACCTTTTTCTTTGTTTTCCCACAAGGCCGTCGCCTTGGTAACCCATGGCAGGCTGGTGGCACCTGAGCTGGAACAGTTTCGGTGAACTGGTGAATCTTTCCGTCTGATGCTGGGGAAACTAAAACATATTCCTGGCATTAAGACTTTAATAAATAAACCATTTTCAGGTGAAACATAAAAAAAAAAGTATACAACACAATATCACACAACATAATTCTAACTCATGAAGGCAAGGCTCATTTTACATAACCTAAATACCCCTGCTGACCCTCCTGGACCTCTGACCGAGGAAGTGAGGAGGGTCGAGTGTCCAGTCACTTCAGGACCAGCATGGAGACTTTTGAAACACTCCATTACTCTCCATGTTCACTGATCTCTGACAGACAGTCCGAGCCAGGACTGAAAACAGAGAG
This sequence comes from Harpagifer antarcticus, assembly GCA_902827135.1. NCBI lineage: Eukaryota > Metazoa > Chordata > Actinopteri > Perciformes > Harpagiferidae > Harpagifer > Harpagifer antarcticus. Next base: position 626,678 of record CADEHL010000717.1, read on the forward strand.
CGTTCGGTTAACCACTAACCCAGCAGCCAAACCACACATTTATGCTGGCAGTGAGCGCAGCAGGACTCCTATGGGAATAATGTAGCATGCTAGCTTTGTGTTACGTAGCCAGAGAGGCCGACTGTGCTCTTGGAAAAGTAATGGCTTGCCACGGCGAATTATAAAGATGGATTCCATTCCAACAGTAGGCGCTTGGATGCAGGAGTGGAGCTTTTTTATGAAAGCACTGGATTGTTATTCCTCTGCATTGCGTGAGAGGCCGGTGTCATTAGACCCCAAAGCCAGACCTGTTGCATACGTTTCTGAAGATGATGATGAACATGTGGAATTCTTTGCTGATCTCATCATGCATTCCAGGGTTTCCGCTAGGAGTTTTTCTCGCCATTTTGACCGGCAGGTTTTGAATTTACCGGTTTTTAATACATTTTACCAGCTAAAAACCGGTAATTACCGGCTAACGGAAAACCCTGATGCATTCATCATATTATTTTTTCTTTGTTTTTTCTGTTGGGACGGATCAGATTCACCTCAACAAGTTTAGATAAGGGACTGAATTATGTTTTTGGATGGGCGATGATTTCAAAGCTCATGATTTCATGTAGAGAACATGAAATCATTTCCCTCTTGGTTCTGGATCTAAAGGCTTTATGTTGCCAGACATACTACTCTGTAATCCTCACAGTCACAGCGGGATGTTTTGGTGATGTGTGAATAAACTATGAACCATGCTTCCTCCAAAATGTTCCTTTATCTGCTGCACAAAGCCGTAACGAGGACACCGCTCGGGGCCATTAGCGCACCCACTGCCCCGGTTGTGTGTCTTTGAAATCTCGAGCAGACAAATTACATCATGAATAGGACGTGCATGGAGGTTATGCAAAGCAGATTGGAGCTGTAGAAATCCAATTTGCTGGTTCCTCACCCCCTAAACATGGCGCTGTGGAGTGGGAAGGTGTCTGAGTGTGGCACGCGGAGCCTTTTGTGATGACCAGGCTTATTTTTAGGCAAGGTGGTCTGCTTTTGTTGGTTAATTCCCATGAAAGATGCCCACACACCTCAGTGTTTAGGGTGGTGCTGGCTGGTAGAAAGACATGACAGGCAATCCCTTCTTTAAAAGGGGTTATTGTCCTTTTGTGTCTCAACGTGCGCGTATCCCTTTGCTTAAATGGGATGGTGCATTGCAAAAGGTGAGGTTGGTAAGCATTTCTCACCCTTGCCATTTTCACCGGGAGTTGCGGTAACAGCCATGATTGCTGTTTGCGCGGTGAACTAAGAAAACAACAATAATGTATTTTTCATTAAATAAGCATACGTGTACTGTTGTTACCCAGATCAATGTTATTGTTTCATTGTGCAGTCTGTAATGCATTGGCACCACGAACGATGGCTAGGTAGCAAGTGTAATACGTAAGTGTACACACATAGCAGTGATCTAGAAGTATATGCTCTTAATTGTATGAATTGATTATCAGTTTTTACGTCCTGTGTGACAGTTAGGTCATCGCGCCACATGGACGCAAAAAATAAGCGCATTTTCAAGCCTAAAGGCTCAAAGTAGCATTTTTCTTTTTTTCAGTTATGAAATATATTAACAATACAAGTTACCATAACACTAAGTTTTTATTTCTGAAAGGAATGAATTCTTATTTCAGTTTAACACAAGAAGTGCATTTGACAACCGCCAATGTTTCTGAAGCTATTAGTCAGTCATCAGTAGGGTTGGGTACCGAGAACCGGTTCCAACATTTCGATTCCAACGGCATCATTAGACGTGAATTTCGATTCTGCTTTTCGTTGCCTGAGGAAATGTTTCTCGCTGCTCTCCTGAGCCTAATGTATGACTGCGGCGGGGCGGGAAATGTAGCGTTGTACCCATAGATATATATATAAACATGTGTTTACTTTATCCATCCATCCATCCATCCCATCTTCTTCCGCTTATCCGTGGTCGGGTCTCGGGGTGGTAGCAGTTCCAGCAGAGGAAGCCCCAAAACTTCCTTTCCCTGTCGACATCAACCAGCTCTGACTGGGGGATCCCAAGGCGCTCCCAGGCCAGCGAAGAGATATAATCCCTCCACCTGGTCCTAGGTCTACCCCTTGGTCTCTTCCCAGCTGGACGTGCCTGGAACACCTCCCTAGGGAGGCGCCCAGGTGGCATCCTAACTAGGTGCCACGAACCACCTCAACTGGCTCCTTTCCGACGCGAAGGAGGAGCGGCTCAACTCCGAGTCCCTCCCGGATGACCGAACTTCTCACCTTATCCCTAAGGGAGACACCAGCCACCCTGCGGAGAAAACCATCTCGGCCGCTTGTATCCGCGATCTCGTTCTTTCGGTCATGACCCATCCTTCATGACCATAGGTGAGGGTAGGAACGAAAATGGCCCGGTAGACAGAGAGCTTTGCCTTCTGGCTCAGCTCCCTTTTCGTCCACAACGGTTGCAGTAAAGCGACTGCTAGTACCGCTCCCGCTGCTCCGATTCTCCGGCCCCATCTCACGCTCCATTGTTCCCTCACTCGAGAACAAAACCCCGATGATTACTTGAACTCCTTCACTTGGGGTAAGGACTCATTCCCTACTTGGAGTGGACAATCCATCGGTTTCCTGCTGAGAACCATGGCTCAGATTTGGAGGTGCTGATCCTCATCCCAGCCGCTTCACACTCGGTTGCGAAACCGATCCAGTGAGTGCTGAAGGTCGCCAGACCGATGAAGCCATCAGAACCACAATCATCTGCAAAAAGCAGTGGTGCCAATCCTTAGCCCACCGAACTGCAGACCCCCCCCCCATGACTACGCCTCGAAATCCGATCCATGTATATTACAAACAGGATTGGTGACAAAGCGCAGCCCTGGCGGAGGCCAACCCTCACCGGAAATGGGTCCGACTTACTGCCGAGGAGCCGGACACAGCTCTCGCTTTGGGAGTACAGAGATTGGATGGCCCTGAGTAGGGACCCCCTCACCCCATACTCCCGCAGCACCTCCCACAGTAACTCCCTGGGAACCCGGTCATACGCCTTTTCCAAGTCCACAAAACACATGTAGACCGGATAAGCGTACTCCCAAGCCCCCTCCAGGATCCTTGCGAGAGTAAAAAGCTGATCCGTCGTTCCACGACCAGGACGGAATCCGCATTGTTCCTCCTCAATCTGAGGTTCGACAATCGGCCTGACCCTCCTTTCGAGTACCTTAGAGTAAACTTTCCCGGGGAGGCTGAGTAGTGTGATGCCTCTGTAATTGGCACACACCCTCGGTTCCCCTTTTTAAAAAGGGGAACCACCACCCCGGTCTGCCACTCCTTCGGTACCGTTTCCGACTTCCACGCAATGTTGATGAGACGTGTCAACCAAGACAGTCCCTCAACACCCAGAGCCTTCAGCATTTCTGGGCGGATCTCATCCACCCCCGGGGCTTTGCCACTGTGGAGTTGTTTAACAACCTCAGTGACCTCCCCCCGGGAGATTGGTGTTGATCCCCCGTCATACTCCAGCTCTGCCTCTAACATAGAGGACGGAGTTGTCGGGTTCAGGAGTTCCTCAAAGTGCTCCTTCCAACGCCCTAACACTCCATCAGTTGAGGTCAACAACGTCCCATCCTTACTGTACACAGCTTGGATGGTTCCCTGCTTCCCCCTCCTGAGGTGTCGGACAGTTTTCCAGAACAACTTTGGTGCCGCCCGAAAGTCCTTTTAAATGGGGGTGTGTTAGGATACAACACTGTATGTATGTATGCGAGGGGACACACACCACGAGTAAAACGGAGCTAAAGCCTGGTATGTTGTTGTTGACATGCATTTACTAATCTAAACCACTTTTTTTGTTGTGCTTTTTTTAACATTGCACAGGCTACGTGGCCAACTTGATGGACCTCATCTTCGACCAAGTCTTTGTGGACCCTGCACCATTATGAGCAACCTGACAGGGAGGAGGTCATCGCCGGGTATGCTACACGGTTCAATTTGGCTGCTGTCTGAACCCAACATAGACATTTCACGGATCAGAGGACAACGCAGGCCGGAATCACCACTCTGATCCTGTGTCCATGGAAGCCCCAGCACCAGCTCACAAAGCTCCTGTTTTTTATGGGTTCAAATAACCGTTGATTTTGACAATAAAGTTCCGAGTTGATATCAAATGTGTCGTGATTATTCATGTTTGAATGGGTAAAGAATATTCTGATTTCAAAAGCATAAGGTTGTGTGTGGACTTTTTTTGTCATACACATGGGTGCGTTATGCCATTGCTGTGTAGTATATAATAGTAGATGTACAATGACAGAATGAAAGATTGCATAAAGCCATATACACCAGTATTTATTTCCATGAACAATATTAGCATTCGTTTTACAATTTCAGTCAAAAAAACCACTCAGTGCTCTATTTGCCTCAACTGTAGTCCAACTGTGTTCAGCTCTGTAAATATTCAATGCATTCTGCAGGGACAACACATTTAGGCACACAATCCAGGATGGTCCACCGTACAGGTTAGAGTCCTCAAGTTCCTGCATCCGTCTTTACACCTAGTGTGATAAACATATATTGAATGACATGTGAAAAATGTATTCTCTAAACAGACAACTTAGTGAAGCTAATGTTACGTGTGGTATCTCCATGCAGCACATGCTCCGGTTCAGAAGGCATCGTGGCGCAAGTTGCACATGTACCCCTTTAGAAAGAAGTCAATAACTGAGCTTTTAAAACACATGAAACACACATTGCTGACAACTGAGGTGTTGGAGTTATACTTTTTATCACCCTAAGTTATTGAACTTTCCAACGGTTGTTGCACGATGTTGGAAGAAAAGGACTGTAAACTATTAAACGCAATGAGGCCATTGTATATATGCTGAAAATATGAATGTCTCCCTTTATAAATATATATGTATCGCTGTGTTTGCGTTACAAACTCTAAGTTAAACTGTACACATTGCATTCTTGCTAATTAGCCAAATATGAACGGAATAAGTAGCAAGCATCGTAACAGAGTAAAAATAAATAGGGACAACAGCTTGTCAACTAACCATTCAGAAACGTCCTGCTGCAACCGAGATGTTTGCACCTCCACCAAAACCTCCGCTGCTTCAGTTTCTGGATCAAATTGATAATATGCTTGAACACATGCATTGCTCTGAGATGACATGTGTATTCCACACTCGTAAACACAGCAAGCATGGTAACGTGACTCTCGCCGGCTCTTCTGCAGGGGGCGTGGTCAGCTGCTGCTCAGAATTTTCATAGGCAGGTTTGGAATAAAGCGAAAATGAGCGAAACGAGGCATGGCTAAAAAATGATCTGTTTGGTATTTTGAAAAATAAAATGTATAAATATACCTTATATAGGTATGGTCATACACTATATCATTTAAATATAGCATGATAGGTCACCTTTAAGGCCGGCCCACCTTAAGTGAGCCTGAGTGTAGAATTTATTCACCAACACTCACAAATTAGCACTGCTTGCTAATGGCTCTAGCACGCCTCGCTAACAGTGATATGTATTGACGTTTATACTTTGCATTGGTTATTATGGATGATTGAATCAATAAATCGATCCAGATTACAACTACTGTATAAATTTCATTTGTAAACCTTGTTTGAGGGCATTGCGGTGAGGTGTGTATCGTTGATCCTTGAGCTGCATTACGTAACTTGGACAAACAAAAGGATGAAAAAGGATCAGCCAGAAACTGAAAGCTCTTCTGTTTTCAACATGCTCCTGTCAGGGAAACCTAAGAAGGCTTTCAGTTTGGCAGAATACAAAGCTACAGTATGACTTAGTTACTCAGTAGTGCAGGACTGTAACACTCCCACTGACAGACCATATGGAATAGCGACTGGTCTGAACAGTGTTATCCAAACATTTCATACTTTTCATCAGCTGCTCTCACATTTACTGTATTTGGCTCTACAGTTCATGTGATCAGCGTCCCCTCCTGCATTCGTTGGATACCAGCCGGTACTTAGAGAGGTTTTAGGTAACAGGAAGGGAGGAAGTGTTATAGCCGATTTGGGTCGGTTTCTTCTACTGTTCAAAATCACATCCTGCCCATCTGATCATCAGAATTAGTCAAACTTGCCGTCATTATCGTCAAATTAGTCACAGGCTTTGTGCGTTGGTGTCTGTGTTTCTTCTTCAAGCAAAAACAAATATTTCATTTGAGCCCATGTGGAACATTCCTTTCTCTAATTAGGGGTGTAACGGTTCACAAACATTTCGGTTCGGTACGTACCTCGGTTTTTAGGTCACGGTTCGGTACGTTTTCGGTACAGCAGAAAAAATTATCACAAAACATAAAATTATATATATATATATTTTTATTATTAAACTGTGAATAATATATTCACTCAAATACAAAATATAATGAAGTAAACATTAAGGTGCAGCATTTCGATGAACTGAAATAATCTCTATTTGAACTGTACTAGTACTAGTATCTAAGCAGCCAGTTTGACATTATGACTTGCTTGTCATTGTATTTTCATGTTTTTTTAAAGAAAAATTAACTTTCCACATTGCAAGCAAAACTTTCCACATTGCTTGCCGAAAGGGCAGATCTGCTGGCACTAACAATGTCTCCTGCTGTGGAGAACACCCTCTCGCTAGGGACAGAGGTAGCAGATACAGCCAGGTAGCGCTTTGCTAACATGGCAACATAAGGATATTTGGCGTTTGTAATAGCTTTGGCTCGGTCTGAACTTGTTGCGAGTGGTGGAGGCTTACATGCTAGTGGGAGTTGGGTTTGCACTTCAGTCTTTTTTATTTTGGTACCGGTGATATTCCGTTCGGGTGATGCCTTTTCAAATTAGTGTGCAAGTTTGATGTATTGCCAGCCGCGTAACCAATGTTAGTTGAACAATGCCGACAAACAGCTTTGGTTCGGTCCACCTGTCTTTGTCCGTCATCCTTGTACGTAACTGCGAAACCAAAATGTTCCCAAACCAGAGACTTCAATGATGCTGGAGGATTTTTGAGCTTGTTCGCCATTTCGACAGTTCCTCAAATTACTGACTACATTTGAACGCATCCCTCTGACCAGCTCTCATAGTATGCCTCTCGTCCAATGAAATGACTTGGTCGCTCTATAACGCGTTGAACCCAATGTGAGCAAATTACTCTGAATGCTGCGACGCAGCACCTGAGATTACTTCCAAAAAGTTGTTCACGTTCTCAATTTTTTCCGTTTAACGTTATATTCGTTCGGTACACATGTGTACCGAATAGGGATGCCAGCGATTATTCGATTATTCGTTACAGTCTCCAGAATCGAATATTATTTTTTAAAATCGATTTTATTTATATATATTTGTTATTATTTATGTTTAATTTTTTTTTTTTCTGGCTTAGTTTCAACCAACATATAGACTAATGCTAATAATAGTAATAGTATTAATAATTGGAAATGGCCATTGGTCACACCACCAGTTTGTTCTACTGAAACTTGGAGGAAGCCTGCGTGCAGAGCAGACTGCTGCTGCAGCACGCTACACACCGACCCCGCCCCCCCCCTCCTCTCCCTCACACGTGCGACTAAAGAGGAGCAAAGCGGCAGGTAAAAAGAGTTCCTCGTGGAACTACTTTGAATTGACAAGTCCAAAGGAAGTGAAGGAAGTGAAATGCAAGCTCTGCGAAAAGACGTTGGTATATCATAGCTCAACCTCAACAATGCGTTCGCATTTGAGTGCGAAGCACGCCAAAGAGGTTACAGAGAAAGACGCAGCAGCCGGCCATTACCAACTTTCCTTCGAGGCCATGTCGTTGTGATGACATGCGTGCAGGTGAAATAACATAAATAAATAATAATCGATTATTATTCGCCAGGGCTGCCGAATAATCGATTTTGATCATGGTCAGTTTCTGGCAACCCTGAAACAATATTTCAGTACTTATTTCACCCCAAACATTTTGATATCAGAAACTTGCAGCAGTGCATGTTCAGACATCTTATTGTCACTGATGATTTATTTCAGTAGCCTTGAATCTTTGCTCGTTCCTGTTCATTAGCTCTCTGTTAGGTTAACCATTAAACCTGCTACCGTCCCTTCCAATGGATATGGGAGGAGTGATTTCCTTCTCCCCGCCTGTAAAGCAGCTCTGTACAATCAGAGTGGCAGCTGAGGAGCCGTTGAGCCAGAACGACCTCGGGGATTGCCGGCTGATAGTCGTCCCACTGCAGGCCGAGCGGCTGATAGATGGCGCCCACATGGCTAATGTGTGCCACGTTAGGGTGCCTTGAATGGCGCTAATGGGGGAGGCACAGATGCAGGAGGGTGAATAACATTAATTATAAATCCCCTCATTAACAAGAGAGTTATACCCCGAGAAGGGTCCCCACACATCAATGCATATAAATGGCATTTATTACTGTGCAGCCGCCAATTGTTTGGTGGCAATGTCAGTCGAGTGATGGGGGCTGGAGATATTACATCACACACAAGATGGCACAAAGGAGAGGACACAAAGGAGAGGACACAAAGGAGATGAAACAAAGCGATAAATCTTTGCTTGTGGGTTTTTTCCAACTTTTTTGTGTGTAAGAAAGTTTGAGATGAGAGAAAAGGAGTTGCTTAAGTTCTGAGAAAGCGAGATTCGGATTTAGCTTCCAACACAACATCCTTAATGAAGACAATCCATCACTCTGCCCTGCTCAGGGCCACATTATTATGCCTCTCTGTCCCCCTCCCCCCCACTCACTGTATCTGAGTGATGTACTTGTTTCACACTGAGCTGGATGCCACATTACTCTGCTGTCCACTGACAGAACCTTTACTAGATGTTCCTTGGCCTCCCCCTATCTATTGTTTTCCTCCTGCCTTTCTCTTCCTCTACCTCCCCCTAGTCGCTCACCCTCTCCCCCCCCCCTCGGTTCCGTGGTCAACTCCACTATACATCTTTTTTTTCTCATACAGCAAAAAATTTACCTGTCCACTTAGCAGCTTAGTGATCAAATGTTTATTTTGATTAAAATCCATGAAGATCATGATTCTCAATCGCCCCGTAATCATGATTCATTTCTGTTCAACAGCAAATCCAGCGGCCAGCTCCTTTGATGCTGTGCTTTGTGAGACAAAATAATGTACTCAGTTGCCTTGATAATTAAACGGCTATAATAGTTTTTATTGCTGTGCTTCTCATCTTCCCTTGAAAACGGATACTTTCTCACGTCAGAGAATATAGCAGGTCACAGTGCTTATATTAGCCACGAAACAAATCAATAGTTAAGTTTCTTGTGTGTCTATTGCAACTTGTCCATTAGTCAGTTCAAGTTTAATTTAAGTTTCTCATACTTTCTCAATCTACCTTGTCCATATTATATATTTTGTTAATATTCTGACCCATCATCTCAGACAACTGAGGTTACAGTAACAACAAAAGCTGTGAGATAAAAGTGAATGAAAATATTTAATATTAGACAATATAAATTAGTCTCAGGTTAAAGTCTTCCTATTGATGGCCACCATTTCGTAACTCTTGTTAATGGTGGTATGTAACGTTTGAAAACTGAGATTAAACCAATACATATGTAACTGTCTCTGGCTCAGTTAGATTTATGACCTGGTGGCTCGATGTTATTGTTGAACCCTGATGTGTGTGGTTGTGTTTGGCTGTTCTCGCTATGTTGAAAACATTGAACATTAGTGCCTGGCTTTTGTTTTATTGTGTCCCCTGAGGTTACTAGAAGAAAGTCAGATTAGTAATTCTAAAAGTGCATGTGTGTGTGTGTGTATGTGACGTGTGTACTCTAGTTTCTGTGTGGGTGATTAGCTGTGTGTTGGCTTGCTTTGTGGACCTATGAGTGCACGGTCAGGACAGATGGAGGGAAGCTGAAATGTTACAAGCAGAAACCTGCTGCTGTTAGAATGAAAACCCAAAACTCTGCACATCACTGTGGAAATGAAACATACTGTATTGGCTGCAACCAGTGCTATGTATTTTCATTATCAGTTACCTTTACATGTATCCTTATACATTCAAGATCACTAGCTGTCATTACAATTACATTGTCATGTTATATTATCACTATTGTAACAGAAAAAAGCCTACTGTCCATGAATGAATTCCAGTTGTTTCTATCTGGTCCAAGTTAAGCTACCTTAAGAGAAAAATCCACATGTCCTGCAGACTTTTGACATTGGAAGTCTGCAGCATTCTCAAAGTTATAATCCCTCCGTTTTATAGAGGGTTTTTGTTACTGGCTTTACTAATGTATATTTTATCATAGATTATCAACTTAATATTCATTAATTCATACAGATCACATTACATTACATTACATGTTACCTGTTAGATGCTTTTAATCCAAAGCGATTTACATACTCAATACTGTGGACAATCACCACAGGAGCAAATTTGGGGTGAAGTGTCTTGCCCAGGGACACAACAGAGGCTTCTCAATACTCTAATTTCCCCTCCTCGACTCCTCGGTCCTCCGGCAGTGACCCAGAAATGGATTTCAGCGCGCCATGTTGAAGAACATTTCTCTAAATGCACTTCGAGGATCGAGCATCGAGGAGGCTCTCTGGAGGAGCTCTAACCGAGGAGACACTGATGGTTCCTCCACGGCTCCTCCGCGGATGCATTTCCGGGAACGGTGGAGGCGTGACGCACGGCCGGACTTATCTCAGCCAATGACAGCTCTGCATGCATCCCCTGGATATTATTTTATTAACTGCTTTCATCGCAACGCCGGTATAACAGGCCTACATTACTCTCTTTATTTGCTGTAGTTTAGTAGATGTCTACAAACAAAGAGTCGATATTTTTCTAAGACCATTTAGTGCTTCACATAATAAAATACACAACGGCTGTAGCCTGATTATGCGTTAGGAGCTGTAAGTGTGTGTGGTAGGCAGTGTGTATGTGTGTGTGTGGTACAGTATGTAGGTGTGTGTTGTACAGTGCGTAGATGCGGCGGACAGACGGGTCTCCGTTGGTTTGGTGTCCTCTGCTTACTTTTAATACTTGTAAATACAACTTTTGGCCCGTAATTTCAATTCCCCATTTCAGCGACCAGAGAGAGGGGGGGATATATCCATTCTCTGATTGTTGTTACGTTATTATGAGAGTGCTCTCATACTTTTAAATTGTATATATTTATATAAATATATTTGTGTGTGTATGTCCGCATCTGTAGCCTGTTATTGTCTCATTATACCGCACTGTCAATCAAAGAAAAAGTAAATATATAAGTCGTCATGAACACTTCTGTCCATCAGACAGAGGGCTGCTGTGCCTTCTGTCATCATTAATGGACGTCTCTTTAAAATGACTCCGCTCAGAGGAGAGGAGTTCTCATTTTTCTAACCGCACCGCTGCTCCCCTCCTCTTCCTCCGCTCCTCCGCTCGCATTCTCCTGTGGGCGGGGACTAAGTCTCGAGGATAGGAGTCGAGGATAGGAGTCGAGGAGGGGAAATTAGAGTATTGAGAAGCCTCTAATGACATGCTGACTGCAGTGGGGTTTGCAGTGTGCGAAAAAGTACACGTCCCACCGTCCCGGGACGTGTTATTTACAATATCGGACAAGTAGATCTTTCAATTGACTTGGTCCGGTGGACAAGGACGTTTTTCGCCCTGATTTATTGACAAATTATTGATAAATTCAGTTTACAAAAGGCAGAACTCCTTCTCAAATTGTACGTGTCCCGCCATTGTACGTTTAGCAATGTTAGTTTCGGTTCTGCTTGTCGATTCCTAAGGAAATGCATTTCGCCGCTTTCTGTACAGTAAGACGGGGGCGGGGCGGGGGTGGGAAGTGTAGCACAGTGAACAGGGTTGGGAAGCAAAACTCGGTTCCGAGTAGGAACAAATAACAATTGTCCAGTACCGGGATTAATAAGAGTTGTGAGGACAGGATTCACCGCCAGCTCTCTCTCTCTATGCTCCGTATCAGCTGATCGCTGCATGGTGCAGCTCAGCGTCTCTCTCCCTCTTTCTACACAAATTGGATCCGCCTTGCCCGTTTAACAGCCTCATCTTTGTCAAACTTTCTTATTTCTTTCTCCTAAACACGTAATGAAGTTATTAAGCGTTTTAGCTCCTGTGTTGTTAATAGGACACGCCATTTCCTTTATGAAGTGAAGCAGCCTCCCTGTGTCCTCGCGCTGTCCTCACATCCCGGAGCCCAGACTCGGAGGACACAGGGATGTCAGTATTGTTTATGAAGCAGGGTATAGAAAGTACATTATTGAAATGAAAATACTATTAATTTACCTTTTACAAACAGTGAGCAGCTGGGCCGCTGCAGCATGTGTATTGCAGGACATGTGTAAGCATGCAAGCGTCTTTGAGTTGTAGAAAAGCGCTAGGCCTCTAGGCTATACATCTAATGTATTATTATTATTAGGTTATGTCCTAGTGTTGGACATGTGTGGTTGGACTGTCTCACAGGCAGGTTGCAGTGTAACATCAGAGGAGACCTGGGCCAATTGTACATTCTCAAACTGCACCACTTGGAACTAAAACAATGCAGAGATTATTTTTATATAATTGTATTCAATAACCATAGAAATTAAAACAGTATGAAGTTATTTGTAAATAGGATACAGATTTAACTCATAAATATATTTTCTCCCAGTTTGTCATGGGACTTATTTTTACCCTCTCAAAGAACCCGGAATCGAGAACCGAAAATAACCGGAATCGAAAAGCAGAACCGAATCGTTAAAAATCCAAACGATACCCAACCCTATGTGTGATGCAGTAAATCTTACCGCTCACTTACGTTAGCGGTGTCGTAAAACCGTGGGAAAAATGTAAAATACGTGGCGAAGAAGAAGATTCCAGTTGCCCCAATTAAATTAAATTAAATGGCCCTAACCTGCATTAAACCACGCCTCCCTGATCACAACACAAACGTAACACAAACTTGCATACAATGATAAATATTGTATCTGCAAACTAAATGATGCACATGTTTATGAGCATATTAAGCTGAGAAGTGAAAGCTTTATCACAAGTGGTCGAATGTGGAGGACACATTCTAATGCCAGGTATGAGACTGACATTGAACTTGTCCACACACATGTTAAAGCCAGTCATTAAACATGGATGTGCTAAAGAGGACCTGGATACAGAGTTGGAGGCGGGCCCCCTCTCGATTCCTATGAAAGTAGCTCAGTGGCACCTAAAAACCAAATGGCCTGACTCCCAAGGACAAAATAACTTTGATCATCTGGCGTTTATGGCCATAAGCATGCGCATTTGCCCTTTTCCTTTAACCCTGCATCCTGGCCGCTTCACATCACTTCTGTTCTTGGCTCAGTCAAATTAAGAGAGAGGAAAATAAGTCTGGATTTGGCTTTCTGCACATTTTACAACCTTTAGGACCTGATGATTTATATGCTGGCTATTAAAGGTGGGGTAGGTTAAGTTTGAGAAAACCGGCTCAAGATACCACTTTTTGTTATATTCAATGGAATGCTCTCAACATCCCGATAGCAATGAATATCTTAAGTGCTTTGACAAAAAATCCATAAAAAAATGTCATCTGTGGAAGCCGTAATACTGTAAAAAGCACGACCCATTAGATAAATAATTGGATGGCCTACCTGGCCTGTCAGCCTTCATCGGGGCACAAACTTATCCTCGTGCCCTCATTTGTCATGTGCGCGTGTCGTGTGTGTTGGAGGAGGGGCTCTGTAAGGAAGTGGCAGATTTTCCTCGGTTGTGTATTTTCAAATTCTACGCGATCTCGAGCCGGTTTCTCAAACTACCTACCCCACCTTTAAAGTGGTTCATCCTGGGAATTTCATTTACCTTAAAGAAAAAATCCTCAGTTCTCCAGACGTCTCTTTCCCATGAAAGTCAATGGAGATAGAAACGTATTTTGGGCCCTATGACGTCCGTAACAGACACGGAAGATGTAGTACCATCGTTTCGCCACTACACGATATTGCTTTGATGCCTGGCTCACTTACTGCAAGCTTTTCCGAACAGAGTCTGAGTGAGGAGGCACAATTTACTTATTTCTGCATGTTCAATGTTTTTCAGTGTAGTGGATCTCAGCATGACAGGTTGGGTGTGTATGATGTTTACCTGCAGTCCACTGTTTGTAATTTTGTCCTGGCTCATAGTTGAGGAAGATATAATCATACCACTAATCAGTAAACAAGGTCAACATTAGGGATGCTCCGATCGCCAATTTTGGGGGCCGATCGCCGGAATCGGTATCGGCTGATACCGATCGCCGATCCGATCGAGTGGGCGGGTGCCTATGGGGAATCTTCCATTTAGTGATGTTTAAACCTCTTAAGGCCCACGGACCCGGTTCCGTGGCCGAAATCGCGTTCATTTGCAGGAAACAATGTCTAAGGAACCTTAATATTTAATAAACTATGAATATTTGATATCCATATAACGGGAAAAAAAAACTAATTTAACTGATCTTTTTCATTTTTTTTCCAAAAAAATCACACAATGCTAACAGTCTGAATTAGCCCCCGAGCGAAATGCTTACCTTATTACTGCACCGAAAATCACTCCTAGCTCCCTTATTACTTATCCTAGCTGCACATCCAACACATCGTTTATGATCGTAAAGACACAGAATCTAATGGTGCACACCTCAAACACTGAAAGATACAAACTTGCGACGTTATCAACAAAAAACGTACATCAAAACACAAGTGGCGCTAGGTAGCCCACATACGCTAACATGGCTTACCTTCGTCTTTGTCTGGGTCTAAACTGGTCTTCAATGGCATTAAAACGATAACAACGATGATGTAGTTAATCCATAGTAATATCCAATGTGACTGTGTCCATTGAAATGTTCTGATAACTAATAAGCAATAAAACTGCAATTCGGTTTTAAATAGTAGGGCATTGCCATTCCTACGCTCTGTAGAAAGATTGAATGCGCGAAGAGGTAACCTTTTTTTTTAACATGAGTGTGTGCGGGATTCCCTTCAATTCTATTGGCTCTAACGGTCAGAAAGAGATGTCACATGTCAAAATCGAACAAGGGGGGCCAGAGATATGGCAACACCCAAATACACACCAAGTGTTTTCTTTTTGCTAAAAAGTCAAATTTCACTTGTTTTGCATCAATCTTGTAGGGCCGTCGCCGAATACCATTTTTCAGGCTCCGGATATCTGTAGCAATCAAGCAGCGAATATTCGGCACGCAGTAATCAGCAGCGAACCGCTTCAACACGTGTATTTCGGTGTATTCACGGCATCATTTGTTATTCGACAGTATTGTTGTTTTATAGTTATTTGTTAATGTAACCCAATTTGTGTTCTTTGAAATTGGAAAAGGATATCGCATTGTGTTTGTTACTTTCGTTGCAGTTGTATCGTCTAAGTGTAATTTGTTTGGCTACCTATTTATAGACATTTGCTTTTATTTTGAAGGAGAGGTAGGGCTGTTGACAGGAAGTTGTTGTTGCTTTGGAAACAATTGTGACGGAGATTAACGGAAGAGAAAGTCATATCTACAATAAAGACGGAGAAAGTAAACGATAACATGTATGGTTAAGTCAGTGTTAGCACCCCCGAAGAGGCACAAGCTCTTACGTTGATATTGGAGGTTTCAATAAATTCAATTTAAAAAAAAAAAAAAAAAACGGGGAAAAACCAACAAAAAAATATCCGAATAACGAAATTGAAACCCGAATAGTACTCCAACGAACGAATATTCGGATATTCGGGTACAGCCCTACAATCTTGATACAGGGTACTTATTATGTGTTATAGTTTGGATTCCTAAAGCTTTTAGTTTACTAACCCATCATTCAAGGGGGTTTCACTATAAGTAATGTTTTTAGACGGACATTATAATTTAAATTTTTTTACTATGTTCAATCTGAATTTACTTAAAATAAAAAAAAAAATGCTATATTGATTCTGACTTTTCTACATCCAACTCATAGGTGCATCATTGTTTTGAAAAAAAAGAGTATTAATTTACTCATTTTAGAATTGAAGTTATAGTCCTTTGTTATCTTATGAAACCTGAAACACAGGCTCCGGGCTTAACAGGTTAGCTTACTTTACACATCTAAAAGCTTCAAATACATGATGTATAAAGATAGGTAAAACTAATATTTTGACCTTGCCTAATAACTTTGTTGACACCATTTGCATATCGAGTGACCTCATGTTGGACCCTGAGCCCAAAGTCCACTCATCTCTTTGAATATAAACTATTAATACATTTGCACAGTTTCTACAAACTCGGATAGAAGGAGGCATATTTGATTTCCCCCAGGAGAAATTCACACCTTGCAGTGCCATTTTCACCATGTGAAATGAGGGTCAACCAATCAGGGGCCAGAATGCAAACTGCTCAGTGCTTGGAGGGTGTAGCTTTTTCTTTTATAAGCATAATGTGATACTTGTAGGCTGAAGTCATGTGGACCTTTAGTTCTGTAACTCTACCCCTGTATTGTTTCACAATTTTCTCCTTTTTATAAACACAGACTCTGTCAGTATACGTTTTCACCAGTTGTTTCACACCTGTGTTTTTTGAGTGGGTGTGACAGTTCTATGTACCAAGCTTTAGTGTATATCAAACAACACTTGTAAGCTGTCCTGTGTGTGTGTGTGTGTGTGTGTCGTGTTTGTGGAAGTCGTCGTCGTCCTGATTGGGGGTTATTAACCCTTGGGCTGTGGCCAGTAAATGAGCTTCGGACAAAACATCCTGCTTCCTCTTGCTCAGCTGCTAACCTATAGAGCAGAGATGGAGTACTCGAGTCCTGGACTCGGACTCGAGTCGGACTCGAGTGCTGATTTTCGGGACTCGTGACTTGACTCGGACTCGCACACTGATTGACGCGACTCGGACTCGGACTCGTGAATTCTCACGCACGATGACTTGGACTCGGACTCGGCCCGGGCCCCTCCTTGGGATGACTCGGACTCGGACTCGTGAATTCTCACGCACGATGACTTGGACTCGGACTCGAGCAAGTGTTCTCTGGAGTCTGATGTCCTCTGTGTCCTGGCGTGTGCACCTGCGAGGCGAGTTCACGTACTGGGCGCGCCCCCGCTGCTATACCAGTCTAAAGATGTCCAGAGACCACATCCCGCATCGTGCTGTATGCTTTTAAAGATTTCGTTTCCATATTGGGAAAGAGCAGCGCAAAATGGCACATTATGTGGACAGAAGATAGAGAATAAGACTGGGACAACGTCGAATTTCAATCGACACCTTCACGGCGGCACCCAGAAAAGTAAGTAGAAATGCTATTGTTAGCTTGCTAACCCACGTTAACGTTAGCCACTAAATTGACTCCACAAGGTTTTAAGATGTCGGGTTAGATGGAGGTAGGGGTTGATATCAGATCCTAGGGACCAAGTGCAGTTTTATTGTCTAGATAGATACTGTTAAAAGCTATACATGTCCTTGGTGATACTGCAGATGATGAGTAGCCTAGCCCTAGCCTACAATGAACGTGAAAATTAGAGACTGAAAATGATCTCCGTCACGGAGGCTCCATAACACATTACTCTAAGGATGGAGTTCATATATATATATAGGTAGGCTGTATTGAACACTATCATCAGAGTAATGTGATCAATACAATAAGTAAGATTCACCGATAACATGAAAGCACATGGCTACTAACATGCAGAATGTCGTCAAGTAGCAATGTGCTTCTGGGGCTTAATCTTTATTGATATAATTTAAACGTTCACTTATTGGTTGTTGGACATTGTGATATTATATTTATTATATTCGCTTGTGTTGTGATGTTTTGCCGACTGTGTTGAAATAAATTAACAAAATATTCGTTCATTGCAACACATTTAGAATCATATTACATATTCACACTTGACACATGTTATTGTTTTAAGTGTTCATTGATGTGCATTGTCCCTGCTAAATAAACGATTAAATATCCATTTTTACCATTAGTGGCTTGCTTGGTTGTTGTGCTTGAACATTCCATTTTTTAAGGCTCAGGATTATGGTTTTTATGTCACTGTTATATAGCACACTGATAACAATGTTACTTTTAACATTGTTTCTCAATCCTTGAACTCAAACCATATTTGGATGGTCCAAAAATGTATTTTAAATTATTATCATAAACATGCCACAACTAGTTTGCAATGGTTGAGGATTAGTAGTTGGGGTAGCCCTAATTTAACCATACAATTTATTTAGCAATAAGAAGATTTTTGCTGAAGTGTGTATTCTTTCTTCCCCTAGGCACAACAAGCTCCTTGAAAACAAGGTTCACAGAGATCTTCCAAGCAGTGAAGATGCCAGGATGCGAGCCAGCTGAAGGAAGAGGTCCCACCAAATTTCCTTTCACGACTGCTTACTTCATAGCATCTGTGTTGGACCCATCGTTTTGGTTTCCAGCGGCTAAAACATGATGTGCAGCTGGACAGTGATGACAAAGATCAGCTAATGACTCAGATCATTGGTGAGACATGTTCACTTGTTATATATGTATGCAGGCTCTAACTTATACTAGCCATTATTAATTATAGTTATATGTGTACATGAATGTCTAGAAGTGGTTTATCTGTTTGTAGATATTGGGGTGTGTGTAGCCAAAATAAGAATACTCAATCCTTATGGAAAGATTTATAAGGCCATTTTTACACATTAGCCTTTTCAAGTAAAACAAATTATCATAATCTATAAATGGTATCACAAACAAAATAATAAGATCAGTAGCAGATTTATTCACAAAAGTATACCCTCTCATTTCAGATTGTATCAAGGCAGAGGGTGAGAAGCAAATGATCTCAACAGCAGGACCAGAACAAGGTGATGTTCCAGTGTCTCCTCCTGCTCCTGAAGCTCCTCAGAGGAAGCTGAGAATGTTCTCCCACTACAGCAAGACTCCCTCCTCCACCCACAGTCGGTCTGTCCAGGCTCAGCTGACTGCATACCTCGACTTGATCGACAACCAGGCCTCAGACCCATGCTTCAAGTTTTGGCAACAAAATAAATCCCAGTTCCCTGTCCTCCATCAGGTTGCCACACAGGTATTCTCCATCCCTGCTTCCAGTGCACCCATTGAAAGGGTATTCAGTCATGGAGGCATTTCTATGAGGCCTCACGTGCAAGGTTGAGTTGTTCGATGTTGTCAAATCTGATGCTTTTAAAATGCAACAAGGATGTTTAAGTGTGTGTGCCTGAGTGGGTGCTCATCTGCTCCTGACGCTAGCAGCTAAAAACATATTGTTATGCCAGACTAAAGTTCCCTGCCAGACTAGAGTGCCACAGTGACGCGTCCTAAAACCCGGAAGTAAACTTCTTCCGGTTCCTTCGTCAAAGAAGCAATGCCTTTTCTCCATAGGATTTTGGAAAATAGCTCGAAATAAGGTCTGTGGTTGAGACACATTTAAGAGACAGATCACGTTTTGGATAATCTCCACGTGATCTGTCTCTTAATGTGTCTCAACCACAGACCTTATTTCGAGCTATTTTCCAAAATCCTATGGAGAAAAAGCATTGCTTCTTTGACGAAGGAACCGGAAGAAGTTTACATCCGGGTTTTAGGACGCGTCACTGTGGCACTCTATTGGAATTGGCCTCATTCGGCTCTGCTGGTGTTGTTTGTGGTTTTCCGTACACCTGTAAGATGCTTTTTAAGTATTCTAAATGCATAATTTCAACTGGGTGTCTGTCCAATAGGGCCACATTATGGTAGGAGAGGGGACCCCATCACTTCACTAATATAGAGAGGAATTGGTTCTATGACTTTGTAATTCGAGCCAGATTCAAATTGGAAATTGAATGAAAATGTTACTTATATTGCGTAGAAAGCCCTGCATGCTTTCTCATGTTCTATTGTTCTTAATAATGTATTTTCAGTTTCTGTGGGTTTTCAAACCATTAAATAACTTCAATTGTGACATTGTGTCATTGTGTTTAATGTATACCGTTTTCCATTTGTAAAGCAGCTCTTTGAAGATGCCAGAACGGAGCACTGGAGGCAATATTGGAACTGGACTCAACCTTGATGATAATAATAATAATTATTATTATTATTAGTAATAAGCTTTATATTTGTATAGCACCTTTTTTAATACAACAATTGTAGGCACACTCGCTTCACAGCAGTTCAATAGACACATTAGTATACCATGACAGGATAAAAGCAATGTAGAGGAGCTACAGCTACATTTCAACACATATATCCACTAAGATTAATACATGAAGACTTGTGACTCGGACTTGACTTGGACTCTTCTTGGGTGACTCGGACTTGGACTCGAACACAGGTAATGGTGACTCGGACTCGAACACTCCTTGGGTGACTCGGACTTGGACTCGGACTCGAACACAGGTAATGATGACTCGGACTCGGACTCGACTCGGACACTCCTTGGGTGACTCGGACTTGGACTCGGACTCGACTACGACTCTCCCTAGGTGACTCGGACTTGGACTCGGACTCGAAGAGTGGGGACTCGAGAGTGACTTGGACTCGTGAATTGGTGACTTGATTACAACACTGCTATAGAGGCACAAACACACCACTGAAAAAATCACACAATGTGGACGCTCATCCACCTACATCTACATCAGAACTGACTGCCTAGCTCATTTCTTTGATTGCAAGTTAAATATCAAAGCTTACATTTAATCTGGCTGCAGTTACAGATAGACCTTCATTGTGTTTTCATTATCTGGAATTTCCATGATGCATTTATTGTGCAGATGTTTAATTTATTACCTTATTCACATTTCAAAGTTTATGCTCCGTTAGTGCCCAACTTTTTTTATTATCAGACACCACAGTCATAACAAGTTACAACAGCGTCCTTTTATTGTTTTCAGTTTATGACCGTGTGTGTCATCTTGGCAAAATGAGCTCCTGGAGTGTTTTTGAGAGCTTTGCCAGGAGTTAACTTGTCTTGTATGTAGGTCAGATTATGTCTCTATGATAGAGTCACAACACAACATCTGTGAATGGTTTGTAGTTAAAATCAAAATAATAGCATAGTTTGAAGATGGGTATGGTCCGAGCAAGCGCGCCAAAAAGCAGGGTGGAGGAAAGTGGGAAAGGGGCCCGGTTTGAACAGTGCTGTGAATTGATTTAGGCTTATGTCCTCCTCATGAACTAAAAACATTCATGGGATATGAAATAGTCTGCAATGTATTAGGGTTGCCAGAAACTGACCATGATCAAAATCGATTATTCGGCAGCCCTGGCGAATAATAATCGATTATTCGACCGACCCCCCCCCCCCCCCCCCCTCCGCAGAAGAAAAAAATAAACTCCGACAAAAGGAATTCCGTTTTTCTTTTTTACTGGAACATGTTTAACAGTACAAACAACATAAACGACAAATAAACCTACATCAACATGATGTTGGTTTATTTGTTGTTATTTTCGAAAGTGCCTGCCATCACCTTTATTTGGAGATGCACGATGCGCGCACAATGTATTTATTGCAATGCTGCCATTATTAAATACAGGCTACAGCTTCTATTAATAATAGCAGTATTGCAATACATATTATTATAGCAATTTATTTATTGCAATGCTATTATTTAATAGAAGCTGTAGCCTGTATTAATAATAGCATTGCAATAAATACATTGTGCGTGCATCGCGCATCTTCAAATAAAGGCAATGACAGGCACTTTAGAAAATAACAAAAAATAAACCACCATCATGTAGCCTGTATTAATAATAGCAGCATTGAAATACATGTCCTTCACTAGCATATTGGTGATTAGTGCAGTTATTTCACCTTCACGCATGTCATCACAACGACGTGGCCTCGAAGGAAAGTTGGTAATGGCCGGCTGTGCTGCGTCTTTCTCTGTAACCACTTTGGCTTCGCACTCAAATGCGAACGCATTGTTGAGGTTGAGCTATGATATACCAACGTCTTTTCGCAGAGCTTGCATTTCACTTCCTTTGGACTTGTAAGTTCAAAGTAGTTCCACCAGGAACTCTTTTTACCTGCCGCTTTGCTCATCTTTAGTCGCACGTGTGAGGGAGAGGAGGGGGGGGGGGGGCGGGGTCGGTGTGTAGCGTGCTGCAGCAGCAGTCTGCTCTGCACGCAGGCTTCCTCCAAGTTTACAGTAGAACAAACTGGTGGTGTGACCAATGGCCATTTCCAATTATTAATACTATTACTATTATTAGCATTAGTCTATATGTTGGTCGATTTTTAAAAATAATATTCGATTATGGAGACTGTAACGAATAATCGAATAATCGAATAATTGCTGGCATCCCTACAATGTATACATACAGTGTCAGATTAAATACAACTCTTGATACATTTCTATTCTCTCGCGATACAATATATATCTTCATGCTGAGTAAACATTTAGAAATAGATATTCGATCGATGTTTATTTAGTACTAAAGGGCTGAACATTATGAGTGATAAATTGCTTACCTGCAGCTTCTTCACAGTGATAGAAGGTGCTAATGGAGGAAAGCTTTTTGTGTTACTGTGAAGAAGCTGCTTGCCCAAGATGAATATAATGCTAACTTAATTGGAAAAACGTTGATGTTGATCCAAATGAATCTGCACAAAAGAAAATCCCCTATTCCCAGCAAAACATATCTGTTCCAAGCAACCATTTGATCCTTCCTTAAACACGTCATGCAGCTGTGCAGCGTGCATCTCTGGTTTGATGATTAATGTCCTGGGATTCACCCTGCTATAGCTTATGTCTCAGAGACTGGTCACATGTCCTAGGGAACACAAAGTCCTGAGATATGTATACTCCTGGACCTGGAAAAAGCAACGATAACAGATGCATAGTTAGAAGTAAACAAACTTGACATCAATGCTTTATATTGAAGTTATTCTAATGTATTGTAATTGTTCGCACTCAGAGCTCAGTACTTTCAACAAAGACCTCCTCTCTGCTGCAAACACTCCTCTGCTCTTGAGATTACAGTTTCCCCCCTACTAGAAGCAATCTGGTCCTGCAGAGTGACTGAGCTGTTAGTGTGATTATGCTACACGCAGGCATGACAGGGACACGCCCGAGATTAAAGCATTCGAGTTCGGATATCAATTTAATCCTCAGGGAATTACACAGGCGAGCAGTGAAAAGTAAGCAAGCGAGTTACACTGCAGTGTTCCAAGCTTTTTTTCAGTTCAGACTTGCAGCGTGCTAAAGCCTGTTACTGACCTGTAACAGTGTTTGATGGATGGCAGGTATAGCTGCAGACATGACTCTTGTAAACCAATAGTTAAACACACAGTACTGGTAACATGTCTAGAAATGTTAGAGATGCATGAGTAGGTCTAATTAGGTTCTACTCTTAAGTCTTAACTTGATACATCTTCTCATGAACTGTCTGGACAATAGGAAAATGCATATCTCTCTAAATCTGCTACTTCTTTTGGTATGACAGTCTGATTACCCCGCTGAATCTCAGTTGCACTTTACTGAGGCATCAATCAAATCCCTGTGGTCTAACCAAATAAACACAACTGGTGACATGTGTTGTCAGACCTCAATCAACACTTGCACTGAGTGATAAAACAGAAAGTCGGCTCCTTAACCTGCTTACACTCAACTCTTGAACATGTCTAAGTAGGCTTAAGTTGTGTTTTACCGAAAGCTTGGTTTCCTGATCCCCAACAAAATGTGTCCTGTGCTGATTCGCAATTTGGATTGTACCTTTAGTACACTGAGATGTCGTGCACTGTGAAAGCCTGGGCAGTGTGTGTATGTTGACCGTGTAGCATTGTCTCCAATCACATTCCTAGCTGGTCGAGACATTTCCAGCAAGATGGCGATTGTTGAGTGTGAGATGTTTTTAGTGTTCCTCACATTTTGACCATTATAACCAGAAGCTCCAAGCACTGCGCCGGAAGGTCAAATTGTTTCAACTTTGACCTTGTTTACTGCGGAGCTTTCGTCGCGCAACCAATCAGATAACATGCAGCGGCACAAGGTAGCAGGGAACGTAACCATATAACTTTACTAGCAGTTTTCACAGCAAGGCTCTGCACCAAACCTCGCTGTGAGCAAAGACATACCCTGTTTCCTGTGAATGCTCCTTCATTCACCCTAAATAGCGAAATGCAAGTACACAATTAAGTCAATTGAGACGCACCACTGGCCTATTTCCGATTTATGCTTACTGGAGACATTTGAAATAAAAACGATGCGATTTGCTACATTATTTGAAATACAACTAGCCTTATTTTTAAAAGATGGATACATTAATATCAATGGTCAAGAGGATGTTGTGTTGTCCAAAGTTATGTATAATCATATCAGCCAACCTTGTTGTTTACATTTAGCTGACTTAAAATAGATGTATTCTTAAAAACAACACACACCAGCACTGACTCTTCACATTATGCCATTTGTCACCGATTAAAACTTGTAGCACACAGCTGACATGCAATACAGGAAATGTTCCAATGCAAGGAGGACATTTGATGAAATGATGGCTTTTCCTGCGCTCTGAGTAAGACTGGCATGTCCTGCTGTGCCAGTGTGTCAGCCCCTACATCTTCTGTTTGTGCTGCAGGGAGGCAGGCTGATTGTAAACGTTTATGATGGCACGGTATAAAAAAGACTAGGCTGTGCATATGATGTTGATTTACTGATATGATCTCATAAAAAGTGTGCTCATATCAAAGAGGCCGCCAGCTGATAAAGAATGAACTTGTACATCTCAGTTAACGATCGTAACGTGAGTTAACTGAGAGTGTGCTTCAGGAAGATGAGTCAGAACTAAACAACGGGTGCAGTGTGCTTTCTCTTCCTGCTACACACAACCACACGCACATGAGCACACATGAAACAATGGGTTCATATTCACAAACACACAATTCAAAAGGAGCAGCGCACAGTACTCAAGTGCATGTTTTGGCAGGTTTTTTGCCTAGCGGTGGTGATGCACAGCCATGTGACTATGATGTAGTTTGTTTGTAGCGTTACGTTTGCGGTTTACTTCTGTTGATTACATTTCATCTCATCATAAACGTGTGTTTGCCACAAATCTTATTTTCTGCAATATTCCAAAATCCAATGGAACAATACCGTTGCTTTTATTTGAGCCCTTGCAAGATTAACTTCTAAGTCGGCCAACAAAAATAGGTCATAACTGCACCACTTTATTGTACTGCAGAGTAGACATTAGATTGTGTGACAAGATAACATTTGGATCAGACTCAGAGGAACGTGATGCCGCACCATGTTTATTGCACACATATCATATTCAGAGGCAATGTTCAGAGCCAATAAAAGGGAAGTATGAAGTCATCATGTGTGTTGTG
This sequence comes from Harpagifer antarcticus, assembly GCA_902827135.1. Taxonomy (NCBI): domain Eukaryota; kingdom Metazoa; phylum Chordata; class Actinopteri; order Perciformes; family Harpagiferidae; genus Harpagifer; species Harpagifer antarcticus. Next base: position 651,860 of record CADEHL010000717.1, read on the forward strand.
AGAGGTCGATAGTAATGGACCTGTGCATGCTTTGTCTCTCCAGAGTTCGTCTGGTGTCTTCCTCTTATTTCATGCCTTTGTTTACCTGCTGTGCCACTCTTGCTTTAACACTGTATATTTCCCGCTGCGGGACTAATAAAGGAATTCTGATTCTGATTAGGAACATTTACAAAAAGTATTTATTAGGGATGCTTCGATCGATTGGCCGCCGATTATTATCGGCCGATATTCGCTCTCGGCCGATCGATCGGTGCTCTCTATAAAGGCCAATCAGGAGAGCCGAGCACATGACGTAAATACGTGACACTTTTCTCTGTGCGTGGCAAAACATGCTCGCCAAAATGACAATAAAAATAGCGGTATGCAACGTGTGTGTGAAGCAGAAATCCTGCAGCTCCGCCCGCTGTGACGGACCGGTGAGCGGAGCAAAACACACTCTAGCGGTACGTCCACAGGGCAGCGTCACGTTGAAGCTTGCCAGTGGGCGTGTCTGGCGTGCGACCAACAACCAATCACATTACAACACACAAGCACGTGGTTTGATTGGCTAGAGCTTGTACTGGCATATGATTTGATTGGCTGGCGCTTCCGTCAACGCTTGAAAAGTTGAACTTTTCTCAACTTTTGAAGCGAGCAACGGAGGCAAAGCGACGCGACGGAACCACAATTCAGTTCGGCAAAGCGTGACGTCACTCCATTCAAAGTGAATGGGAGAGCGTCTCCATTGAAGCATGCTGCCGTATGGACGTGCCGTAAGAGTTAGACCTAACACACTTAGCTATTTTATCTACCTCTGGAACAAGCTAAACTAGTTATAAATATATTTATTCTTCACTGTCGGGTCACTCATTACTGGATCAGTGAGCTGCATGAGACGATACTGACGGGCTGTCAGGGGAGGGGGAGAGAGGAAAAGAGAGCGCTTCCGCTCATTTCTCCCGTGTTATTCTCCAAAGTTAATGTAAACTTGAATAATGTACTTCATTGAATGTAATAATTATGTTGGTTGTTGTTTGTGGAAGCGCATCATGTATTGAAAAATCAATCTGAACTTTTCGATCCGTTACGATAAACTGAAGCAATATAAAAATGAGTCCCATTAACTGAGTTTTAAACATCACTTTCCAAGGACAACAGTTGAAAATTAGCCTGCTGGCTAATACTGGCTCATTTACAGCAATGTGAATTCATGTGCACTGTCCTTTTAAACAAACAAACAAACTTTAAATCACATGTGTTAAACTCAAGGCCCGGGGGCCAAATCAGGCCCGTGGTGGATTTAATTTCGGCCCGCAGGATAATTTCTAATTACTATTAGATCTGGCCCACGGCCGCCGGTATATAGCACGCACACGCATTTCCTCAGCTCAGAGCCTGAGCCCAAACATTGATGAACTTGCACCAGCGTTTGTGCCAGGGCGGCGTCTTGCTGTTATTTGACGCCTTATTCAGCTCAGAACGCCCTGAACTGGAGCCGAGTGCGTACAAAAAAATGATCGAGTTTTTATTGCTTGAAATGATGAAAAGGAAAAAGGACAAAGCGTGTTCCTGTGACGGAAAGTGTACTGCTGGCAAGCCTTGACGGGGGGGTGCTAGTGGAGCACGCGCGTGAACTGCGAGCGCCGGAGCCTCACAGTGGCGAAACTGAGGCTCCGTGGTAACATGTGGTAAAATGAAGAGCTGTTTAGGAGCCGAAAGAGCCGGCGTTCCCATCACTAATACGTAAAGAGATAGTATCTATAAGGGACGGCTCAATTCAGAACTCAAGTCACGTGACTTGACGTCCCCCCCCCCCCCCCCCCCCGCTCTCGGGGTGGATGCCCTCTCAGCACTGGTCTGGCGGAAACACTGACTTGCACCTAAGTTGAGATGCCAAGTATCTGGCTTGAACTAGCATCACAGAGCAGCACACTGAGTTTACATTTCCTTTCTGCACTTTTTTTCTTGCCACAACAGGGCATGTTTGTTTTTTTCTTTGAGGGAAATCGTTTTTTTGAAGCTGTTGTTGGCCTGTGGAAAAATGTAATCATAAGAAATGACTCCGGAAAAGCTGCAGATAGAGCCATAAGAAATTAATGCAACTTTTTATGTTGTTTTTATAGGCAATCATTTAAGCTTTGTTACTTCCAGGTTTAATATGTGCAATAAGTTCCTCGACTAGTACCGATTTTTTTATTTTGGCCCACTGTGTATTTGAGTTTGACACCCCTGCTTTAAATGGAAGATCGCCATAGCCCCCACCCACCCTATGATCGGCTTCGATGTGAGTTACTGTCACAACAGAAACTTAACTTGACCAAGGACACAAGTGTTGGCAGCAGGCTAGTATAAGTTCAATTTGAATACTGCTTTCTTTACTTAAAAATGTATATTGTTTGTTATAATCACATAATTACATTTGACCCTTTAACATGGCCTTAGATTGGATGCTATATTGGATGTTATTAGAATGATCTGGTGTAGCTTTTTTGCTATATAAACGCATATAAAACTGTGTAGTCTAACCCAGTGCAAACAGTGGCAGCTGTCCGTGGACAATCATGAAATCACCAATTTATATTCATACATTCAGGGTCTCATTGCTTGTTTTTTAAAGAGGTGGGCCACCACACCTGAAATTGGGACCACCTCCATTACATGAAACACAAAATCTAAGGGGAAAAAGCAAAGGAGCCTTTTCACACAGCACTCCGTATTAGATCATGTGATACGGTCCATCAGGATGTGTGTAGCTCATCACTCAATGAAACATTTCCTCCCCAAAACCATGGAATCATTCAAATCCCACTGACTTGCCTGTCTCTGTGGGTCTCAAACCGTTTGATAGAGATTTCTTAACATTTTAATTGAACACAACCACAGCGTCTTTCTCCAATCTTAAAATACTGTTTTCAGTCTGTTGCCAGGTGTGTATAATGAAGTGTTACACGTCTTTTAAAAACACAATTACTGATGCAATCTAGTTTCATTCTAAATGTTCCCTCAGGGATCATTACAGTTTGTATTGGGGCGGTGGTGGCGCAGTGGTTAGAGCGTTGGTCATCAGATCAAGGGGCGTTGGTGAACTCCAGTTCGAATCCCGCCTTGGCCGCCACTGCGTCAGGCCGTTGTGTCCTTGGGCAAGACACTTTACCCGCATTTGCTCCTGTGGGTAATGTCCGCAGTAATGACTCTTACATGTCTAATATGTGTAATGTGTACTTGTAAAGCGCTTTGAGCACCTGTAAAAGCGCTCTAATAAAAAATGTAATGCATTATTATTTATTATTATTATGCCTTAATTATAGCAGTCTAGGAGTTTGCACCTAGTGTGTGTGTGTGTGTTCTCAGACCACAGTGCACACACTTTGCTGACACTGTCACAGTTTATGGTAATAACCTCAATGTTTGTGTTGTGTCTTAGCCTTCCTTCAGTTTGCTGGCTCGCCTCTTAACAACCTCCTCCTCTTCACCATCCCTTTTTCTTGTCTCCTTCCTTCCCAGTCTGTCTTTTTTCCATCTGTTTATCCTGAGTCATAGCTGAGCTGTTTGGGCTGGCTGATCACCTGCAGCCAAACTGTGTGCGTGTGTGTATGTGTTACACTAGGCGTTTTTTTCCCTCAGCGGTAAGGGTGTAACGGTATCCGTATTCGTCCCGTACCGTCACGGTTCTGGCGTCACGGTTCGGCACATGTAGTCACACGACGAATACGCATTTTTTTTTTTAAGAGTGGGGAAAAAAGTCTGTCATTCAGGGCAGTATCCATTACACTATGTATAATCCAGGGGGCGGTATTGCTGTTTGCCAGCCGCCCTTAAACAACAAATGAAGAACAAGAAGAAACACAACAACAAAACGAACAAAATACAAGAAGAAAAGTTAGTATGGCGATTTCAGATAACACACAGGAGCTAGAACCCACCTGCTTCTTTTAAATCTGCTGTGTGGGAACATTTTGGGTTCCCTGTGGACTACAATAACGATGAAGTGTGTGAGTGGTGGATCGGACGAGGACGGTGTGTCGGCGTTGTTCGACAGTGGTGCGGTATGCTAATGGAAACACACGCCAAACATGCTAAATCATATCAGAAGGCATCACTCAGATTTGCCAATCACCGGAGCCCGGCAAAAGACAACAGCAGTTCAACAGCTGATCCCCGCTGTTTTTGATAAACCAATAGACATGAGAGCCGAGAGACCAAAATAAATAACGGAAGCTTTTGGCATGTTTTTCAACGACTATGTGCTCTTGAAACAATTTCTTATTATTTATGATGTAATATTTTCAAGACATTCTTTTTAGTTTTACAGCTTGATGAAACCTTTTTGTTTGACATCAGGCTTTGATTGAATTGAAATAGTCGAACACAATATTGATTTAAGGTTTTCCTGGATGTCGTGTTGAGTTTAAGTATCATTTCATGCATTGACCAGGTTGAAAGGAAACGAGAATGTTCCTCTGTTGCCGCTGAAAAGCCATTATAACTTCTATGTGGAATGTGTTTAACACAGATAGCAGGTTCTGTTTAGCTTTGCTGTGTCCTCTGGCAATTAGAACTCTCTGTTAATGTTGCATAATAGAAAGTATGATGTATTCATTCAAATTGTTATCAGTATTTTCTCTTGAATAACATCACCACATTCTCTTAAAGGATAACACTTGCTATTGTTTTTATTTTGTTATGAATGTATTTAATATATTTCTTACCAACAATGTCTTAGCCTGTTTTATTAGGCTTTGGATACACATATGTACCTTACAGTAGCCTACTTGAAAGTAGGATCAAATTATTTTTGGTTCGGATCTTTTGATGGATTTGTTGACTTTAAAAAACCTCTCTTTTGACTGCAGTAGGGTTTACAGCCTGCCCCGCTCGCAGCCAGGGCCTCAAGCAGCGTACTGTCAGTCATCTTCCTTCATCCACCAGCAAAGGCTGTGTTCATTCCCAGCAAAGAAGATATAGTGTACCTATACCAAGTGAACGATCCTCCCAACCACCACCTTTTTCTTTGTTTTCCCACAAGGCCGTCGCCTTGGTAACCCATGGCAGGCTGGTGGCACCTGAGCTGGAACAGTTTCGGTGAACTGGTGAATCTTTCCGTCTGATGCTGGGGAAACTAAAACATATTCCTGGCATTAAGACTTTAATAAATAAACCATTTTCAGGTGAAACATAAAAAAAAAAGTATACAACACAATATCACACAACATAATTCTAACTCATGAAGGCAAGGCTCATTTTACATAACCTAAATACCCCTGCTGACCCTCCTGGACCTCTGACCGAGGAAGTGAGGAGGGTCGAGTGTCCAGTCACTTCAGGACCAGCATGGAGACTTTTGAAAACACTCCATTACTCTCCATGTTCACTGATCTCTGACAGACAGTCCGAGCCAGGACTGAAAACAGAGAGCGTTCGGTTAACCACTAACCCAGCAGCCAAACCACACATTTATGCTGGCAGTGAGCGCAGCAGGACTCCTATGGGAATAATGTAGCATGCTAGCTTTGTGTTACGTAGCCAGAGAGGCCGACTGTGCTCTTGGAAAAGTAATGGCTTGCCACGGCGAATTATAAAGATGGATTCCATTCCAACAGTAGGCGCTTGGATGCAGGAGTGGAGCTTTTTTATGAAAGCACTGGATTGTTATTCCTCTGCATTGCGTGAGAGGCCGGTGTCATTAGACCCCAAAGCCAGACCTGTTGCATACGTTTCTGAAGATGATGATGAACATGTGGAATTCTTTGCTGATCTCATCATGCATTCCAGGGTTTCCGCTAGGAGTTTTTCTCGCCATTTTGACCGGCAGGTTTTGAATTTACCGGTTTTTAATACATTTTACCAGCTAAAAACCGGTAATTACCGGCTAACGGAAAACCCTGATGCATTCATCATATTATTTTTTCTTTGTTTTTTCTGTTGGGACGGATCAGATTCACCTCAACAAGTTTAGATAAGGGACTGAATTATGTTTTTGGATGGGCGATGATTTCAAAGCTCATGATTTCATGTAGAGAACATGAAATCATTTCCCTCTTGGTTCTGGATCTAAAGGCTTTATGTTGCCAGACATACTACTCTGTAATCCTCACAGTCACAGCGGGATGTTTTGGTGATGTGTGAATAAACTATGAACCATGCTTCCTCCAAAATGTTCCTTTATCTGCTGCACAAAGCCGTAACGAGGACACCGCTCGGGGCCATTAGCGCACCCACTGCCCCGGTTGTGTGTCTTTGAAATCTCGAGCAGACAAATTACATCATGAATAGGACGTGCATGGAGGTTATGCAAAGCAGATTGGAGCTGTAGAAATCCAATTTGCTGGTTCCTCACCCCCTAAACATGGCGCTGTGGAGTGGGAAGGTGTCTGAGTGTGGCACGCGGAGCCTTTTGTGATGACCAGGCTTATTTTTAGGCAAGGTGGTCTGCTTTTGTTGGTTAATTCCCATGAAAGATGCCCACACACCTCAGTGTTTAGGGTGGTGCTGGCTGGTAGAAAGACATGACAGGCAATCCCTTCTTTAAAAGGGGTTATTGTCCTTTTGTGTCTCAACGTGCGCGTATCCCTTTGCTTAAATGGGATGGTGCATTGCAAAAGGTGAGGTTGGTAAGCATTTCTCACCCTTGCCATTTTCACCGGGAGTTGCGGTAACAGCCATGATTGCTGTTTGCGCGGTGAACTAAGAAAACAACAATAATGTATTTTTCATTAAATAAGCATACGTGTACTGTTGTTACCCAGATCAATGTTATTGTTTCATTGTGCAGTCTGTAATGCATTGGCACCACGAACGATGGCTAGGTAGCAAGTGTAATACGTAAGTGTACACACATAGCAGTGATCTAGAAGTATATGCTCTTAATTGTATGAATTGATTATCAGTTTTTACGTCCTGTGTGACAGTTAGGTCATCGCGCCACATGGACGCAAAAAATAAGCGCATTTTCAAGCCTAAAGGCTCAAAGTAGCATTTTTCTTTTTTTCAGTTATGAAATATATTAACAATACAAGTTACCATAACACTAAGTTTTTATTTCTGAAAGGAATGAATTCTTATTTCAGTTTAACACAAGAAGTGCATTTGACAACCGCCAATGTTTCTGAAGCTATTAGTCAGTCATCAGTAGGGTTGGGTACCGAGAACCGGTTCCAACATTTCGATTCCAACGGCATCATTTAGACGTGAATTTCGATTCTGCTTTTCGTTGCCTGAGGAAATGTTTCTCGCTGCTCTCCTGAGCCTAATGTATGACTGCGGCGGGGCGGGAAATGTAGCGTTGTACCCATAGATATATATATAAACATGTGTTTACTTTATCCATCCATCCATCCATCCATCTTCTTCCGCTTATCCGTGGTCGGGTCTCGGGGGTAGCAGTTCCAGCAGAGAGCCCCAAACTTCCTTTTCCCTGGCGACATCAACCAGCTCTGACTGGGGGATCCCAAGGCGCTCCCAGGCCAGCGAAGAGATATAATCCCTCCACCTGGTCCTAGGTCTACCCCTTGGTCTCTTCCCAGCTGGACGTGCCTGGAACACCTCCCTAGGGAGGCGCCCAGGTGGCATCCTAACTAGGTGCCCGAACCACCTCAACTGGCTCCTTTCGACGCGAAGGAGGAGCGGCTCAACTCCGAGTCCCTCCCGGATGACCGAACTTCTCACCTTATCCCTAAGGGAGACACCAGCCACCCTGCGGAGAAAACCCATCTCGGCCGCTTGTATCCGCGATCTCGTTCTTTCGGTCATGACCCATCCTTCATGACCATAGGTGAGGGTAGGAACGAAAATGGCCCGGTAGACAGAGAGCTTTGCCTTCTGGCTCAGCTCCCTTTTCGTCACAACGGTGCAGTAAAGCGACTGCAGTACCGCTCCCGCTGCTCCGATTCTCCGGCCCATCTCACGCTCCATTGTTCCCTCACTCGAGAACAAAACCCCGAGATACTTGAACTCCTTCACTTGGGGTAAGGACTCATTCCCTACTTGGAGTGGACAATCCATCGGTTTCCTGCTGAGAACCATGGCCTCAGATTTGGAGGTGCTGATCCTCATCCCAGCCGCTTCACACTCGGTTGCGAACCGATCCAGTGAGTGCTGAAGGTCGCAGACCGATGAAGCCATCAGAACCACATCATCTGCAAAAAGCAGTGGTGCAATCCTTAGCCCACCGAACTGCAGACCCCCCCCCCATGACTACGCCTCGAAATCCGATCCATGTATATTACAAACAGGATTGGTGACAAAGCGCAGCCCTGGCGGAGGCCAACCCTCACCGGAAATGGGTCCGACTTACTGCCGAGGAGCCGGACACAGCTCTCGCTTTGGGAGTACAGAGATTGGATGGCCCTGAGTAGGGACCCCCTCACCCCATACTCCCGCAGCACCTCCCACAGTAACTCCCTGGGAACCCGGTCATACGCCTTTTCCAAGTCCACAAAACACATGTAGACCGGATAAGCGTACTCCCAAGCCCCCTCCAGGATCCTTGCGAGAGTAAAAAGCTGATCCGTCGTTCCACGACCAGGACGGAATCCGCATTGTTCCTCCTCAATCTGAGGTTCGACAATCGGCCTGACCCTCCTTTCGAGTACCTTAGAGTAAACTTTCCCGGGGAGGCTGAGTAGTGTGATGCCTCTGTAATTGGCACACACCCTCTGGTCCCCCTTTTTAAAAAGGGGAACCACCACCCCGGTCTGCCACTCCTTCGGTACCGTTTCCGACTTCCACGCAATGTTGATGAGACGTGTCAACCAAGACAGTCCCTCAACACCCAGAGCCTTCAGCATTTCTGGGCGGATCTCATCCACCCCCGGGGCTTTGCCACTGTGGAGTTGTTTAACAACCTCAGTGACCTCCCCCCGGGAGATTGGTGTTGATCCCCCGTCATACTCCAGCTCTGCCTCTAACATAGAGGACGGAGTTGTCGGGTTCAGGAGTTCCTCAAAGTGCTCCTTCCAACGCCCTAACACTCCATCAGTTGAGGTCAACAACGTCCCATCCTTACTGTACACAGCTTGGATGGTTCCCTGCTTCCCCCTCCTGAGGTGTCGGACAGTTTTCCAGAACAACTTTGGTGCCGCCCGAAAGTCCTTTTCCATGTCCTCTCCGAACTTCTCCCACACCCGCTGCTTTGCCTCGGCCACGGCTGAGGCTGCTGCCCTTCGGGCCTGTCGGTACCTTGCAACTGCCTCGGGAGTCCCCCGGGATAACAAATCCCTGAAGGCCTCCTTCTTCAGTCGGACGGCTTCCCTGACCACCGGTGTCCACCAGGAGGTTCGAGGGTTACCGCCCCTTGAGGCACCTAGGACCTTGAGACCACAGCTCCCCGCCGCGGCTTCGGCAATAGAGGCTTTGAACACCGACCACTCTGGTTCAATGTCCCCAACCTCCACAGGAATGCCCGAAAAGCTCCGCCGGAGGTGTGAGTTGAAGGCCTCCTGAACCTGGGCCTCCTCCAGACGTTCCCAGTTCACCCGAACTACACGTTTGGGCTTACCAGGTCTATCCAGAGGCTTCCCCTGCCACTCGACCCAACTCACCACCAGATGGTGATCAGTTGACAACTCCGCCCCTCTCTTTACCCGAGTGTCCAAAACATACGGCCTCAGGTCCGATGATACGATAACGAAATCGATCATGGACCTTCTGCCTAGGGTGCTCTGGTACCACGTACACTTATGAGCATCGCTATGTTCGAACATGGTGTTTGTTATGGCCAATCCATGACTAGCACAGAAGTCCAGTAACAAACCACCCTCCGGTTCAGATCAGGGGGGCCGTTCCTCCCACTCACTCCCCTCCAAGTGTCTCCATCATTGCCCACATGTGCGTTGAAGTCTCCCAGCAAGATTAAAGAGTCCCCTTCAGGAGCCCCATACAGGACTCTTTCCAGGGTCTCCAAGAAGGCCGTATACTCTGAACTGCTGTTGGGTGCATAAGCACACACAACAGTCAGAGTTTTCCCCCCCATAACCCGCAGGCGTAGGGAGGCAACCCTCTCGTCCACTGGGGTAGACTCCAACAACGAAGCACCCAACCGGGGACTTGTGAGTATCCCCACACCCGCCCGGCGCCTCACACCTTGAGCAACTCCGGAGAAGAATAGAGTCCAACCCCTATCCAGAAGTAAGGTTCCAGAGCCGACGCTGTGCGTAGAGGTGAGCCCAACCAGATCCAACTGGTACCGCTCCACCTCCCGCACAAGCTCCGACTCCTTCCCCCCCAGAGAGGTGACGTTCCACGTCTGGTCCGTCGAGACCCTCCGCTTTCACTGCCACCCTTCTGGCAGCGCACCCGACCCCATCGTTGTTTCCCGTAGGTGGTGGGCCCGCGGGATGGAGAAGCGGAGGTGTTGCCCACGTTGCCTTTTCGGACTGGGCCCGGCCGGGCTCCGTGGCAAGCCCGGCCACCAGACGCTCGCCGACGAGTCCTCCTTCTGGGCCTGGCTCCAGAAAGGGACCCCGGGCTTCCTCCGGGCCGGGTATCCTCACTCCTTGTGTCGTCTTTCATGAGGTCTTTTTGAACCAATCTTAGTCTGGCCCCTTGCCTGAGACCAATTTGCCATGGGAGACCCTACCAGGAACACAAGGTTCCAGACAACACAGCCCCCAGGTTCATCAGGGCACACAAACCTCTCTACCACGGTAAGGTGCTGGTTCTTCAGAGAGGGTGTTTACTTTATATATATATATATATCTATGGTTGTACCCAGCACCATATTATATTATATTATACTATTATATGGCTCTGGTTGTACCTACACTTCCTACAGCGTAACCTGAGACCAGGGCCGGCCCGTCGCACTGGCGTTACAGATGTTCGCCTAGGGCGCCAGATCTGTGCAGGCGCTGCGCTGACAGCTCTGGGAGAAAAAAAGAGTTGTTTTGACCGTTGGTGCTCATCCTAATTTTCGGCCTTGATGTAACAACATTCATAATTAAGTAAATGTAACACCATTTTTATCCCGGTTACACGTTTCATTTGCCCTGTACTATGGGCGCTGTAAGTGATGAAAATGGGGGATGTTGGCTTATCTGGCACCCGCAGCTCACAGCCAAAGTGCGAGTGAGCGTGGGATCGAGCGAGGGAGAGAGGGAGGGTGCACCGGTACGCGCTGTTGTTATTAGCATCTGGTGCTAGCTGCTCTAACGGAAGAAGAAGATGTTTCTACAATGATGTGGAGAGAGCTCTCTCCAGTCAGACTGAGTGGCTGATAACTACAGCTCAGTGAGGTAAAGAACTCTTGAGTGTTTAGATAGTTCACTTTAGTCTAAGTTATCTCAGTGGGTCTCAAACGTTTTGATCACAATTCACAAACAGATTGAAGCATTTTACTTTAAAATGTTCAAACATTTCTTCCCAGTATGCCTGAGAAGGCAGATATGCTTGTTTTTCTCAACAAGAACTGTTTTTACCCCCTAGCTTCAGTGGTTCTCAGGTTACAGTTACATAGCAGTGAATATAAACAGACTGATTAATGTGAATATTACTGTAAACTAACCTGTGTAAAGGTTTCTCGAATAAATTTAATTTTTTTGGAGGAAGAACCATGTACATTGTTTTACCCTGCCCCTCAAAGAATCGGAAATGAGAACCGTTAAGAACCGGAATCGAAAAGTAGAATCGGAATCAGAATCGTGGAAATTCAAACGATACACAACCCTACTCATCAGTCTTTGTAAACAATGAGATAAAAAGAGGCATGTTTTTCTTATGATTTTGACATTTAATTTGAGGACATCTCAAATGAAAAAAGTACTAACAGAGCTTTTCAAATCTGATACCTGAGCTACAAATGTTATCAATATGAAGAACATTCCAGACTTTATTTCCTCTTGCAGTGAGACAAGACACCCTGACCAGGTGTCTACATTAGGGCTGCATCTTCTGAGTCTCTCTGTCCCTGAGGAAAATATCTGCCACACTCATACAAACACACACATGTGCGCTGACAACAACACACATTACCACACAGAGAATTACACACTCATTCCCTCATCCACTTTGTGCAGTTGGGTCAAAGCCAGGCATTTAATGAGCTTTATCACTGTGGTGGAGGAGCTGTATGAAAATCCATTTAACTCCTCCGCCCTCTTTGTTATTCAAAGTGTGTGTGTGTGTGTGTGTGTGTGTGTGTGTGTGTGTGTGTGTGTGTGTGTGTGTGTGTGTGTGTGTGTGTGTGTGTGTGTGTGTGTGTGTGTGTGTGTGTGTGTGTGTGTGTGTGTGTGTGTGTGTGTGTGTGTGTGTGTGTGTGTGTGTGTGTGTGTGTGTGTGTGTGTGTGTGTGTGTGTGTGTGTGTGTGTGTGTGTGTGTGTGTGTGTGTGTGTGTGTGTGTGTGTGTGTGTGTGTGTGTGTGTGTGTGTGTGTGTGTGTGTGTGTGTGTGTGTGCCATCATTTATTCATTAGTAAACGGTGAATTCTGAAGCCTGTTTCATCTGTATGAAGCTATATCAAAATGTCACCTTGAATTCTAAGAAATTGTGGTCACACATACCATGATTTTTCTATTTGGTTAAGAAGTTATAATACACTTTTTTGAGTTTCTTTTTAATTGTGTTCAAATGGATTCTTTAATTCAGACCCGTGGAGTGAAACATTCACTCCACGGGTCATACATTCAAAGAGAAAAACCCAAATGCATACAATTGTTTGGATTTTAAGGGTTGTATTTCTTATTTGGTAACATCTTTTAGGGAAATGAGCCCTCCCAGCATGTTTCATATTCCAAAGAGTGATGTTATGATCGTTGAGCCATCAAGGAACACTTTCATTGCAACAACTACAATCTACCTAATCTACAGTATCTCTGATCCTCTTCCTTTCAAATCATTCAATCATCCAAACAAACCAATGTGTGAAGTCTGGAATGACAGATTGTATATTTCCCAGCTTGAATACTACTTTTCACATTGATCAACTCTCGCCTTAACGTTACTTTCTTCCTCTCACAACAGTATGTGATTGTTTCAGGAAAGAAAAGGAAATATTAAACCTTCGTGTGCCTTAAGCTCATCTTGGCGGAGAGAATTTTCTCAATGCATACATGAGGAATATGAGTATGAGGAAGGAGGCATGACATTTTACTGCTTGACATTTTCTGAATGCGACCCACTGTTCACAAAGAAACCTCCCTCCCGTAACATTTCCCCTCCCTATTTCTGTCTCATGGCTGCTTCCAAACCTTTTAATGAAGATCCTCAGCAACCGTGTTGTCACTGGACTCTCTTTCAGCCATCTTTATTTACCTCTTGTCCTGAAAGGGCCTGCCAGTAAAGGTCACCTCCCACTGGGAGAGGAGTCAGGCAGGTTACATGCTGAGTCTGATCTTAAAACAATGTTGTTTTTATTCTTCCGTATTTAGTCTTTTTTGTCTCTTTCTAATGTTGTAGTCTCCTACTCATCTTGTATTCTGTCTGTATTGCCCCATCCACCGGTTCAGTATCTAATGCTTTAGCTGTAGCTTTGCGGGCTGTCGGTGGTTTTATCAAACTGGTGTAATGTACCAGTTTCTCTGAATTTGCCTAGCGTAGCTATTTGGATTTGATCCGTGTATGTGTTGCTTAGTTAGATATTGTCCATCTGGATATGTTTTTGTTGTGAGGAGATTGTACATGGGTACTATTTGGGCCGAATTGATGGAAATTGAAGAAGGCAATGCGAATCATTCTCACTGGTGTGAATAGTGTCCTCATCACATTTTTGCACTGCACTGATGTAAAACGACTTTTCATGCAGCTGATGGCAGTAACATTTGTATGGAAATGAAGAATTGAAATCAAGTCATCTTTGAATTGTCCCACATGTGCACAGCAACATGTATATTCATATTCTGACCTTTTGCTTCACTTACATTTTGCGACGTTGTAACCCTGGTTTCTCTTATCCGAGAACAGAGACATGAGGGCTGAGCAGCACAGTCCTCTTTAGCTTCTCATTGACTGGAGCCAGATAAGAGAAACCAGGGTTGCGGTCGAATACTTAAAAAATTAGCTCCTAACGTCTATCCCTATCGTCTATCCCTTGACCTCTGAGTGAAACGTCACTGGGTTAAGTAATAGTGGATAGGAGAATTCTAAAGGACTTAAAGGAGAAGAGACTGCGGCACTTTGAGAACCCGACTGCACTTTCACTATCCAACGTGTTTATGATGTGCCAGCGGACGTCATGAATGTGCGTCTGCTGCTGCTGTGGGGAAACTATGGAAACTACAGTTTTCTATAGCGGACTACAACATGGATGTTTAATAAGAAGGAGGGACTACTGTAAACTCATGTAATGTTACAAAACAAAAATGACCATGTTCACGTCTTAAAGTCATCCTGAGGCCTTAGTTTTGGTTTAAAATGACACAACATCATGTATGTGTTGCTTTTTTTGGGCTTGTTTTCAGACCTGGTTGCTTATTTCTCTCAAATCTGGCAACTGAGTGGGCGCAGTGTCTAATAGTAGCAGTAAGCTAACGAGAGGCTACGTTCAGCTCGGTGAGTCGGGACAGAGAAAATGTCAGCAGTTTGGAAGTATTATAAAATTGAAAGCAAAGGCAGTGTAACAGCCGACACTTTCAGAGACTTTTAAAAGGAAAGAAAAACTGCCCCAGAACAGTGAAAAGGCCAAAAAAAATAACAGCCAAGATAGCTGAATTCATCGCGTTGGATGACAAGCCGTTATCTGTTACCTTTTTTTTTCTCTTAATGCATTGCATAAAGATCGGATCGGGAAAAATCGGTATCGGCAGATTGTCAAAATCAAATGATCGGAATCGGATCGGGAGCAAAAAAAGGTGATCGGGACATCCCTAGTTATAAAGGAAGTTTGAAACCTCCTTTCCTATCATCTAGAGCAGTGTTTCCCAAACGTATCCCAGTGTTTCCCAAACCTAGTGGTACACGAGGGAACTGTAGGGGGTACGTGGAATTCCAAGGTGACAAGTAATAATCCCGTCAAAAATGATAGTGCGCGATTTGTTTCCCTAGGGAGACAATAGTCTGTGGCACAACCGCGCCAAAATCCCACAATGAAAACAGCTGCTTACCTGCAGCCAGAAAAATACTGATAGATCTGCGCTATGGATAAATGGCTGAAACGTCCGCTTGCTCTGGATTCAGGCCAGGGTTCAGAGGAGCCCGCCGAGAAACGTAAGAAAGAGGCCAAACTGAAACCAAGGCAGTACAGTGAAACATATATATTATTTTGATTCATTTATACTTCTGCGGACCCACCGCAGCCTCAGTGCTTCTTTTGCGGTGAAGTCCTGGCTAATAGTGCGATGAAGCCAGCGCATTTACAGAGACACCAGAGCACCAAACACTCGGGAAGTGTCGATAAAAGTGAATAATTTTACAGACGAAAGCTGTCGGAATTGAAGTCGAGCCAGACAGTAATGATGAAAGCCACGAATGTGTCAATGAAAGCACTCGAGGCATCTTACGCCGTGTCCCTGCTTGTGGTTAAATTAAAAACTCTATTGTTGAGGAGCTCATTCTCCCTGCAGCGACTGCGTTGGCCGAAATTATGATAGACAAGAAAGCAGCCGAAGCACTCAAAGTTCCCCTGTCGAATAACACCGTATCCCGTCGGATCAATGATATGTCTGTTAATATAATTGGACAAGTGGTGAACAAAATAAAACTAGCCGGTCAGTTCGCTTTGCAGCTGGATGAAATGACAGATGTGAGTGGAGAAGCGCAGCTCCTGTCCTTCGTGCGTTACAAATATGCGTCGGACATAAACTATGGGGGTTACCTATCTTTATTCAAGAGCGTGGTATTTCAATTTGAGAGCATACTTTATGTATTTATTTCCCTCAAACCCTGTCCTCGCACTCAAATAGTGCCTGCTTGCACTTGGATTTGCTCTGCTTCTGCTCAAATTGTACGCTTGCACGCTTATTACAGCGTCCCGTAAGGGCGGTTACTCTTTGGTTTATAAACTCCCGCCCTCCGCGGCTTTATAACATAGCATGTACTGCACTTGTTTGATTTACAACTACCTTACATAATAGCTACGTTCAGTGGCGGACTGGGACTAAAAATCAGCCCGGGAATCAAATAAAATCGTCCCTCCGTTGCCTTCTGCACATAGTGCGAGGTGGTTGCTATGCAACAACAATAACAGATGGCGAATGTCGTCGTTTAGGTGCTTTTTTTTCCTTCTGGAGATAGGCACTTCTCAATCCACTCCTCCATAGTAAGCCCACCCCGGAGGTCGAAGTTAACCTTAAATATTTCCATCTTAAGCTTAGTTAGTTAGTTTACTATATACAGTTTAGTTTAGGATTTTATAACGGTTCTCAGACGCGGAGGGATACTGATTTGTGAAAAGTAACAACAAATATTCCCTGGATATACCCTCATTATATCACGGCTAAGAAACATCAGATTGCTTGATTTGACTTGTCCGTTTTATAAACATATACTAACTGTGCTTAACCCCCCCCCCCCCCCCCCCCCCCCCAAAAAAAAGTTGTAAATGACTGGTGAAAAGAAACTGCTAGGCCGATACTGATTCTGGATATTATTTTGCTAAGTGTTTTGTTCCTGAATTAAAGTTTAAATGCCTGTTTAAAGGGGACTTATTCAAAGGGGCTCCATGGTTTAAGCCTAAATGTTACAAGATATATATATATATATATATATATATAGCAAAGATAAGTTGATTATTTTGATTTCATATGTATTTATTTGATTATATTATTTATTTTCAAGGCAACATATTCATTTTTATTTATTTTTATTGAGTGTATTAAGTTAAAATTAAGAAAATGCCTGAGAATTAGATGTTGAAATTAAGGAGATGAAATAAAGTTTATTTTCATTCAATAATCAGTTACGTTCTACTTGTGAAGGGTCATCAGCACGTATGAGTGAGGGGATACTCATGGTCAGGCCCGGACTGGCCATCGGGAGAACCGGGAGGTTTCTCGATGGCCTGGTCTGCTAAGTGGCCTGCTGGCCTGAGGATTTCTTTTTTTTATGTATGTATTACGCAACGCTGCGCAAATGTGGGTCTAATTTGCCACACAGAGGGTGACTGGCTGTCTACATGATGTGGCCTGCTGACATGGCCACTTTCATCCAGATCATACACTAATGCCCTCGGCTCGATTGGTCTCTGTGTGTCATTCAAGCTCGGGAGGGTGTGTATGTGTGGCGCAAGCGAGAGAGAAAGCGCGCGCACCGGGTTACGTGTATTGTTGTTATTAGCATCTGGTGCTAGCTAGCTGCGCTAACGGATATAATGAGCTGTCAACAAGGTGGAGTAGAGTCCTCTCCTGTCAGACTGAGAGACTGATAACCTCAGCTCAGGTGAGGTAAAGGACTCTGAGTGTTTAGATAGTTCACTTAGTCTAAGTTCTCTGTGGGTCTCAAACGGTTTAGTCACCATTTATGTAAACACATATTTCCATTTGAAGGGAGTGATTAGTAAAATATTGATGAATAATAAAAAAAAAAAGGTTAATTAGTTGAAAAAAGGTAAGATAAACTTTAAAAACTTGTTGAGAGCTAAAACTAGTCTTTGCTGCTGCCTCAAAGAGGAGCAGGGGGGAGATGGGTGAGGCTGGTTCAGGGGCCCAGACACACTCACAACTATAAATGAACCAAAAACAAATAAATAAACAAGTTTCAATGTTTTTTCCTATTGGTATGTTATTGGTTATGGCCATGTTCTTATGATTTTATGATTATTTAAATGTATACAGTTCTGTTTCATATGGGTGTAGTTTCTTTATTTCCCCCTCAAAATGCACCAGATTGATGCATTTAAGACCAACGTTTAAAAACAAAATCTTACCGGGGGAGCATACCCCCGGACCCCCCTATAGGATTTGAGGTCCACCTCCACTTAAAATATGTTCACATGGATAGGTTCCTAAATAGATTTGAACTTCTTTTTTTTTAAAATAGTAACCCATCTCCATATGTTTATTCTGGGGTAGTAGGTAGGCTATCACTATGGACAGCAACGCTGCAACACTGTAAATATTGACAAATAAATCCAGAGAAATGGCAGAAAAGAAAACTGGTAGTGGCCTGGCTGGGTGTATAATTCCCGGCCTGACTTATTGTCCCAGTCCGGCCCTGCTCATGGTATGACAAAAGGCTCAGGGGGTACACAAGACAAAAAAGGTTGGGAACCACTGATCTAGAGAATTCAAACGGCTCTTATCATGGCTGCCAGTGAGGGACTTCCGGGTCATTTCACTCCGTTAGGAAGGTTCCTAAGCTAGACTATTCGACTGCAACCCAGCTCCAGCTTGCTTTTGAGAGGATGTGCTGATATAAAGTTCAGGTTGACATTTTGCATTCAAAAACTGACAATTTGAGGAACCTTTAGAGTCTGCCTCTAGCTGAGTATCCTCTTTCTCTTCCTCTTTTTGACCTTACCCTCCCGTCCCTGAACACACCGCATGTGTGGTAGGACAGACATGACCTCATGCTAACCCAGCGGCAGAGCCTCCTCAGAAGGTCTCTTATCTCTGCCAGCCTGGCCTCAGTGCGTGCTGACTGTGGGCGGACCTCTGCACTCACATTTCAACCAGCGCCTATTAGGGCTGAACGATATATCGTGTCATGGCGATAAGCACGATATGCGCATGCGCGATATTCACACCGCAGGGACGTGCGGTTTTATTCATTTTTTTTTAAAATGCTAACGCACTTTAGCACAGAATTCAAAATAAAGATGCCCTTATTACTTATCGAAACTGCACATAATATATATCCGATTAAAGCTGAGACTCCACAGATTATTTAAGTATAGTAGCATCACGAAGCGATCCGATCTCGCGACAAACACAGACATCACAACACGTACCTTTACGGAGCTTTTATGGGAGATCGTCTCACCGTAGCTGTCAATCTGATCAAAAGACGTGTTCAAGGCATTAAATGAGAAAAAACGTGGCTGAATCGGTTGATCCATAGGTTAATAATGTATCTGTGGCTTTGAAGCAATTGTTTATAATCCATAATTCCATTTTTTATCTAAAGATCGGAGCACAAAAGTTAGCTGCTAATGGTAGCCACCACGTGTATACAGCTTCCGGTTTTGGCTACGCGTCACTCTCATTCCTTATTTGTTCATGTGTTGGTGTGTGTAGTACTTCCCCTCAATTCCATTGGCTCTAGCGGTTATAAAGAGATTTCATTCGTCAAAATCGACCAAGGGGGGCCAGAGATATGGAAAATCCACCCAAATGACCCCAGAAGTGTTTTTTTTGTTGCTAAATCTCTCTAAAAAGGTCAAATGTCACTTGTTTTGCATCAATCTTGATACAGGATACTTATTATATGTTGTACTTTGGATTCCTAAAGCTTTTAGTCTACTAACCCATCATCCAAGGTTAGTTTTCACTATAAGTACAAAATATTTTTTGGACGGACACTACAATTTACAGTTTTTTACTATGTTCAATCTGAATTTTCTTTAAAATAAAAGACATCTATATTGATTCTGACTTTTCTACATCCAACTCACAGGTTTATCATTACTTTGAGAAAAAAGATTATTAATTTAACCCTTTTAGAAGGGAAGATATGGTCATTTGTTCTGGGAATGTCATTTTCGAGCCTGAGACCTGAAAAACTGGCTCAGTGCTTAAGTATGTAGGTGAATTAACTCAAACATGTCATGTTACAATTATTTTGCCGCTGGCTACAAAAGGAAAACTTGCGCGGCTCTCGTGTCAGGGGTACTTGAGTGAGTGACATGCATGCAAACCACCAATCACAATCATTCTTGATCAGATCACAGCAGGCCCCGCCCCGCTAGTTTGCTGACCATCAAAACACCGGTAAAAAATTAGCGAGGCACAGGAGGACAATACCTTAATCCAGTTAAATATAGTTAAAAACGCAATGTCAGTTTTTTTCAATATCGTGCTGCCCTAGCGCCTATTCAATGTTGTTGTGAACATTATTGAAGCTGGTGGACTCACAGAAAGGCCAGGGATATTTTTTTACAAATTAGACAGAAAACAGTACCTTTTACCTGAGGCGTAGACTTTTAAAATTATCTTGCTACCTGCCATGATCTCTGCAGTACACAGATAAAGAACATTGAAAACACATACAAGACACACACAGCCAGATTTGAGCTGCATCTGATGATGTTTAACACCTCATAGAGCCAGCTGAGACATGTTCTGTGGTCATTGTGTTCTGGCATGGCTCATTAGGATATGATAGTGGAGTCATTTCCATTATACTGTATTTGAAGTATAGGCATCATTTGATGAAAGCTGTCCCGCCAAACACGTTTAAGAAAACCATCTAGAATCTTACTCTTTCTTAAATAAATGCTGATTTTAAGATACATGTCAACTGGTAGCATCATATCTCACCAGTTAAATCATTTGTGGTTTATTTCTTTTAGATTTAATTATTTAAGTAAACTTAGCTTTAAGGAATGTTGGCTTGTAGGACTACAACTACATTATCCTGAGTTTAGAAGCAAGTCAATATAGAAGAAAAATATAGAAAGTGAATTTATTAATTGTGTACACCTATTTCAACAGTAAGTAAAATGTAAAGATACAAAAAAAGATTTTCAATGTTAGCCCATATATATAAAATTATCCTGTTTCCAAATAAAACTTATATTACAGGGCTCGACATTATAAATGGCCCGCTGGCCCGGAAGCACTATTTAGACTCCCCGGGCCAGCATAACGTACTTTCCACCTGCCCCCTCGGTCCACTAAAAATATTGCTTTAAAAAAATGGTCCTGTCGTATTGGTATTTTGACTAGCAATTTAGTTAAATTGTTTCGTTTATCAACGCTACAACATAGGTTCCGTGAGTCGGTTGTCGTTGTTGGGTGCAAAGCAAACAGCTGTTTGCTGCGGAGCACAGTGCGAGCAGGCTCCCGTGAGCGCGCTCCTTCTCTACAGACTATCGCGCCACCTAACCCATCGCCAACATGTTTTTAATACCAGGGGTAACCGGCCAAGCGCCGGGCAAAAAAACAATCTTCAAATAAAAGAAAGTCACCGGAGGAGTTAAAGGAGAGTGACAGGGAGCATGAGAGGAAGAGGGAGAGAAAGTTTCAGCCAGCTTGATCGATGGAGTTGGCTTCTAGTGGTGCAGTGACGCGTCCTAAAACCCTTTTATAATCGATTAGAATGTTGATTCGAAAATTATAAAAGTAGGGTAGACATGTGGATATTATCCGGCTGAACAAAACGTGCATTTATCAAACAGGTTTGTTTTCCACGGATCTTATTTCCAGCTATTTTCCAAAACCCTGTGGAGAAATCCCATTGCTTTTTGTGCAGGGAACCAGCAGCTTACTTCCTGGTTTTAGGACGCGTCACTGCACCTCTCAATATGATGCCAATATAAACAAGGTCTTCTGTCGGCTCTGTACATCAATGCCGACCTATGCTGACAAGTAAGTGAAGAGTAGACAATATAAAGGTATTGGCTAAAGGGAAATGTCCCAGCAGTTTCGGATAATGAAGGTTCTAATCAAATCTATTACACAGCCATTACATTTCTAACTCCTAATGACAGGAAGGCAGAAAGTGCATTATACAAATAATAATACTCATAATAATAGCAGACATTTTTTAACAATTACCACAATATCATTATTTGAATAAACCAAATATGAACAATTGAGGAAAATGAGGAAGAACTGATGATTCAAATGTTGTAGTAGGCCTAGAAGTAGTAATGTAGTTAGTGCATAAATTACTATTGCAAAAAATTTGTTAATTTTCTTCATTATAAGTCGATTTTTTTTGGACGAATGCTCCGGGCCAGTGGTTCCAATGGTGGGGGCCAGTGATAATACAATACCACTGACCCTTAATGTCTACCCCTGTATTACAACATCATTGATCAGATGATGTCCAACAGGTCTTTGTGTTGCTGAAGGGTAGGGTGCTAACATCCCTGACATACTAACACACCAACCTCATGAAGTACTTGAATTAGGTTAGTCCCAAATGAAACACTGCTAAAACCTAACCATGATGCTAATTAGCCCCATTGATTGTCCTCCTCTTTTAACTCACCCTCACTCCACTCAGCTGTAATGAGGTTGTATATTTTAGGACTACATACTTTCAATCCAATAAAAAGAACATATCATATTCAGATGGATTTGGTTTGCGCAAATGCATTTTATAAACCCAGAAGTCACACTATGTACAGTGTTGAATTTCTTTAAATAGTTTTGGATTGAATACTACTTTAAGACGCCGTTACTTCAACATAACTAATTTAATAGATCTTTTTAATTTGTGTAAAATGAAAAGAAAGTTTCGACAGCCTGTCAAACCGACAGTTAACCTGACCTTTACGTCAATGCTAAACATACCTTAAAGCAGGGGTGGGGAACCTCCGGCCCCCGGGCCGTATACGGCCCGCGAGACCATTTGGTACGGCCCTCGAGGTAATTTATAAACACACGCAAAAAAGAAAAAAATTAAAGAAATCTAGACCGCAAAAAAATTAAACAAGCGAGTGCCTGTTTTTCCTGGCCAAGGTCAGGGTTCTTGAACACAACACGAGCCTAAAGTGTCATCACGTGGTATATGTCTCGTCTGACAGGGGTGTAGTGCTGACGGAGAGCACCAGAACACCGCTCCGGCACTTCCAAAAATTGCAGGAGCCTACCCATAAGGAGCCGTACACATGCCGCAGTTTTTGCGTGGCTGTGTCTTTAGTTGAAAGCCCAGTGGCGATCTGTTCATGACTGTCATACTGAGCATACAGTCAATAACTTTGTTGTTATTAGCATCTGGTTAGCTAGCTATGCTAACGAATATAAGAAGCTTTTTCTCCAACCAGTGAGGTAAAGGCACATCTTTATGATCATTATTATAAAAAAATAAGATAATAAAGTAAACGGGTATAAAATACTATATGCCAGTAAAAAAGTTGTTATTAATAAAAAAGAATACAGTTTGAAACGGGAGTGATTTGTAAAATGTCCATAAAGAAAAAGTAAATCTGTTTACAGTTCTGTTTCATCTGGGTGTTGAGAGATGTATCCATAGATCTCTTAATGCTTTTAACTTCAACAAAAGTAACTTAACTTTTTTGCCCTGGTTCTCAAAGGAGCACCTGGAGATGTTGTTTGGTGCTCATCCTTAAAATGAAATAAACCGTAACTTTTGAGGGGGTCTTGACTTTATTTGCCAGACACACGGCACTGAACACACAGAGGTGAACACAGAACACACATGCAGAGGTGAACACAGAACACACATGCAGAGGTGAACACAGAACACACATGCAGAGGTGAACACAGAACACACATGCAGAGGTGAACACAGAACACACATGCAGAGGTGAACACAGAACACACATGCAGAGGTGAACACAGAACACACATGCAGAGGTGAACACAAGACAACATTAGCACGACCAGTAATCCTACAAGCTGTCATCACTCACTACCCTCCTGACTGTTCTCCTCACTGTCTTCCTCTCTGTCAGACAAGCTGATGATGTAGGCCTCCTACTTTCTCTCTGGTTGAGTCTAGTGTTGTCACAATACCAACATTTTGGTTTCAATACCGATACCAAGTCAAGAATTGCGATTCCGATTCTTTTTCGATACTTTTCTTAAAAAAAGGGAAACAGTCTTAAATGTAATTATTGTGCTTTATTTCACACCAGAACCATAACACACACTTTTAAACAATGAGAACAATAAACAAAATAAATGACAATAATTCATATTAAATATAAAATTAAGCATAATCTCAAACAACTTTTTTGTTTTATAAAATATAATATAATTTTTTATATTTTTTATATTTTATTAACATGTACAGTAATATAAATACTTATTGACAAAATGTATATTGCAGATGTTAGCCACATTGGTAAGTTAGCTAAAAAGATAGCCATATTAGACAGTTATTATTGCCATTAATTGCCTCGTCAAACTACGAAAACGTTCGTTTGTCACAAAATAAATTACACTGGTTTGACTTAGATTTGAGAGCATGGGCTGAGCATGATGTAATTATGTTATCTATCACATTCGCTAACCTGTCTGTCTTTAAATTCTTTAAACAGCTCTGGATGCCGGTCGGCGGGTGCTTTGCCAAGTTTGATGTGTTGGCTCCCTTGGTTTGCAGGGATCTAAAACATTTGTTACAGACGGGCATAGTGGTGTCCGTAGGCTTGCCCTCACTGTCGGAGATATAGCGCAAATACTTCCAAATTTCGCTTCTGGCGTCTTTTTTGTCAACAAGCCGAGGCGCAGCGGCAGTTGCACTCCCACTTGCAGCCATGCTTCTCGTTTTACTCACATGCTCTGGCAGCTAGCGCGTGGCCGAGTGCACGAGAGAGGGGAGGCACTTAGAACGTGCTTGAGAGGGGCGGGACTGCAGGCACTGCTGCAGTGCAGGGAGTGGAAGCAGAGCGCTGAACACACACGGCTCTTATTAAAACGGCGCTTTCTCACCGGAGTACTTTCCCCCGTCATTCTTAAAGTACCGATACTAATGAAACGGAGGAATCGTACCGTTTTTAACGGCAGGGTATTGCGGTACCTTTCAAGTATCGGTACACCGTGCAACAACTTTGAGTCTGTGATTAGCTGCTTGCATCCACAAGTCAACAGCTGGTTTTGGGTCGAAAGTCTCTGTTGTCATTTTAGACAAGTGGATGTAATCAAATAAGTATGTGAACATAACCAATAACCTACCATAGCCAATAACACATGAATGTAACTTATTTTATTTGTGTTGTTCATTCATATCTTATTTTACCTTAACATTTATTTATGCATTTTTTTTTATCTCTCCAGAGATATATTTCTGCAGGGTTGCCAACTTTGGGTTCCTGGCTGGAGTGAGATTTTGATATTATGGGTTTAATTACACATATGCCCACGAAATGACTGCTATCGTGTCAGCAGCGGGACCTTAGCATATATAGGATATATATACACAATATATACAAATACACAATATTGGACACAGACTATAAAGGGCACACAGTTTCATTCACTAATGAAAGTCAAACACATGTTTGTTTCCACTGTTTTATTGTCTGCCTGTCGCGATAAGCAATTAATTGACTTATTGTACGATAAATAAAAATGAACTCGATAAATTGCCATTTACATGAGGATGTGACTAGCAGTTTGAAAGGATGTACTTCAATTATTATTATATATTATCATTATGTCAGTGGTCTAAAATGGTCATACAACGGTGCCGACAATATTATCGTTTATCGCAATAATTTTCAGGAAAATGTATCCAACAAAAGTAATTATCGTGAGAGGCCTATAGGCTACATGAAACACACACACACACACACACACACACACACACACACACACACATACACACAAATCTACAGACTTACTCCAAACTGCCAAACATATTAATTAACACACTCTCACTCTCATATACTCTTTGACTCTATTTTGGCCGAGTAGAACAATAAGCAGCAGACTTTTACTTTTTTATCATTTCTACTGGTTCTTAGATCTGAGCATGCGCAATACGGGTCGGCAGTTGCCAGAGAGTATTTGTGTTGGGTAATCTATGGTAGGGCTAACCCATACAGTGGTGGGGCTCAAATCAGTATTTGCATTGTAATTACATACACGCTCCCCTTGACAGTGAAACGCCACGCGTGAGGTTTAGATTATTTCCCTGTCTCAATCCAAATTGAACTGTATGAAATAAAAAGGCACATTTGTCTTGTAGTAAATAAAAAGGGGCGACCTGGAGCCAATCCTGCAATTTCCCCACAGGTGAAAGAGTTGACATGCTGAAAACCCAACCCCTGCAGGGGGGTCTGGGGGATTCTCCCCCAGGAGATTTTTTGAAATACTAACATCAAATACACATTCTGGTACTCTCTTGAGAAGAAAAATAAATACATCTATTACTACACGACATATTTTAAAAAATGAATGCCATTTTAGTTTTTTGTTACTTTGTTCTGAAAGCTGAACCTGCTGCTCCTCACAGAGAGAAGAGGGAAGAGGCTGTGAATGACTTTACATTGTGGATAAGGGTGGATAGCCCCCATTGTCCTGTGTGTCAAAATGAAAGACAGCCCACACACCTATCAATCATCAAACCGTGGGGTCTTATTTCATTACGTGTTGATTTCTATCAACACGTAATGTTGTATCGACGTAGAGAGATGTACTACAGCAAAAGTATTCTCCGTTGGGACTTCCTGGAATAACACCACGCCGTTATCTTGATTCTGATTGGCCAGAAGACATTATCAAAGATGTTCTATTGAGAAGACGATCACTACCTGACAAAAGTTTTTCAAAACCGTTTCTTGTCTTCGGTATTCTTGTTTTTGGCGTGAGAATAGTGTGGGCAGCGTGAGAGCGTGAGATTGAGAGTGAAAGCGTGTGTCACACGCGAGATGCGTGAGAGTTGGCAACCCTGATTTCTGGTTACTGTCCTATAGTATACATTGAAATGATTTAAAACCTGTGTATCCCAATAATTATAAAGGAGTGCCTTGGAAATATGTGTTCACATAAATTGTGACCAAACCGTTTGAACTTAGACTAAAGTGAACTATCTAAACACTCAGAGTTCTTTACCTCACTGAGCTGTAGTTATCAGCCTCTCAGTCTGACTGGAGAGGACTTTCTCTCCACATTATTGTAGAAACATCTTCTTATATCCGTTAGAGCAGCTAGCACCAAATGCTAATAACAACACCGCTTGAACCGGTGCACCCTCCCTCGCTCACTCGCATTTTGGCTGTGAGCTGCGGGCGCCAGATAAGCCAACATCCCCCATTTTCATCACTTACAGCGCCCATCGTACAGGGCAAATGAAACGTGTAACCGGGGTGAAAAGGCTGTTACATTTACTTAATTATGAATATTGTTACATCAAGGCCGAAAATTAGGATGAGCACCAACGGCCAAACATTTTTTTTTCCCTCCCAGAGCTGCATGTTAAGTAATATACTATTTGAATTACTAGCCTACTTGTTTTCATCAACTCCCTTAATGCAAATAATACATCATGGCATTTCATGGCCGCCTCATAGCCAACATTGTATTCATCTGTTTTTGTATTTTTATTAACGGCACTAATTATTTTAACACGATTAACGCATGTGTATTTTTTGTCCTCGGCCGCCCCGTAGTTTCAGAGCGCATCGAGTTTAAAATACCATCTACAAGCTGATGCTGACAGCCCCGCTCCTGCCATCCGCTTGCTCTTTTAATTGTGGCAAAGTCCAAGTTGTGAAGGGTCTGTGTGCTTCAAGGCCTGTCCTCACCTGCACTCATTGTAGAGGCTGTAATATGTTCAATGGTTACCGTGTTGGGACGGTTGCCGTTAACAACACCGCCGAGAGGCAGAGGGGATGCTCTGTAACTGTTACCATAACATGCTGTTCCTTTGCACAGATACCAATCTTGCCTCGAGTCCTGGTCTTTAAATCTGTTTATAATCTGAAATCTGGAAAATGTTTCGCTATTGAAGCGGTTCCCTTACTTCTCTGGTGAAAAGATGTGTGTGCTAAGATCATTTATGTGTACTTGAGAGAATTTGAAGGAACATTTAGTGCACTTAAAATGTCATTAAGCAGAATGCGCTGCTTATTTTTCAGCAGACACGCTTGGCATCATTATAGTGTGCCAAGTGCCTTTCGGAGCTGTGCTTTATGTACATGGACTACATTTCACTTTCATGTCAGGACCTGAAAAACATTTTTCCTCACAGTTAGACTTTTCATTGTGGCATTCAAGCTCATTAAAACTATTTTTCTTCCTAGTTGACAGTGAGTGTTTGTTTTTTGCAGTTTTCTCTCATTAAAGTGTTGAAAACAGTTTTCCACAAACCACAGCAGATGATAGGCGGCCTTGTCCTGGCTCACCTCACACTCCCTACATCTTCCTCCATCGTTCTCATCCAAATGTCAGACGACATTGCTTCCTTTCCTTAAATGTTTCATATTTCCCACTCCCTTGTCTACCTCATTCCAGCTCAGACACATCTGGAACCCATCATCATTACATTACATGTCACTTGTTAACGCTTTTATCCAAAGCGACTTACATACTCAATACTGTGGCCAATCCCCACAGGAGCAATTTGGGGGGAAGTGTCTCAGGGACACAACGACATGCTGACTGCAGTGGGGTTTGAATCTGTGACCCCCTGATCCGAACACCAACACACAACCCACTGCATCACACGCCCATCATCAGCTTTGATTACCAGCCTTATATATTAACACACACACACACACACACACACACACACACACACACACACACACACACACACACACACACACACACACACACACACACACACACACACACACACACACACACACACACACACACACACACACATACACACCGCTAACTACTGCTTGAGTAAATGACCTGTTCAGACCTTCAGTCAACCTACTTTTGCATCACATTCACTTATGAAACTAGACGATGACATCACGTCACAGCAGCTCCTCATGTTAGAGATTCAGAAGACAGCCTCACACATTGAATGTAGTATTGACCAAATGTATTGAGTGAGGATAAGACCCTCAGATAGATAAGGTCCGCAGTAATGCCTTATACTGCAATAATTTAGGATATTCTTGGAAATAAGTTAAAAGACACACACACACACACACACACACACGCACACGCACACGCACACGCACACGCACACGCACACACACACACACACGTGATTAATCTCATGATGTAACCGGCACAACAACTCTCCGTTCGCCTGACAACACGTAGCAGAATGTTAACCTGGCACCTCCAACTGTGTCAACAACACACACTCCAAAGCAGCAGGGCCGGGTTCAGACTTGTGTGTGTCTCACTGTCTTCATTCCCCGGAGCACCTTTGACTCCCATCAATCGTTTGTTTCCAGGGCTGGGTGTCAGCGTTTTGAGCTTAGAGTATTAAAGGCTGTCATTTTATTACATTTTCAAATCCTTTCTAATATGATTTATTTGCCAATATATTTGAAGGAGGTGAAGTTCCTTAACAGCTACTTTAGGGCTTTGCCTTCAAACAATGCCCTATTTGTGTTGATCTATATGGAAAAAAGGGTTGGGTGCTTAACAGCATGTATATTTCAATTAGCAAAACATGATTATTAGTTCACTTATCTTAGAATTTATTTGTACTCAAACAGCTCATTTGTTTAATTCTAATTCATGCATTTTTTTACATATATGATTGTATATTACTTTGCACAAGGATAATCTCTGTGTTAACTAAAAACCAATCAGAGCAGACTGGACTCTGGCTCTAGACAGAGGGTGAAAAGACGTGCTCCAAAACAGGCAGTATGAGAAAAATAAAGACTTTTTTAGCATTCAATCATGTAAACATTACACATTAGAAGCACAGAATACAAATATGACACCTGATAATGAGCATAGGGCCTCTTTAACACTGTCATGTAACTGACAGAGATGCTTTGGTACCAACTAACAGTCTGCGATGTGTGGCAACATGGTCATAACTCGTAAGAAACAACAAGATGGAATTGTTAACTTATTTTCCCAATCAAAATGTGCTCGTCTTAGGTATAATATAAACGCTGATTCTCAATATTCAGGTCATGTCTTCACTGACAGGTGATGCATTCAGGTTCGGCTCTCTGCCTCTGAGCGTGGCGCAGTGAAGCAGAAGGTAAAGGCTGTACTGTGAAAGTGCTGCCTGCTCCTCACTGTGCTGACTGCAAACAGCCAGCAGCTGGAGGACACACAGCAGCACACCCAGGCATGCATCACCACCATGGATCACTGTAGAGATCATTTGTTAGGAATGTTGTTAGACACGAGAGGCTGACACGAGAGACACACTGGATATAAACATAGGTATAAGTAGGTAATGTGCCTATAGCCTGCAGAAACACACAGCTAAAGGGGCCTGAAGAAACGTATAATGAACATTCCCAGAGAAGACAAGACGTCACTAAAGTGCTAATTACATTTGACACCTTCCATAGGCTGTCTATCAAATCAAATCAAGTTTTATTTATATAGCACATTTATAAACGATTTTTGGTGGAGCCAAAGTGCTGTACATATAATAAAAATAGCCTACAGTAGAGACACTTTACAGCAGTGTCTATGTATTGAGCCCCGTCAAATCAGCCCTGGAATAAGAGATGGTTTGGAAGTCAAACTTAGATGACGAAAGATAATGCGACTTCTTGTTACATTAAAAAGGTATCTGTAAAGTTGATACCGAGGTCCACTGTGCTTTACTCATTTTAAAAGAAAGACTCAGATTTGTTACTAAAGTTAGAGGAAGTATTTGGCTTTGGGAATCAATCTAAAAACACATCAAATTTATCAATAAGCTGACATATACGATTAGCAGTTAATAGGCTAATAAAGGTCAGGATCCACGAGCAGGTTGTAAACACGACCACAGTTTATCCAGATTATCTTAATCCCTTTTTTGGGGGGTCTAACTGAAAGTGAGCATTAGGGCTGTCCTCAACTAAAGACTTTCTTAGTTGACTTCAAACATGTTGCCATCTGATTGGTTGTGCGCCGAAAGGTCAATGGTAACTGGCTTGAAGTTGAAATTGTTTGAATGTTGAGGTCGATCACAAGCAGTTAGTTGAATTTTAGTAAACAGTCGGATCGTCAGACTTTATCACCCCGCGAAAGGTTAGATCTTCGAAATGTTCTCGTTGGGTATATAGTTACGCACTTACTTACTAACTTATAGAAATGATCAGTACACCTACAGAAACAAGATCCAAGCTTTGACCCAGTTAAGACAAGTCCAGGTACTTACAACCACAAAGGCATGCATCAATCACATTGTGTCATGTTTACAGGAAACAGGGTCCTCTGGTGAGCTCAGAATATTCTTCAGATGTAACAAACTATAGAGAAAAGTGCTAGAAAGCGCTAAATGTTGACGTTTTCTCTCCACTGAGCTCTGTTCTTCGCTGGTGGTCAGCCGGCACACCCACACACGCTGAGGGATTGTGAACAACTAAGACCTTTGTGGCTGCTTCCTCCCTTAACAGGCCACAAAACAAACGCACTGTTTAATCCTCCAGTCCACATGGTGCACTTTGCTGCGTAGTGCCTACCCATCTATTCCTCCCCCCCCCCCCCCCCCCTGTGCTGAGCATGTGCCTCCGCTGCATTCAAACTCTCTTGCAAGCCACTTGTGTCATTTTGCAGCACTTTTTCAGCTGTCGGCCCATTGAATCCACTCGCTCTGGAGCCAAGAGAGTTTTTAAATCACGTTTTGGATCCACTTTGCTGCCAGGAAAACAATCCACACGATTGTTTGGGCCTGTTGTCTTTCTGCTGTGTGGGCCTGAGCTGCAGGGACATTGTGAGGTTATGGTGCTTTTCTGCTGGCTAGGACAACTGTCTACGGTCGGTGGTAGAATTCAACTTACTACGCGATGCACCATCCCTTCTCGGCATCATCTCTGCAGATTTTATTTTTATTTTTTTTTGTTAGAGAAATGCTCAGCATCCTCCGTGGGAAGTGACAGTTGTGATAGATTGGAGATGCACATGTTGCATTACTGTGCACCGCTGCTCTCCACGGGACGGGACAAAAGATGAATGTCGTCCCAAATGTGATGCAGCAGGAACACGAGGCCAGAGGGAAGGTGGGAACATGGGGGAGGAACAGAGAACGGAGGAAAGAAGAACATGATTACAGAATCCTGGTTTTACTTCCCTCTCAGTGGTGTAGGTCGGAAACACTCCCTGCTAGCCGCCAATCACATGTTCTGGCAGTTCCCCGGTTCACCTATGGTTCTTTTCTTTTCTTTGTCCACTTTCAAATCAATCTGTAGAAACAAACCTTTGTGAAAGCCTATGAAGCTTCTTTAAAGTGAACTTGAATACTTATTTTTCAGTTATTCCCCTATTAATTCTCTTCAGTGCCACAGATGTTTTTATTTTTACTCTTATGTTTAGTACTTCAATTTGACCGTTTGATTGAAGCCTCAGTCACTAAATAATCCTATCTTTTAAGGAGGCCAATAGAAGCCCATCATCGTTTAAGTTGAATGATATACACAGTACCTCACTGGGTGTGGCCAGGTGTCTTATACAGAACACATGCACACTACACAGGGTGTGAAGAGAGAATGCAGTCATGCAGTTACTTGGTATTTGTTCATTGTCAATGCATTTGTTGGAAACATACAAAATACATGAGATGGATAAATCATTTCCCACTAATATACAAAGTCAATTTAGTGAATTAGCTACAGCTGATTAACTCTGCCAGCAAACTAGCCTCTTAAGTGGAATTGACACTCACCAGCTGAAACTGAACAGTTTGTAAAGGCCGGGGGGGGGGGGGGGGGGGGGCAAATCTGTCTCTTCGGTGTAGAGCTGACATTATTTGGTGATACAAAAAAAAGTTGGTCAACAGATCAAATCAATCGGCAACTATTTTGATATTTGTTTAATCTTTTAAGTCATTATTACAAGAACAACAAACCAACATTAGGACTCTCTAATGTGAGAATGGGCTTCTTCTTTTTGCTTGTTTTACATGAAATTAAATTGGGTACATTTGGGATATTGTCTTCTGGTCAGACAAGAAAAGCAAAATAATAATAAAACCTTGCTGTCCTTATATTTTAAAGGCTGTTTTTTCAGTGTTTCAGATTATTTTACCTAGAAACTATCTGTCTTACAAGGCCTCATGCTGCTGCCGTACACTTAGTGACAGGCACAGTGAGAGTACCTTAGCAGCATGAGGATTAGGACCTGATCAATTACCAGCTAATGCACTTAACAGCAGCTCATTAGGCAATAGTCCTGCCAGTGAAGGACAGTGACACATTTGAAACCAATGTGTCACTAGTTTACACAAGCCTTAAGTAAGTCTATTAATACAGATCCAATTCACTGTACTGTTACAAAAAAGGTGTCATTTTTTTGATGATTCAATGGAGCCGGTGTATCTGGAGCAATGTGGGTAATTATGAAAGGATCAGGCCTTACATAACCAATACCAATCCTTCAGAAATGACCTGAATTGGTGGCAGTTCTGTGGATCAGCCCGGACATCCTGAGCATGTTTCACTGCAGTGTAAATAATACACACACCCTCGCAAACAGTAACACTGTGGTGTCCATTCGTGTTGTAGGAAGGCGGGTCAGTTTACCTGCTACACTAACGACTTCCTGAACACACACATGAGGTCACTTCTTTTGAATGTTGTTTACGATGAAAAGTCTCTTAATGATAGCTGTGCTACATCACACACAGATCCACAGGCGCAAACACTGACCTCTTTCTTAGCTGTGTTTCCACCAATTTGTGGTCTGTAGGAGAAGCTCAGATCTGCATATCACACTCTCCTCCGCAGATTACTGTCAGCCTGCCCCCTGCTGGTAAACTAAAGAGCTGCAGGCTGTGACAATGACTGTAAATGTATTCCGCGTGCTGCAGCTCTCCCCCCAGAGACATACCAACATCAGCTGCACAGGCTGTACCAAATGAAGCTGTCACTCAAACAATAACGCAATAAAGCACCACAATCAGTCTAGTGTTTGACAGGTAGAAATGCCTTCGCTGCTCTGGAACATAATTCAATGAAACAACAGCGGGGGGGCAGAAATAAGGTGGGGTTATGCTATATTACTGTGTTGGACTACTTGATCAATAGTGCTTCTACAGCAATTCTTTTTTCATGACCCCCGACAGACAGCACATAAGAAGCAGTTGTTTGCCTTTAATTCGTTCTGTTGGAGGTGAAATATTCCCCCACACGGACTGCAGTTATTGCTGACAGCTCTTCATGTGACCAATCATCTTATCTAAAACTGCTAGAAGACATCAACAGTGGCTTAAGACTGTCATTTAACTACCAAGCAGCTCAAATTAAACCTTTGATAAATATATGTAACCCCGCCTATTCAGCAATATGGAAATCAATTGAGTGTCAATACTCAACCAAGGGCCCACTACAGGCAGTTATTGGTGACAGTGAATTGAGGCACCACCTGGGGGAACAACCCAAACCGTGTCTAGATCTGTCACTGAACATTTGGTTTAAAGTAGCTAAGATATTTGGGACCGTGGAGCCTTACTCACTGATCAGTTGGGTGGCCTGGGATCCAGGTTTTATTCCAAACACGCCTGATGCAAATTTAAAAAAATGGCAGGCTCAGGTCCTGAATATTTATTTGGATTTATTTGAAGAAACACACTTAAAAGCTTCCAAAATCTAAGGGATCAATACGGCTTGGCCAGCCAGGACCTCTTCCGATTTTTGCAGCTCAGACATCATGTGAACAAACTGATTAGTAAAGAAGATATGTTAAAATCATTATCTGGAACTGGTATATTAAGTGTCTTTATTTTGGCATACAGAGCTGACCAAGGTCACAAGATTATTTCTAAGCTGTATAAGGGCCTCCAGGAGCTAAGTGGGGTGAACACGTCCTACATAAAGAAACAATGGGAACGTGAAGGAAACTTTGTCTTATCAATAGAAGAGTGGGACAACTTAATTGAAAGACAATGGAAATCAACCAACTCACTAACATGGAGAGAGTTTAACTGGAAACATCTGGTCAGATACTTTATAACACCAGTGCAGTGAAGGAAGGGGCAGATGGTGTGCTGGAGAGGCTGTGGATCTGTGAGAGCCAATCACCATCATGTGTTTTGGGAATGCCCTGGGATGGTTCACTATTGGGAATCAATAAGAGATGGAATGGAAAGAGCTTTAAAAATTGACATTGATCTCTGCTTTCAAGCAAGTACTGTACCTGGGTAAGATGCTACAACAGCTTCTTGGCTTCTCAACAATGTACATGTTTAAAATAATGCTAGTCGCCAGTAAAAAAGCCATAACGAAAAAATGGTTAAGCCAAGTACCACCTACTCTAGCAGACTGGTTTAATGTGATGCATGACATTTTGGTTATGGAAAAATTAACATTTGCTCTAAGACTCAAGACAGACACATTTGACAAGTGTTGGAAGGGATGGATGGAGTTTGTCAACCCGTATAGATCAGACTTCAACTAAAAACTCTATTTGCAATGTCACCCCCTGGTTCTCTGCGACACACAATTGTTTTTTTTTGTTTTTGTTTTTTTTGTGTCTGTCTTTTCATGTTCGTTTGTCTGTATGCGTGATTCACATGATTTGCTTTGTATTAGTTCAAAAAATGTAAGATGGTCTGTAACTGTTAATGTTTGTTTTGTGCAAATAAAAAAAAAAGATAAAAAAAGTCATTTAAAAAACCAAAGCAACACTTTGATGAACACACACAGCTTTTGGAGTTGTTTTTTGTACTGGTTTGAACAAGTCTTACAAGCTATATCTTGTATATATTTGGCACACATTCAAAACCTTTTAGTCTGTAGGGCTGATGTTGTATTTGGTGACTATTATTCAGAAAATGTGTCAATGCCTTGTGTTCATACTAACTTTGATGTTTGATTGTCTCTTAGGACAGTGTTTGTGTTCAAATATCACAATCCTTGAGGAAATACATTTCCTTTTTTAAATTAAATCCACAATGCAGTTATGTTTAATTGGAATATATTTTTTAAGGAGACCAACTTGCACATTACTCAATTTAGGTTTAGTCAATTAATATTGGATTTAAATTCATTTCTATATTGTGAAGTAATTGTCAGGTATTTCACGTGCTGGATTAAGCAAAGTCTTTAATCCATAGAGGTCTTCACTGATTTCCAAGAATATCCTAAGTTATTGC
This sequence comes from Harpagifer antarcticus, assembly GCA_902827135.1. Taxonomy (NCBI): domain Eukaryota; kingdom Metazoa; phylum Chordata; class Actinopteri; order Perciformes; family Harpagiferidae; genus Harpagifer; species Harpagifer antarcticus. Next base: position 687,520 of record CADEHL010000717.1, read on the forward strand.
AGTATAAGGCATTACCGAGGACCTTATCTATCTGAGGGTCTTATCCTCACTCAATACATTTGGTCAATACTACATTCAATGTGTGAGGCTGTCTTCTGAATCTCTAACATGAGGAGCTGCTGTGACGTGATGTCATCGTCTAGTTTCATAAGTGAATGTGATGCAAAAGTAGGTTGACTGAAGGTCTGAACAGGTCATTTACTCAAGCAGTAGTTAGCGGTGTGTGTGTGTGTGTGTGTGTGTGTGTGGTTCAGGTTTTATTGGCCAAGAGTAACGGAAGCTTTTTCTCCCGTGTCGTGCAGCCATCTGGAAACGGTATGTTTGGGTGAGTTTGTGCTAACGTGATCCGTCCAGATGTTTCTGGAAAACTCTCGTCAAGGGCTGCTCCGTCGGCAAGAGAGAGGAGCATAAGAGCCCAGGCAGGCCTTGTTTCCATGGAAACAGCAGATGTTTCCCAAATAATTTCAACCAGAATCCCACACAGAGACCTTGAGCATTTGTGTGTGTGTGTGTCCAGCAGGCATACAGATAACATTACTTCATCATTCCAGGTTTTTAAACACTTTATTATTTGACTAAGCTTTGGAAAACGTACCGAATATTTTTGTATACCTCCCTAGGGCGAGAAAGGCTGGTCCCCGCAAGTGATAATCAAAAATGTGTTTCCCAAGGCAAATAATAAAGGCCAGCGTGTTTGTGTGACGGCTGGACCGTATTCTCTCTGGAGATTCTCTTAAGAGAGCTTTGGGAATACCAAGGAAGTCAAGAGGAACTCTTCCCTTATTCCACTGACAAAGTGAATTATATATCAGTCTCTCTGTGGCTCTGCTGCTGCTCGGTGGCCGAAGGTGTGGGTTAATGACAGAGCCTCTTACACCGCTGACTGCTCCTGTTGCATGAAAACGGGTGTGTTTGTGTTCAAGGAGACGTGGTGACGGTGAGCGTTGTGTTTTATGACTTTGTTTTGGCTCTCAGCCGGCTCAGGGCAGGGACCCCACACTGTCTGACTGCTGGTCCTCGGATATTTCTCTTCTTTACTTGAAACCAGGTTAAGGATCTAGAGTACGTTTGTAACAAGACTCTTCTCAAAAACAAATCTTATTTCCCCCATTCACAATATTTTTTCCCGAAAGGCTTTTTATTATAGGGGCTATATACCTAAACATATACTATGAACTGTGCTTAAAATATTTGACAGTTGTTGGTTTTGATGTGCGACCTAGATGAAGGATCATTTGTGGAGCGTCTGAACATTTTGACATTCCATGCCATTATATGTGAACAAAGTCTTATCAGTTTTCTTGTTGTTGATCTTCTCTCTCCTTCGTCTTTCCAGAAGGAGTTTGTACCTCCTCCTCCTCTCCTCTTCAGGAAGATGAGTAACCCTGACCTTTCCCCCGCAGCCACTGCTGCCACCAAATCCAAACTGCACCGCCAGCTGAGCCAGGACGAGAGCTGGGGCCGTCGCAGCAGCCTGGCCATGACGGGTAACAGAACCATATCATTACATGTTTCAAAAATCAAGATGTCCTGCTCTGTTTTAAAACTCTTCATGGTGCGAGATGTCAATGATATCCTGTTGTGTGAACTGTTGGTTTCTATCACCTTTTCACAGGGACTGGTTTATGTTGTTGTCTTTTGGGTTTAGTAAATTGACATTGGAAATGATTAATGTGAGTTAAGATTGAGCTAGTTTGATTCTCATCCAGTTATTCAGGGTGGAGACCACATTTCTATGACTATGAATCACTTAAAGAGCCTGTGACAGCATCCCAACAACTGTTGTGCAATGAAATATTGGGCTACTAGTCATCTCGAACCGTCAGTTTAAAAAAGAAGGTGCGATACCGTTCCGATAAATGTCAATAATTTGAAACAACGCGGGGAAATTCCTTCGACTCATTTTGAAGTTTTGGGGGAAGCCGGAAGTGACGTCAATGCGGGAACGCTTCACTCTGCGGCGAGAGAGACAAACACGGACAAAGTGTGTTGTCATGCGTAGAAATGGTGAATTACTGAGTTTAGGCACGTTAATAATGTTTTAATGAAGTTGACTACAGTATATACATATTTGTCAGTGCTTTCATGTCAATTCGGCGCACATAAACATAAATGATCGTGGTGAAGATGATTAAATTAGGATTACAAATCGGTAGTGAGAGCTGCTGATTTCCTCCCGTAGGATGTGATATAAAAACTAATCGATTATTTTTGTAGTTGTAAACTCAAGTGGATGAAACTACATTTATTAGTGCTTTCATGTCAATTCGGCGAATATGATACATTAAATGATCGTGAGGATGATGATTAAAAATCGTTGTTTGAGCCGGTTTGCATTTCCTGATGAGAAAACAAACTTTTTGTAGTTGTAGTACACCAACGTGGATTAAACGCGTGGTTTTTTACCACAATGTTGGGGAAATTAATGGATAAAATGCACGGATTATTATTATTATTATTATTATTCCCACTCCGATCGGGACACTAGGTCCACCGTTTCCCCGCAGCGAGGCTCCCCCCGTTGACAGTGTACGTGGGCTGGGCTGGGTGCAGCGGCTGACTGGCCATCGGGACGAATCCCGATGGGCCGGTATCGAAGTGGGCCGGTCGGATAAGTCACTATCACATCCCCCATAGGCGGCGCATGAGGCTCAGGTTTGGGAAGGCTAAATAACTTTTTTTACCTGACGCTGCCCGACTCCGGCGTCTATAGAAAAGAGATCAACTCAGTGTGCGGAGTTTAAATCTCTCAAGTCATATTACAGGATAAAGAAAATACAGTTTAAACTGCCGTATGCAGAGAAGACGCCGACGTGTCACACTTCATTCATATCACATCATCAATCAGATCATCGATCATATAATATCATAATATATATTTCCTTATCTGAGTCAGCTTCTCCAGCCGTATCTGGCCGTGCAACACTTACAGTGTCACATACTGTATGCAGAAGTATTATTTTAAGCAACACATTATGTTGACGAAACACTCGAGTCAAATGTAATTAAAGTCAGATCCACTCGTGTCTTAGATGGGGCAGTGATATCATAAAACTATACGCTTTCAAACACTCGGTAGGCCTAGTTATTTTGTAACCAGTTGTTCTGTATTCTCCTTGCAGGTGCAACTCTGTGGCTTGTATCCTGGATTATATGTTTAAGTCATGGATGTTTAAAGCTCATATTTGTCTAATATTAGTTTACTTTTCATTAATGAAGTATCCCGCTGCGCTGTCAGTACACTTGTCCCTGTTTGTGATTGGTCAAATGTAGCTAACCCCGCCCCTTTCACGTGAATGCGCTCTCAGCTGGTGAGAGAAACCCTGGCTTGATTTACCGAGTTGATAACCAGCGTCGTAGGACCGCTTAGCGAGATCTCGTTTGTTAGTTTGTTGTTGTTAGTTAGTTTGTTACTCAAACATATCCATGTTGAACTGGCTTCGTAGTACAGGGCACAGGTGGCTAGCAGCGCTAATGTCAAAGACACAGACATTATACATTATATTTGTATTTTACCAGGATGCAGTGACACAAATATTTGGGAAGGCTTAGCCTTCCCTAGCCTACAGCACCCGGCGCCCCTGACCTCTCCCACTCCCCCCGTTGACAATTTACTAGCGGTACCGAAGTGGGCCGGTCGAGAGTCCCGGGATGATTTTTAGTCCCATTCCACCAATGGCTCCATGACCGTATGATCGCCCATATTGACGCAGCTAATTCCTAAACTTCTAACAGATACAACATAAAGTGATCCTTCAGCCTCATATGAGCTCTCAGACACGTTCACAATTAAACTGTCATCGCTGTCTGAGCTTGCTGCTGTGTGCGCCATCGTGTTTACATGCAGATGCTGGGATCCTGAACGGTGCAGCTGGAGCGCTGTGCCCGGAATGACGTCACACATCATTTGGCGGGACTTGAAGAATCCCGAGAAGATCCAGAAAATGGTCAACATTGAAGGGCAGATTAATGGTTATCAAAGTACAAATATCCAAAATCAGTTCAGTAACGGTTTCAAGGGGACAATATTTACTCAAATTGATGGGTTTGGATGATGGGGGAAACTCGTGTCACAGGCTCTTTAAGTTAAGTGAGACGCAGACATCTCTTAGGGGATTCTGTGTAGGGCTGCTCAATTAATCGTATTTTAATCTCAATTACGATTATGGCTTGCAACGATTACGAAAACAACGTAATCGAAATATAACGATTATTTGTTAGTATTATTAATAATATATATATTTTTTTATAGGTTTTTCAGTTGAATTATACTTAAAGTTCAGGGTAATCAACTGTTCAAAACATACTGTTCACATTTTTTTTCTCCAATAAATTGATGTTTTCAAAGTAAATGGATAATCGTTTTTAATAATCGTGATATCAATTATTGACCCAAATAATGGAGATTATGAATTTTGCCATAATCGAGCAGCCCTAGTTTCTAGCAAAACATCTTTAAGAGATCACATAAGCAGTTCTACCAGCATTTGCCATGGTGGCCAAAACATTTTTATTTGGTCTTAAATTGTAGTTCAACATTTATTTCCTGTTACTTCTGGACCATGACGGTGGTCCAGCCTTTATATATATATCCTTTATTTAACCAGGTAAAAGACTCATTGAGATTAAAATCTCTTTTCCAAGAGCGACCTGGCCAAGAGGGGCAGCAGATAAAACACAGACATGACAGGCAGACAAATACAGCTGTAAAACACAAATACAATGGCACATTAGCCAGTCAATATGCGAAGTAAAACAAACTATTACAAATCATTCAAAACTGGCAACATTTAAAAGGATTTTAGGATATACGAGCACTCACATCTACCAATGGTGTCGTGTCCTCTGTCCTTTAAGATGGACCTGAATTCTAGTGATTCCATCTGAGAGTTTCAGCTCCTTCTGTACATTGTTCCAAGCTGTGGGGGCCGCATATTTAAAAGCTGTTTTACCCAGTTTTGTTCTCACTGTAGGAACCAGCATCTGAATCAAATAATATAATAAAAAAACGTATAATGTTTAACTGAGTGAAATATGTTGAATATGTTTTACCAAAATGTTGGCTATATGTTAAGGAGTTTTCAGGTTGTGACGGTGCTCTGCAACATGTTTGTTGATCTTGTTTATTGGTATTTATTATTTTGATTTTATTTATTTAAATGTAGATATGTACATTTATTTAATTTAATTTTGTATTGGTCTTTCAGTTGATTACCCTGAACGTATAATTCAACAGTTAAAAAGTTCAAGTTGTTATTTGTATTGGTTTTAAAGTACAATACATGGATGTTTTCAAAGACAATGAATAATCACATTTAATAATCGCAATTACAATTATTGACCCAAATAATGGAGATTATGATTTTTGCTATAATGGAGCAGCCCTAACTCTGGGTCTCCATGTGTTAAAAAGCTCAGCTGGGTTTGAGAGTTTTCATTGTTCCATATTGACCAGACCTTCACGGAAAATCAAAGTGACATCTCTCTGGTCATAATGTCAGCTGCCAATCATTTATCCTAAGCACAATTTGAAGTGTACTAAAGAAAGGTTTGAATAGACAAGTCAGCACCAGCCTCTCTCATCGATGCTGCAAGTGTGCAATGATATGTCATCACTGCGAGGACATTTCTCAATGGTCTTCAATGTCCTTATACATTATTTGGTACCACTTTACAATACGACTACCCTTATAAAGGGTTTACGAATAGTTTGTAATTCATGTATGAACTGAGATATCAATTGTCTGAGATATCAATTGTCTAAGCACATTAATCAACACTTACAATATTTGGCTAGAATTTTTTAAGATTTGTCTGGGAAATTGAAATGTTCCTGTACATGTTGACAGGCACCAATTTTTTCCAACATAAAAGCTTATTGAGATGAGTGTCTCCCTTCTGCCCCCCCCCCACACACACAGGTAAGCAGCTGTTGCCTCTGTCCAGCAGTCTGCACGCTGGGGTCAGTCAGATGGCCTGGCAGGGGCCCTCAGGAGCATTTATAGGGCACGGGGCCACCGGGGGACCGTCTGCAGGAGATGGGAACAACCTGGTCCGCATGAGGAGCCAAAGCCTGGGACAGTCTGCTCCGTCACTCACCGGACTGGTCAGTACCAAAACCCAACACACACACACACACACACACACACACACACACACACACACACACACACACACACACACACACACACACACACACACACACACACACACACACACACACACACACACACACACACACACACACACACACACTGTGGTATTTCTCCTCAGGTCAGGAAGGCTCAAGAACATGCCTGTCCACACGGGAATCACAATTATTTTGGCCAGGATTATTGTGACATTGTCATTACTATATTTTCCCAAGCCTTGTCCTGCCCATATATGGTCATCACCTAGCAATTGGGGAACATGATGCATGCACACATTTGATTGTATCACGGATAACTTTTCTGAAACATGATTTGACAGAAATCAGACTTAAATTAGGCTTTTTCATCCTTTAAAAAGTATAACCATGCTATCAGGTTGTCTGATATCTGCAGACTCACAGTGAGCTGTTTGACTGGAAGTCTGCCAGCTGAATGCAGGGAGGCAGACTGAGGATGACTCAGGCTTTTACACACACACACACACACACACACACACACACACACACACACACACACACACACACACACACACACACACCACACACACACACACACTCGAACATCTATAATGCCAGTGCTACGGGCCGGCCCTGAGTTCATATGCAACTCGCAAATATCTTTCTCTCCTCTCTCTCTCTCTCTCTCCTCTCTTCTCTCTCTCTCTTCTCCTCTCTTCTCTCTCTCTCTCTCTCTCTCTCTCTCTCTCTCTCTCTCTCTCTCTCTCTCTCTCTCTCTCTCTCTCTCCTCTCTCTCGCTCTCTCTCTCTCTCTCACACACACGCACAGGAACTTCACATCCACAGAAACACTTGTTTGCTCAGTACTGAGAGGTAGGAGTGGAGCAGAAATGACCGTGTGTGTGTGTGTGTTCACTCGCTTGTGGGTGTATTGGGTTTAGATGCAGCACCGTGCTGAGCCATATGGCTGGAGTCTAGATGAATGGGCTCTGCATTGTGTGTTTCTGTGTGAAAGCACTACTCTGACTCCTGCTGGCTGTGGAGGGTAACACTAGAGGAATGCTTTGACCTTCCTATGTTCAGTTACACTCACACAAAACAAAACATCATTTTAAAGCTCCATAGTTATAACTTAGTGTGTCTTTGTTTCCTCCACTCTGTTTCTGTAGGTATATTAAAACGGTGTCTTTGCTTAAGGTCTAGTTGCTTGGACTGTTTCTAATAACAGGGTGTCCGCGGGGTCTTAAAAAGTATTAAAAGTTGATAAATTAATTTAGCGAAAATGAAGGCTATTAAAAAATATTAAACGGCATTTTCCAAGGTATTAAGAAGGTCCACAGCAACGACAACATGAAACACCCTTTAATTTACTGAAACAACATGTCGGGAAACCCCCTAAAGATGGCCCCATTCATAGCGTGCCATAAAATGCTGCTTCTTATTTTAAGTTTCGTTGCCTTGCTCCGCTCTGTGGGGGGGGTTTATCTGCTGGTGGACTACCTGAGAGATATACAGCAGGAGAACACGCCGTCCACCGCGGAGATTGAATAAACAGAAGGGCAACCATGACAACCATGCTCCGGGGTCTTCTTCGCTGCTTTTGGTGTATTTTGTGGCGGCAGCAGCAGCGCCACTTACAGACCTGGCATATGTACTACAGCATTTCCAGCATTTCCAGCGGTCTAGTGTAACGCCCCGTCTACACTACAGGCATCGAAAAATGCTTTCAACGCTTCACCCATTCATTTGAATGGGGTGACGTAGAAGATTTTGAATCTTCGCCGAACTGCATTGTGGGGAGCATGGCATGGCTTTGCAAGCATCACGAGCATCTATCGACATCAAAAGTTGAACAATGTTCAACTTTTGAGGCTCGATGCTTGGCATCAGCCAATCAAATCCCGTTTATGCAATTCCCGCCAGTACAAGCGCTAGCCAATCAAACCGCGTGTATGCTGATACCGCAGGTCTCAGCATACACGGGATGGGCGGGAGATTCCTGATTGGTTGTTGGTCGCCTTGGGCGCGAGAAATCGCCAAGCCTCAGACACGCCCAGCTTCAAGATTTTTTGATGCCTGTAGTGTAGACGGGCCCTAAGACTTTTTTGCGTTTTACTCACTTTTACTGTATGTGTCCTCGTGGGGCCGGGGTCTAAGCCAAACTATATCCGGTCATAGAGATCTGCTATTTTAAAGTAAGGTCAACACATATCGACCCTAAATATAGTCTATATTAAGAACGAGAAAAGTCTTAACATATATATCGTTTTTTGTAAACATATGACAAATGTGTGAGGGTGATGACGTCAGAGCATCGTCCTATGTGCCGGGCTTAGCCCCGGACAGCCCCAGCCCGATTTAACCCCTGGGTATTTGTGAGGGAGCTCCTATATGGCATTACCCCGCTGAAGCTCACCAAAGTTTAATATATTTCATAGTTCAAAGTTTTGTCAATTGTTTTGTTTATTGGTCAAATACTGGTTTCTAATGGTTTCTGAGGAGTTTTAAAGGAATGAAAGAGCACAGAGTACAGAAGCAACAAAGCAGCATACTGCATTAAACCTGACCTTCACAGAGAGGTTGAAGTTCATGTGGAGAGGAGGCTTCAGTAGTCTGTCTGCACTCTGTTTAGTTGTGCTATCTTACAATCAATATAGTAAATGTGAGGTAAAGTGTGTCGCCAATGTAACCGGTTAGAACTCGAAGTTGCGATGAGGTCTTAAGATGTATGGAAAGGGTCTTAAAAAAGGTCTTAAAAGGTATTAAATTTGACTTCAGGATTCCTGCATATACCCTGAATAATAATAAAAAAAACCTGTTACAAAGAGCTTTACATTGCTGTTATAAAATCAATTCTACAGCATCTGGTTTAGGATGAGAACTAAAACAACAACATCGGATGCACAATATGAAACCTGTTTAAAGGGACTGCAGTTGGAAACCACCAGCAGATGGCATCAGTGATTCGTGTTTCAAAACATCACCAATAGCTTTGTTTCATACCTGTTCTACACGTTGGCAACTGTGTATGTTTGATAAGTATACATATAAAGAATAGATGGATAAGTCCGAGCTTGTTTGTGTTGCAGTTGATAGTCTACATTGATACGATAGATGTTTTTATTCATTTATGCTCTATAGCCCCCACGTCAAAAACAAATCAGTGGACCTTCAGAGGTCTCAAAAAACTCTCAAAAGTGGATTTGAAATGATGACGGATTGCCACTTTTTCACCTTAAAGGAATAATTCAGCATTTATGTGATACAGTTAACACTTCACATCCACATGATCTCACAGTTTCAATGCATACATTCACACTCGCATGTTGAACATTTCTTACGTCCCTTTTTTCTGCAGATGTGGTGTCCAGTCTGAACAGCTATTAAACTCAAAGGATGAATCACATAGTAAGCAGATCTTGACATATAAAATCTGTAAATACTGATCCAGGGATAACAAGTACATGTTTTCAAAGTCTCTGTGGTCAGGGCGGTTAAAGGACCTTCATTTCACTAGGACTAAAAAGACAACATTTACATGGCTCCTTTCTAAATGACTTCAGCGAGCAAGAAATTGCAGCACGGTTTGAAAATGGTAAATGTGAGTTATTCTAGTTGAGCAAATAATCACAGGTTATTATATTTCTCAAGGGCACATTTAGTAATGTTTTCCTTTCTCTTGGCAGCCGCACTCCTCCACACTGTTTCTCTCTGTCACTGTTTCATTCACTCTCGCTCAGATTCTCAATCAACAGAAGTACAGAAGTGCATGCGCATCATATTTCAGCCTAGTGTTGATCCTCAGGGTCACGGCTGTCAGAATGTTTGTGTTTTGGCTTAAAGCTCCATCTCACGCTTTGAATTGACTTACATTACTGTGAGGGAAAAACACCTGCGCCCCTCTGGCTCATCTCCCTTCTTCTCTCCTGCTTTTCCTCTGTGTGTCATATTTTATGAAACAGTGTTATGATTCGTAGAGGCTGATTTCCATACAATCTGTATTCATTTTTGTACCTTTAAAAGTAAATTGGATTATGTTTTTTTAATAGTGTTTACGATTTACTTACAAGGTTAACACAGTTTCGCTTTTCTTAGAGACTGCTGTCTTTATTGTTACCATTACTTTTTTGTAGTATGGATGGGATGTTATGGAGGAAAACTATATATTGATAATAATGACCCTGCTGCAGTAACATTTGAGGTGCTTGGAAACACTATCACTTTTGAGGTGAAAATGACCTCCTTTTCTCAGTTTCATATATTAAACTGAATGTTTTTGGACTTGAGACTGACAAAACAAGGCATTCAAGACATCACCTCAGACTTTAACGAGCTTGGATGGAGATCTTTCACTATTTGTATTTTGTGATTTGACACACCATACTTTTAACTCATTATTCTAAAAAATAATCACCAGATATACCGATAATGGAAAGAAATTGTAGTTGCAGCCTTAAGGAGCGTTAGCGTTCCAACACAACACCATCACCTCATGACCACTACTGTAGGTATTAGCCATTAGACAGTACCTGCATGCTACTATACGGTACAAACTGAGATATTTCCTTGCCCTAGAACAACATCATTTATGAAACTCTTAAATGCGTCTCTAGGAAGAGGATTAGCGTTTGATAATGTATTCGCCTCTGTGTGGTGGATTAAAAAGTGTGCACTTAGGATGTTAGTGGGCAGAAGACTTCCTCCCTCAGGGTCCATCCATCCATGCGTATGTGTTGTTAGCACCTGTGCTGTTAATGTGTCCCTGTGTGTGGTTATTAAGTGAAGTGTGTGTGTGTGTGTGTTGGGGTGAACATTAATGGATGTCCAGATGGTATTTATCTCTGGACTAATGGACAAGGGTCTGCTCACTTCTGTTCTCTCTCTATGTCACGCTTAAAGTGTTTGTGTGTTCCCTGACTAACCAAGTGTTGCCAGGTAACCCCTGGGAGTACCAGGTGGCGTGAATGTCCTGAAACCTGGACCGTACATGGACTCAGTATTTGAAAAAGAAAGATCCTATTTTTCCTCAACGAGTGTCTCTGAGAGCTCACTTCTCTTTCTTTGGCAGAGCAGCGTCATTCAATGAAGTGGTGAAACTCTCGCAAACACACAATCAGATTAGCATTTGTTTTTTAGGGAGAAAAGAAATGAAAGACTGCAGAAAGGGGAATACAGGGCTTTTTATGAAAGTAGAGTGCTGCTGTATTGTTGCAGCTCGTGTTCAGGCACATCATTAAACTGGGAGAGGCTCTCCAGACACATGACAGTTTGACACAAGCCGATTCAGGGGATACAAGATGTTCTCTCCTGTTGTGTCATTCACTGTCAGACAGTCAACTGGAGATGTCCCTCACACTTCACATCCTGAGACAGAGGATCTCTGTCACAATGTGTTGTTTACCTCAATGGAATAGTTTCGTTTTCTGGGGGGGGGGGGAAATATGTCTTTTTACTTGGCAAGATCTACAATAAATCTGATCATCTTTCTAAAGTCTCCCAAACCATAAATGTTTTTGTTTTATCTATTTACCTTTTTATTTCTTAATTCTTTCCCTCTCCCATACATATGCAGCGTCTATGTGAAACTTTAGCAAATTGTTATATAAACTCAGGTAAAAAAAGACATCCTTGCATTTCTTAGAGATATTCTTGTATATGTTTCCCTCTTTATTCAAAGGGGTCCTTGTATGCTCCTTTTCAGGCTTCATATTAGTATGTAGTGTCTCTACTGGGACATGTCTCCTTGCTTTAATGTTCAAAAAGCTCTATCGTTCTCATACTGCCTGTGCTGCAGCACCTCTTTTCACCAAGTGTGCAGAAGAGAAACTCCCTCTGGAGGAAACACAGGGATTCTAAATAGTACATTGTAGATTGTAGATGGATAGGATTTGTTATGTTTTTATATTTATATAGATATATCATATTTCACCCATCTTCTGTAGCTCTACGCTGCTTTCATATCAGAAAGTGTTTTATGCAAGAAGTCCATTATTGCAGATAAAGGGATAAATGAAGCCTGGAATAAAGGATGCTCAGTTTAACAGCAGGCACTTCTCTGTGAGCTACACCTGCTGTGTGCAGACTTCAGGCCTCAGCCTCCATCATGGTGTGTTGGAGCTGTGGTGGAGCAGGCTGACGCACCTGCCTCTTAAATATACATGAGAACATGCTGAATGATTGCTGCACTCAGACCAATTCGAGACAAAGACCCAGACTACCGGTGAAATGGCTCGTCAGATTTCCACAGGATGGAGATGCAACTCTGCATACACCTGTGACTCGGGCTGAGGGGGAACATTGAGTCCTGCTAGAATTAAAGTACTCACAACTTCCAGAACCACAACGATTTGAAAAGAAAAACTGAGATTATGCAAATAATTGTGTTGACGTTAAAAAAACACAAATTACCTCTTTTCAGATTTGTGAAGAATTTAATTTGGAAATTCACAAGTTCCTGAAAAAAGAAAAAGGAAGCTAGCTTAAAGGGCACCTATCATGCAAAATGCACCTTTGTACGTCTTTTATACATGATTATGTGTCCCCGGTGTTCCAGGGAACTCGCCAAGTGTCAGAAAACACAACCCTCTCTATTTTCCTCCTTCGCCAAATCTCTAAAAAAGGGGCTGCAACGGATCTGAAAAAAATGGATCCACATTCCGACACTTTTCTACGTCACAAAGACGTACTCCGCTTATTGGTCAACTCTCCACCTATCAGGGGAATGAGCCACGGCCACGTGCATTGCCAAACCTCTCATTCGCATATAGGCTATGGCAGGCTACCCCAGTCACATCTGTGTTTTTTCCTGCTATTGCCAGGATGTCTAAGCCAGTTAAACCACGGACATGTTTATGAACTTCTCTCAAGTCCAACACGGATATGCCTCCAAACTAATGCTACACCCGGGATCAATCAAATCAAATCAAATCAAGTTTTATTTATATAGCACATTTAAAAGCGATTTTTGGTCGAGCCAAAGTGCTGTACATGCAATAAAAAACACTTATAATCACAATAAAAGACAATAATTTACAACAGATATATAACAAACACAGGGAATAGTCAGGAGTCGTGCTCCGCTCTGACTAGAAGGCCAGAGAGAAGAAGTGAGTGTTTAGTGAGGATTTAAAAACCCCTAGGGTCTGGGCCGACCTCACGTGGAGGGGCAGAGTGTTCCAGAGCCTGGGGCCAGCTGCTGCGAAGGCTCGGTGCCCTCGGGTTTTGAGCCTGGTCTTGGGCACTACCAGCAGCAGATGGTCAGCAGACCTTAAAGCTCTGGCTGGGGTGTAGCGCTGGAGGAGTTCAACTATATAGGAAGGAGCCAGCCCATTTAGAGCTTTAAAAACAAATAAAAGGATTTTAAAATCAATTCTGAACCGAACTGGAAGCCAGTGCAGTGAGGCCAGAATTGGGGTGATGTGGTCACGCTTTTTATGGCCAGTCAGCAAACGTGCAGCTGCATTTTGGACCAGCTGCAGGCGTTTAATTGACGCGTGGTCCATACCCACATACAGAGCGTTACAATAGTCCAGCCTTGAGGTAACAAAGGCGTTGATGACCCTTTCCATGTCTTTAAAAGATAAATAGGACTTGGTTTTGGCCAATAGTCTTATTTTAAAAAAGCAGGATTTGACTGCGCTGCTGACCTGCTTATCGAATTTAAAAGTGTTCGTCAAGGTCACGCCAAGGTTCATGACCGAGGGGAGGATGTTTTGTTGGAGGGAGCCCAGAATATCAACCTGAGAGGCTGGGGGTTGTGGTCCAAAAAAGATGACCTCCGTCTTGCCCTCGTTAAGTTTCAAGAAATTGTTGCTCAGCCAGGATTTGATCTCCGTTAAGCAGTCCATCAGCTGCTGTAGTGACTGTTTGATGTTTACCAACCATACCAACCATCCGGGACCAGGCCAGTGAGGACACATCCAATTCTGAAGCTGTAAGTTTTTATTTAGCGGTGTTTTTCCTGATAAAGCTATATCTAGCTTTTAGTATGTAGCATGTAGCATGTAGCTTAGCCGTATCAATGTCGCCTCAACCCCAACTAGTAATCGGTTAGGTGTTTATATGTTCTTGTAACATTTTATTTTGTACGCTCCGCAGTCTTTGCTTTGTCTTTTATTTTAATTATCAGGCATTTGCGAACATGTTCAGACTGCCGTAATGGCGATCTGTGTGAAGGCTGTAAAGCCACGCCTAGCCTAGCCGATAACACAAGTATTTATTCTCCTATGTATTAGTATTTTGTATCCTCTAAAAAATCATATTGAGTAAGTTATAATAACAAACGTAATCTTCTGGAGGTAAGTGCCGTTTTTTCCAGCGTTATGTAAAAGCTTTTGTGATTGTAGTCTGTAAGAACGATCATATATCATCGATCTGTAAGCTAAGCTACGCTAAGCTAAGCTACGCTAAGCTAATGAGACATGCCGTTTTTTGCAGTATGTTTACTTGTTTGCGCACATGAATATCAATGGGGGTGTGTTAGGATACAACACTGTATGTATGTATGCGAGGGGACACACACCACGAGTAAAACGGAGCTAAAGCCCTGGTATGTTGTTGTTGACGACATGCATATACTAATCTAAGCCACTTTTTTTGTTGTGCTTTTTTTAACATTGCACAGGCTACGTGGCCAACTTGATGGACCTCATCTTCGACCAAGTCTTTGTGGACCCTGCACCATTATGAGCAACCTGACAGGGAGGAGGTCATCGCCGGGTATGCCACACGGTTCAGTTTGGCTGCTGTCTGAACCTAACAGACATTTCACGGATCAGAGGACAACGCAGGCCGGAATCACCACTCTGCTCCTCTCTCCAAGGAAGCCCCAGCACCAGCTCACAAAGCTCCTGTTTTTTATGGGTTCAAATAACCGTTGATTTTGACAATAAAGTTCCGAGTTGATATCAAGTGTGTCGTGATTATTCATGTTGGGATGGGTAAAGAATATTCTGATTTCACAAGCATAAGGTTGTGTGTGAACTTTCCAACGGTTGTTGCACGATGTTGGAAGAAAAGGACTATAAACTATTAAACGCAATGAGGCCATTGTATATATGCTGAAAATATGAATGTCTCCCTTTATAAATATATATATGTATCGCTGTGTTTGCGTTCCAAACTCTAAGTTACAAACTGTACACATTGCATTCTTGCTAATTAGCCAAAATATGAATGGAACCACATCGTAACAGAGTAAAAATAAATAGGGACAACAGCTTGTCAACTAACCATTCAGAAACGTCCTGCTGCAACCGAGATGTTTGCACATCCACCAAAACCTCCGCTGCTTCAGTTTCTGGATCAAATTGATAATATGCTTGTACACATGCATTGCTCTGAGATGACATGTGTATTCCACACTCGTAAACACAGCAAGCATGGTAACGTGACTCTCGCCGGCTCTTCTGCAGGGGGCGTGGTCAGCTGCTGCTCAGAATTTTCATAGGCAGGTTTGGAATAATGCGAAAATGAGCGAAACGAGGCATGGCTAAAAAATGATCTGTTTGGTATTTTGAAAAATAAAATGTATAAATATACCTTATATAGGTATGGTCATACACTATATCATTTAAATATAGCATGATAGGTTACCTTTAAGCCTACCAATTGTATTTATGGAAGAGGTACCATTTCCATTTTTTAGTATGACTTCAAATTGAAAATGAAATGAAATGTGTTATCGTGTTTTGATAATTGTTCCCATTTGTTCCTAACAAGATTGTTACAAGCAGACAGTCATCCTTATGTGTGTATACAGGATCGTATTGAAACAACTGCCAAGGAAACAGAAAGACATGTAGAATCATTGATTTGTACGCCCAGCCATAAGTTTCACTGAGGTCCTAACCCAACTTTCCCAAAACACATATAGGTCTGTTATGACAGTTAGTGTTTTCACAAGACTCTTACATGTAGTGTCCTGTTGTTAAGTTTCTTATCTTCATTGCTATTGGTATAATTGGAATATTCTACACTTTGGTGATGTGACCTCCAGTGATAATAGACACTGGGTTGAACAAGCTAAACAACACATTTATTTATGAGGTTCATCATTTTATACAAAAAAGGGATATTTGTATTATTACAAAAAGGGTTAAACCATGCTAATAACTAAGACTGATGGTATTTAGTATTTAAAAAAACAAACTATTATTGATGATGAGTTACTGATGCTCCATTGAGGATTTCGTCATATGCTCGAAAATATATCTACATTAAGGTAGGAGATGTAAACAGGCCTTTATTTTGACATATCACATAACATGTGTGCAACAATATAATCGAAACGTGACTGTTAAAAAGTTAGATTTGAGTGAATGTTGTTGCTTGAAGCTCTGGTTGCATAAGTAGAAAGACACAGCCTCTGACGTCCTTCCCCTCTATTAACCGCAGTGCGTATAAAGTTATGTATTGTCGTTCAATCTGGAGCAAAGGGGCCAAATGAACCCAATAAACAGTCTTATGTGTTTCTTTCCAACCGCAGCATTTTGTCATTATTGCTCCTTGTGAAAAGCACAGTGGCAGAGTAGAAGTGCTTTCAGGGCGGCCTCTGTGGTGATGACTCATGCTGAAGGTTGGTCTCTCTCAGAGGGACACAAAGAGCGCAGGGTGTGTGTGTTTCTGTGTTTCCATCAGCTTATCTTCCCCTCTCATATCTGCATGATGTCTGTCCTGCTTATATTCACATTCACTTGACTGTCAGTGTACACACACACGCGCGCACACACACACACACACACACACACACACACACACACACACACACACACACACACACACACACACACACACACTTCTTCATCTTGCCGCAGGCTGTCAGTTGTCCTTGTCATGGGTGATTCATAGCTGTGTTCCTGTACTATTCTTACTTCACCTGCGGAGAAACAGCAGGGTAGTATGCCCATCTCCTTTCACTGCACACTTGGTATACTATACAGCAGGGGTCACCAACCTTTCATCGGACAGGTCCCCAGTGAAAATTCCGCCGTGCGTCAAGTGCAATGAATATGCAAGTTGCAACACACACAGTAAAAAAACCTAGATAAACACCATCTCAGTTACATTATTTGTTCAAAAACAATTATATAAATGTTCTGCATACTGTATGGACATGCAATTTCAGTCTGTAACATCTTATTGAAAAAGAAACAAGCCAGTTTAAGAGTGGGATCATTAAACACGACAGAAGGCAAACCTACCATGTAAAAGCAGTCATTGCTTTCAACAGATTTCCTCAATATAGCCTCACAGTCTTTGCACAAAAACAGCTTATTTTGGAATGCAATTTGTGTTGCTAAGAGTACCAACCACTGACATGTAGAATAGTCGATAAACAACAAGCAACAAAACATGTGCTTGTCCCATATGAAGCATTCCATGCATCCCCGCTTTCATATATAATCCGCTTATTCAAAATGACCTGATATAACCATGTGCTGCATAGGCTTTCTTTCTTTCTATGTTTTGCTGTCAACTTTGCTCCTTTTTATTTCAATTTCTCTTTATCTCTGTATTGTTGCTTCCACTTTCTTCATTCCCATTCTTACTCATCTTCTTACTGCTTTCATTTTTCTCTTTCTTCTGCTCCCTGCTTTCATCTCTTTATTCCCTTTAAGTTGAGTAGGAGAGGCTTAAACTTAAGAGGACTCACTCGATGTGTTTGTGGAATAAAGAGAGCGTGGAGTGGAGTGGAGCTGTTAGCGGAACAGTAACTGGGGTCCAGGTGAGAATAGAGTCTGCTCAGCTGGGCTCAACACGACTGCAGTGTCCTTGTTTGAACTTGTACTTCTCTGTAAAAAGGAGACACAGCAGAGAGAGTGCTTTTAGTAATGAGCATCTGCACTTTAGACTTTGGCTGTCTTAGAAGTTGCAACTGAGTTTCCCACCGGTTGTGAAAGGGCAGAAACAATTAATTAATTAATTAATTGGTTAATTCTAGTCCGTGCAATTTGATGATTCCTCTGGAGGCATTTTTTTAAAAGTATTGTGTATGTATCATTATTTTACATGATTTACCTGAATTTAGTCATAAAAGCCCTGAGATAAAAAAAAAAGTTTTAGAGAATGCTCTCTCTTGCAAACATAAGCACTAACAAACATGTAAATGTGAAAGCAATTAAACAATATTGAAGCTATTGGTTGCAATACTAATGACAACCATATGATAATTCATCATTGCATCAAACCAACAACCTTAATGCCATTTAAAACAACCAAAGACTTAGCCGATGCAATAAAAACAAACAAGACATTTATTCAACTATAAGACTTGTATTAGACATTAACACTTAACATTAACAGCCAGGAGATAGTGTGCAAAATGCAGCAATAACTTACATTCAGAAACAGAGATACAGATGTAACTTTGGCTAGCAAAGAACTAAAACCTACATACACAGCTGTGGGTCATCAGTGTAACAGTGGTTGTGGAGAATCAATTCGCAACATGTATAATTAAATGACATGGAGGCGGGCCCACCACGCTTCCCTGAGGAACTCCATAATCAACATTATGTGTCTTTGATTGATGAGTATGAGAAAGAAAGAAACACAACAGAAACACCACTTTTTTTAGGTCTGATGATCAACTGCATCAAATGCAGAACTTACAGAAATATAGTTTATGACCAAGTAATTTTTTGGAATTTAACTTATTTTTTGATGCAGTTTCTGTCAGCTTTTTGTCCGATTCAGCATTGAGATGGTACTCTTGATATAGGAAGAACAAGGGAAATGTGCCTGATGTTGAATGTGAGCAGGGTTTTGTTTTGTTGTCAAATGTGAAGGGCAGATAGAAAGCCGGGAGAGTTACAGGTCTGACTTCTCATCTAACATCTCACACCTCAGCAGACAAGAGATTCGACAAGTCCAGCAGTGCATTCTATGATGAGATGGAAAATATTATGCAGGAGGAAGGATGGAGGGGAAAAGTGCAGCACTGTGATGGACAGAATAAATAAATCATGCCAGAGTCTAATAACAAAACTAACACAGGGGGTAGAGGAGGTGAGAGGGGTGGCGGGAGATGGATACAATTAGAGATGGAGGTGAAGTGAAAAGCCCTGTTTGGCCTTTTGTATCTGCTGAGAAAGTTTAAGTAAAAAACTTGTCTTGTCTGGACTGAGCAAATCTAAATGACAAACTTTAAACAGACTTAAAGAGTTAGCTAGCCTAGCCATGAGAATAATACAAACAACCCATAATGTATCACTGGCTCTATTCAAAGATATATATATATATATATATATATATATATATACATACACAATAAAAGTCAACTTCTTCCAATGTAGTTAAATATAAATATAGTGCTTCGTGTATTACAGACTTATATGCCAAGGTTAGTGTTTGCTCTTTGTATGAGGCTATCCACCTCAATACTCTCTGTTAGCCATCCACATTTTCATCAGAAAATGTCAAGCACCAAAAGATGAAATAAGATGTCTGGATTGGTTTGGCCTTTAAGCTGAATAAT
This sequence comes from Harpagifer antarcticus, assembly GCA_902827135.1. Taxonomy (NCBI): domain Eukaryota; kingdom Metazoa; phylum Chordata; class Actinopteri; order Perciformes; family Harpagiferidae; genus Harpagifer; species Harpagifer antarcticus. The sequence continues at coordinate 707,105 of CADEHL010000717.1, forward strand.
CAATGGGATTGTTTAAAAAGAGTTGACTTTGTCTTTGAAACTTTTTTCAAGGCTGTATCAGCTTTAAAGTCCTATCTTTCCTTGTTATGATCTTACTCTTAATGTGGTCCTTAATTACAAGATTTAAATAGGTTCATAAATAATGTAACCATGCTAGCGGTCTCGCATAATAAAAGCTCTTTATACAGCCCAGCAGGAGTTTTGCGGGGAATTGATTTAATAACAAACAGTCCCATTTTTCAGATTTAAGCTCATGTGCTGTGCAACTGTGCAGCCCCCGGGCTCTATCTGCTGCTTGGCTCTCCTCGTTTGTCATCCCCGCAACCTTTACACATTTTTCCTCACGGTGACAGACTTTAATTGGGTGAAAACGTGGGGAGTGTATTCACCATTGCAGGGGCCCTGGAGTCTCTGGTCAGCTGCCTGCTGAACCTGTAATTACCACCAGCCTTCTCTGCATATCTGCCAGCATATCTTCATTAAGTCTTTTAAATCTCTTCTCTTGCAGGATTGTTCATTTTCTCCATCACTCACTTGTTCTTTCTGGCCTTGTGTACTTACAGTTTCCTTATTATCTTCCATCTTCTCTTTTTTTCTTTAGACTTTGGGTTCCACCTACCACCCTATTAGCTGCAAAGAGCTTTTAGCCTTCCAGTCAAGCATGGAAAAGTGTAGCTTTGGATGGATACACCTTAGTGTTTTTTTTCCAGTGTGTGCGTGAAAATATGAACCTTACTCCAAAAGCAGCCCTGCAGATGTTCCATTACTTTGCAGCTAATGGGAATATATCATGAATATGATGGGTTCAAATTTAAATCATCTTCCTATTTTTTTACTTTTCGTTTGGACTATATTTGGCTAATTACCTCTTGCCTGCACATGACAATCTTCTGCAGAAACACACCACCATTATGTTTGTTTGCTTCCACTTAATTTTTGACTATACTGAGTTAATTACCTGCCACACACACTCACACATACACATAGAAAAACCCACCTCCTGTGGTGAGATCCAGCATGACTGACTGCAGACTGCAATTAGGGACAGACCATGAAAAAGGAAGTGTCTACATGCGATCAGTGCACATTTGGAATGCTCTGAGGGAAAACAAAGCACCACATCAGCCGTGGCTCCAGGCAACTCATTCCTCTGAAGTAATTAGCCAGCATTAACAGGTTTATTTCCACTCAGTTTTTAATAGGTGAGAAAAGAGCCTTGCTTCAAGTGGAAATTAGAGCAAGAAAACATATTCCATTTGTTCTGCCCTTTTGCCTTCTGAAGCGTGGTGACATGCATACAAATGAGAATAGAGGTGGGAGGGTGTGTTAGGATCAATCTGGATGAGGCCTGAATCCTGACTATCATAAGTTTCTCTAATATTAAAGGAAATAGGCCACATACTGGTAGTGGTTAGAGTTGCAAAACTGAATAAAGATTATAGTTATGCTATCCATTTACACAAACGGATCTAAATAAATAAATCACTGTTTTAAAATATGTATAACTTACACATGTACGAACACCTGTGGGGTGTAGATGAGGAACACATTAAACGTAAATTCAAAGAAAATTCAGTAGAAATACTATAGAAAGTGCAAATTAGGGCTTTGCGATTTGCTGGAACTATCACCATAATTATATTAGAGATGCACCCAACGTTTATTTGATTTCAAACAAAAGTTTTAAAAAATTGGGGTAACTGTTGCGTTGGCCGAGTGGTTAGTGTGTTTTTTTTTGCAACGTCTCGTGAGTAATGTGCAGTACCGGAGTCCAACAGAGAGGCAGCAGCTGTGGGACAGTAGACTGCGTACTGCGTAGCCTTCCCTGCCCTGAAGAAGAAGTGATCCTTCGTTAGCGTGAAGAGTCTGCTAAGCTTTATGCGCTCCGCAGTACCTGAGTACCTTGGACAAATGTAGTTGGTGATCCCTGATGTGCAGTAGCGTGTTGATTTGCATGCTTGGTAAGCATTAAAGAGCCCTATTATGCTTTTTGTGTTTTCCCTTTTCTGTAATGTGTAGGTTTTTGTTCACAAAATACTAGGGACGTAACGATACACTCAACTCACGATACAATACGATTCACGATTTTAAGTTCGCGATACGATTTTCTCACAATTGTTTTTTTTTTTTTTTACAGAATGATCTGCGGACACATTATGACTGAAAAATGTTTCTGAATTTATATAAACTGTACAAAACAACGTACATGTTCTCATCAAAAGTGCAACTGAAACTGTAAACTGTAAACTGTGCAACTGTATTGTATCTTAAATAACACAGAGATACATAATTGGATTTTGAAAAAAATCAAAATGACATTTCCTTTTGCTTATGGTTATTTTACTAATCACTCCCCTTTTCAAACAGTATTTTTTATTTATTTACTGTCCTATAGTACACATTGGAATGATTTCTTACCTTCTTTTTTACAACTATATTAAATAGATAAAGGTGTGCTTTGGAACTATTTGTTTACTTAGATGACCAAACAATTTGAGACCCACTGAGATAATTTATACTAAAGTTAAAATGTTATCTAAACACTCAGAGAGTCCTTTACTTAACTGAGCTGTAGTTATCAGCCTCTCAGTCTGACAGGAGAGAGCTCTCCCTCCACCTTGTTGTATTAACAGCTCTTTATACTCGTTAGCGCAGCTAGCACCAGATGCTAATAACAACCACACTCCCCGTAACTGGTGTGCCCTCTCTCTCTCTTTTTCTTTCACTCGCTCGCTCTCACAACATGTGTTTGTGCCACACACACACACACACACACACACACACACACACACACACACACACACACACACACACACACACACACACACTGAAGATGTGTGCTCCTCCGTGGCAATGGCGGCTTGTGTTAAAAAGTAATAATAAACACATTTGAAACGTGGGGGACACACAAACCCCCCACTTTTTGAGTTGGGGGGGGGGGGGGGGTCCCTCCTGTCCACAGTGGAAACTACGTCCATCCTCCTCGGCATCACGGATGTCCGAGTTATCCAGTGTGTCCATTTCATGGGCATTTCGTGTGCACTGAGGAGAGCAGCTGCCGGCAAGCTGTTGTTCTAGATAGTGCTCAATCATGTCCAGACTGCTGTTCCAGTGAATCAAATCAAAATTAGTTCACCCCCTGTGCCGTTTAAAAAATTGTTTCGCGATTAATTAATAAACCTATTTTAATCTTAACCGGTTCACGATGCATCGTTACATCCCTACAAAATACAAATATGAACCTGAGAATAAGCACAATATTTTCTCTTTGAATACATTAACTTTGAAATACAATGATACAATTTTAGGTACTTCAATATTTTGTTTTTATTGTAGTACTGGCCCAGATGCCCAGTGTGCTACGGAAGATAGATGGATTGACTTGTTCCACCTTTTTGAAGATATGAAACCGTGTTTTTCTTCATATATACCTACAAACATACAAAGACAGACACACACAGTGTTTAGCTTTGTCACTATCTATGTTGTTCTCAATGTCGCTGAGCAGTCCCTGTTAACATTCACTCTGCACTGCAAAGATGTTGCACACGGACATAAACATATGAACACTCATGCCCACGCATATAGTTGCTACGCATTGTCCTTGTCACCTTGGTTACTGCCAAGAGTTCAGAGATTCTGTGAATGTGTATCTCAGTGAGATGACTCACTTACCTCTTTCTTCCAGTTTATGTTTCTCCTCCTGTTCGCTCTGCTCTAAGCTTCCTGAACAGATCGATGTCTTTGTCGCCCCTCGGGTTTGATTGTTTCTGATTAACTTTGGGTCTATTTGTGTTTCACCCTGAAAAATCTGTGTGTTACTGTGTGTTTGGCACAGCAGATAAAAGAGAGTGGAGATAAAATGTGGCTCTGCTCTCTGGATCCCCACAGGCGTCCGCTTTGGTCTCGCCACTGTTTACTTCCACAGAGTACACTGGTAAAGAAGAGGGAACACAGATGTACACACACAGTTTCACATTGTTCACACGAACAGTCTTCTAAAAGCCCAGAAGGTCCATGCGGGTGTCATTAGGAACTACATTTGACTTTCCCACAACTTATCCAGTACGTTTGTTTTATTCATATATTTGGAACAAGGAGTCATTACTGCTGTGAGTTTGTTTCTCACCAGAAACCCTCCAAAGCAGGAATCCATTTCCTAATACATGTTATTGACATTGCTATATCACTTTGGTAAGCATAGGAGTGGAACATGGTTACCTTGCCCATCAGAAGGATTCTCGTAACAGATTCATCTGCTCATGCTTCGTTTAGTATGCGTCTATCTCCACAGTGATACCAAGAGCTACCAACCAGTCTTATCTTGTGAGATGTCACTGGAAGCTATGGTTTAGGTTTAAGTTGCGCAACAAAGAAAGGGCACTGTTCTAAACAACATTGAGACTCCTAAAAAAAAGGTTAGCTTAAATGCTGCATTAGCATCAGTTATATTAGAATTGAGGAATATTTCTCCACCCAAAGAAGAGCAAAGAACTTCACTGAAGGCTTTCTCAATGGTACATTTATCGAAGCTCTTTTCTCGATCGGCTTTAGCAGGAGTTTGATTGACAGATGGTTCATCCAATTGCCTGCCAACTATATTTTGAAAGTGCCAGCCCTTGCCAAACAGTTTCCACTGATTACTTTCTGAAATGGCTTGATGTTAACAAACCATCTGGCACATCATCATAATCCAGCATGACTCCGGTGACTTTCTTTTGAATTATGAAATAGGCAGTTGCTTTTTTTTACAAAGTCATTGATGAAACATAAAGTCTGTAAAAATGTAAAATACATAAAAGGGTTTCCATATTTGAAGGAATAGAGGGTCTGTCAACGTAGAAATCCATAACTAGGCAATTCACTTTAGCTCTGTTTGTGTTGTGCTGTTTGTTTATTACCTGAATATCTTTTTCTGCGACTATTTGTGTTATTTTTACTTGATATCATATTTGAATTAGACATTGGACATGAATTGTTTTTGACATTTGAGACGGCACCAAGACCGACATTCCTGGACTGCACATGAGCTCACATTTCATCATAAAAACAAAACTGTGCGCAGACTGCCCATTCTCTGGAAGTGTTTCCTTGTACGATGTGAGGGTCTAAGGACAGAGGGTCTAAGGACAGAGGGTGTTGTTTTTCTCATACTGATATTCTGAACAATCTGTGCTGTTGTATTTGCTGTAAAGTGTCTCTACTGTAGGCTATTTGTATTATATGTACAGCACTTTGGCTCCACCAAAAATGGTTTATAAATGTGCTATATAAATAAAACTTGATTTGATTTGATGATCAAAAAAAGGACTTTGATCAGAATCAGGAACAGATTTATGCCAAGAAGGTGAACACATACGAGGACTTTGCCTTGGTGTACATGGTGCATGTATAAACACAGTTAAAGAATACACAAAGTAAGAAAAACAACCCAAAAAAGAAAAAAAAAACAATTGAAACTATTATATGTTACGATATAGAAATTAATTGACATGCAATCTGGATATACTAAAAAAACTACGTACAGTGTACTATTGCAAAGTACTTAGAATAATACAATAAAATAAAATGTGTGCAGTATTGTTATAGAAAGTGGATGAGAGGTAGCTTGTGTACAAATGTGCAAAAATATTTGGAGGGTGTGCAAAACTGCCAATACTTAAATGAAATAAAAAAAGAAACAAGATATTGTGTGCATAATGTGCATTAATGTGATGCAGAGTGGCTGAAGGCAGGTGTCAGTGGGGGTCCTGGGCTTTGTAAATGAGCCGGTAGCAGACGGGAAGAAACTGTTCAAGTCATCAGCTCAGGTGTAAAAACATCCTTCATGTTCAGATGAGAATGTGGATGTTGTTGTTGAAGAAGTTTCTTTGTGTCTTTGTTTCTCAAATCCCCTTGAGAACAATAGCCACTGTGGGCTGGTGATGGATGTTTGCTGCAGGCCGTCTGCTCAAACATTAGCACATTCACAGTCGCTTACGGTTTGGTTTTCATCAGCAGATTCTCTGCTTTCTCTTTCTCTCTGAGTTTTCAGCTCCCAGGACAAACTTTTTATAATGATGCAGTTCTCAATCTGAAACTGGTATCCGTGACTGGAATTGTACATTTGGTTGGTGTATGGTTTTGTCTGTTTATGAACAATGAATCATGGTGCGCTGCAAAATAAACCCCATAAGAAACAATGACCTCACTTCTTTCTCTCTTTCCAAATCTTTCTCTTTGCTTCCCCTTCTTTCCGGGTAATTGAATACCAGAATGAGAGCAAGTACAAACAGCAGGACACACACACACACACACACACACACACACACACACACACACACCCCCCACATACACACACTCTTCTTATTGATCTCACACACAAATCCTGTCCTTCAATCCAGACTTACTCAGGCAGCTCTCAGTGGTTAGTGTTTTATTTATTTGACTGCACACACACACACACACACACACACACACACGCACACGCACACGCACACACACTTTGATAAGCGGACCTGCCACAGTGGCTGAGACATTGATTGACAGGTGGACTGATTGCCTGCAGGGATTGATTAGTGAGGCGGAACTTCGTCCTGTCAATCAGAACAGGAAGTAGTACATGTCTGTTGTAATTATACTGGATTTCATTGGAGTTTGCCTCAATGTGTCATAGTGTGTTTTTGTCCTGCATTTAGCTGGCTTCCTAAATAAAACCGTCAAGTTGGTTGATTTCAAAATAAAAGGCCTGATCCATGACAGTTAGACTTTCTTGTGTGTGTGGCTGTTTTTCTTTCCTTGTAAGAACTGATAACCATGATGAGCAGTTAACCCCTTCGATTACAGCAACATTATGTCAATAAAGTCCCATAATGGCCCTCCTGCAATGAATGGAAGTGAAAAAAGAAAAAAAAAAGTTCCTAAATGCATTTTTATGTCAATACTAGCTTATATAGCTCTTACATACTTTAAAACATGGCCTATAGTTGTGACCTAGTTCTACTGAAAGTGACAACTAGTAGTATGAAATAAACAATAAATCAGACAGCGGGGACTTACATATTGAACTAAGACTGTGTGTGTGTACTGTCCTCACACCCTAGGAGCTCTGGGTAATGATGTTTTGAACGCAGTGTTTTCTCAATTTCACTTTGACATGAGTGTGTTTGCACATTTGGTATCTCACACGGAGAGCAGAGTGTGACAGCCACTCCGCATGAGGTGGCAGTGGGAGGGAGAACTAGGATTTACAATACACATACAGTACATACACACGCACACACACACGGACACGCACACGCACACAGACACGCACACGCACACGCACACACACTAACAGTGCTCAGTCCCCCCTAGGGATGCATATCGTTGACTTTTTTACGATACAGATACCACTGAACGATACCGATACTCAACCGATACATATCGTGATACTTTGAGAATGTATCATCCCACAATTACTCCCATGAAGCGCTTTACGATATAGTTAAATGAATATTAAATTCAATTGTGGGACTTCTTGGAACTTTTAGTACTGAACAAACAATGAAAAATACATTAAAAATATGAAGAAAACCGATTATGCAATCTAATTTATAACACCGCCATCACGGGCCACGGACTCACTTTTAAAATGAATTAAAAACAAATAAAAAAAAAACATTTTTTATTTTTTAAAAGTATCGAAACCGGATCTGATTTCGGTACGTAGTCACCAGTAACCGGTATTTCGGTAATACCGGATACCGGTATGCATCCCTAGTCCCCCCGCAGAAACTCAGTCAGAGTTCGGCTCTTTGTCTTGCCATTTTGACATCTTTTTCCTGTTTGCTTCGTATCTGGCCCTGGATTACTTGTGGAAACAACTGTCTGTGTTTGAAGTTTATAGGATCATTATTTTTGTGTATTTATTTTTTCAGAAATATTTGATCCGTCAGTTGAATCGCTGCCGGTCAGTGGAACCTTGTTTTAAGCTAGTCTCACCACCAGTTTATTGTAAACTACAAAGTGTCTTTTTTCCCAAACACTAAAATCTCTAAACAAAAACAAGTCCCAGTTAATGTGTTCTTGATTCTCTCTATTTCTTGGTTTTAGTTTGATCTCTGATTTTTTTATAACGATGCGTCTATGAAATCCTCAGTCATTAGGGATACCGTTAACAATGATTTGTTACTGTTTAATCTGCATACACATTTCTTTTGATAATCCCTTTTATCTTTAAGCCCTTTCATGTCTATCGACCAGCTGACCCCTAGTTTCCACCGGGAACTTCTGCGTTGCGGTTTTGGTCCGGCCTCCTCCGGCGTCATACCCTACCGGGCGCGTTTCAGAAGCATTTCAGAAGCGGAGCGTCTGCCGGCTCGCTGTTTCAGTTGATTTGAGCATATTTCCTGGACAGACTACTTTGTACAGACAAAGTTAATAATAATTGTAATATCCCAGTTATAAACGACATGAATCAAAGATGTGTTGCTGTATTTTAGTGGTAAAATCATCATAATTATTCTATATATAATTTACCCAGTGCCTGTAAACCGGAGGAGAACGCTAGCATTTCTCCTCCTACTTGAACGACTACGGAGGGATATAGGGTCTGCAAAATGAGTTTGTGTGTGTGTGTGTGTGTATAGCAGATATATATATATATATATATATATATATATATATATATATATATATATAGCCGTAAGGTAATGTCGGCAGGCAGGAAGTGGAACGTTCAGAGCATATATATATATATATATATATATATATATATATATATATATATATATATATATATATATATATATATATATATATATATATGCTCTGAACGTTCCACTTCCTGCCTGCCGACATTACCTTACGGCTGCGTCGCGTCGGAAAATAGACTTCAATCCTATTTGGAGCAGAGCTCAGCGGCGAGACGCTTCTGGGACGCTTCTGAGCCGTAACGCGGCGCTTCTGGTGGAATAGCACCCATTGACTAGAGTGGCCGCGATCCTTGCGGACGCCGCGGCGCAGCCACAACGCGGCCGTAACGCGCCGCAGATGGACCCTGTGGAAACTAGGGGTTACAGTTGATCTGATCAAAGTCGTTTGTCTCAGTTTTATCAAACTAAACTGAGGTCCACTAAAATTCTCGTGCAAAACCATTAAGTAAGTTAAGTTAGTGCAGCATTTCAATGTGAAACCAAAACTCAAATAAAAAACCCACAGCATTGGACCTTGGTGTTCAGACTTATAGCTGTGAAAAGGCCCTTTGAAAACCCACAAATATTGAGGTTTGCGCAGCTCAAACTAGTTACGTTTAACAATCATTCAAATTCTTGCCCATACAATTCTCTCGATCTCAAGTAAATCGTTTCAGATAAGGAAACTCCAACAACCTTGATGTTCAGTATAAAGAGATGGAAACTGTATTTGAGGAGGCTCATAGAGAAGTGAAAACACTGGATAATTGCTCCAAACAAACAACAGTTGCATCTCCCATAATGTGTATACACATGTGAACACATATGTTAATGTGCTGCTTGTGTGTTTCCATGCATCCAAACATTTGTACAATTGGATCCAACCAATGACGTGGCTATGGGATTATTGACAGCTGGTCTGTTATTTAGAAAAACCTGCTTAACTAAGTTGTATTGGCTTCCTCCGTCTTGTAAGCACGCACACACACAAACACACACAAATGAATGGTCGTTAATTAGGAGAGTAAGCTATTGCTCCTCTAATGGCGAAGGGCGGAGACATTCTGCACTGAGGTGATGTATAGTTGTAGCTCTGATACTACCCCCTGTTCTCAAACCTAATGCCCAACATCAATCACGCTAACTGGGTTACAGCACACTTTCTGCAGCTTCGCTTTCCCCCTGCTACCTTCCTCTTTGTCCCTTTCTTGCTTCGCCTTCAGCCAGGTGCCTCCCAATTATGTGGGCCTGTGTTTTTGTTATACTCCTGGACTGTAGCAAGTTACTTAAAGCTCTAAGTCTCCATTAACGGCCACAGATCTGAGGTCAGTCAGATTCAGCAGATATGTGATCTCTATCGACCACTCTAGTTCAGGAGAAGATCCCATTACTGCTTCTTTCTCTGTGTATTCCTTTGTCTCACCCTCTGCCTCTCCCCTTCCCTCTCTCTGTATCTGGATATCTTTTCTCCTTGTATTATGTTCCTAGCAATCCATCACAGTGTACATGTATTGGTCCGTACTGGAGGTATGAGAATAAATGCCTGATGCTGAATGTTTTGGATGCTAAAAAATCTACTAAAAACAAGGTTAAATGACTCGTCTTAAAACAGACCAAACATTACAAGCCTCACAGAGGTTGTCGTTGCTCTGGATCGTATTACAGAATATTTCACAGGTCTTCATCTTATTGACAGCTTGTTTTAAAACTAGATATTTCACTGGAAGATAATTTAAAACAATTTAACAGAAGAATAATAAATACATAATTATTTTGTCTTTTGCCAAACTGCTTATCTCAGTAAGGCTCTTAAAGGTACGGATATTTGTCCTACTCACTTACATTTAATAGACTCAACAATTAACCATTTGAACAAGAACAAATTATCGATAATCGTTATGGCTTCAATTGCAAGTATAAATGCCTCAGAGTTCAGTGTTTAACCATCTTGAAACAGATTGTGATGATAGTTGTTTGGTAAGTGTCTATGTTGCGACCTGGCTCAAAAGGCCGCAACAAAAAGGAGACACAACATGTCAACGGGTAGAAAAAGGTGTTTATTTGCATAAACAGTTCAAATCAAAGTACGGGGCATACTCATCAGAGGCGGGTGCCTGCAGGAGAAAACAGCGAGAGAGCACAGAGAGGAGCAGAGAGGCTCTAAATAGCTGCAGGACACCAGACCCAGGTGCCCTGAGCCACTGCAATCAAATGCACACAGCAAACACCAATCACCAATCACCAATCACCAATCACCAATCCCCAACCACCACCTCCTCTCTACTGATGCACCCACAGGGGCATCACAGCCCCCCCCTTAAGACGGGGCCCCAAAGGGATCCACGACAACCCAATATCCTCCTTCTTAACTCCAGTTTTTTTTATTTCCCTTCTTAGGACTGGAGGACGCTCCTCCTCCACTGTCTCCGAACTCCTGCCCCGCGACCCCGCACCGCTTCCTCGCCTCCACTGCCTTTAGGTCCCACTCCTCCTTGGGTTGGCTGGCGTTGAGCCACAGCATGTAGGCGCTCATCGGTCTCTTGGGCGCGCCGACCTCCTTCGGCCTCCTCTTCTTCCGCCTCCTCTTGTTCGGCCTCCTCTTGTTCTTCACCTCTTTGACTGTCCTCTCCTTCTTCTTTGTCCCGATCTCAAGGTACCGTGCTGGACCACATTCTCCAGACTCTGAAACAGGTAGGTCAGTAGACATCCTACGGCTCTGCAAACGCGTAACAGTATAAATGGGCGACACACTTGGAACTTGCAAACCGCTCTCATCTGGCTCCACAGATGCCAACGGCCTGGAAACCACCACAGGCGGTGGCACACCAGCCCACACAGCACTACCAGCGAGATCGTTGCCCAAAATCATCTGTATCCCATCAAGTGGCAACGCGGGACGCACGCCAATAGACACAACTCCCCGCACCAGCTCGCAATCCAGCACTATTGTATGCCGTGGCACAGGGATCAAGCCCATCTCCATGCCCCTCATCAGCACAACATCCCCAGTCTCTGTCTCTGATGAAAAAGGCAATACTGACTCAGCAATAAATGAGTATCTAGCTGCTGTGTCACGCAACACCTTAATCGGAACATACTTGTCACTACCAACTACTGACACAACGGCTTCCGTTATGAACGGCTCAAAAACAGAACCCACATCCAAGTCGGCACAAACCAGCTTCTTATCAGGCACCATGCCCGATCCTACACCCTGCGGCTTTTTAACCAAAACGGCAGAACAACACATGGCTGGAGCATGTGGTGAAGAACGAGGCCTCCCCTCAGGTTCCAGCAACGGACACTGCCCCTTCCAATGACCCTCTTCTCGACAATAATGACATAGGTCCACTTTGGCCCCCTCGGGTCGCCCTGTACCTACAAGTCTACGGGAGGAGCCTGGTGAAAACTTTGCACCACCGCGGGCATAGCCATTGTCTTCTCCCCGTTTCCAATCACCCCTAGAATACTTCTCAGTAAAACTGCCCTTATGTGTCAACACAAAATCGTCCGCTAATTCAGCAGCTCTAAACGCGGTGGAAGGTTTCTGTTCATTCACATAAGTGGCCACACGCTGAGGGAGACTGTTTTTAAATTGTTCCAAGACAATGAGCTCACAAAGGCCGTCAAAACTTGCAACCTTTGCTGCCGCGCACCACCGCTGAAAATGAGAAGTTAAATCACGGATAAACTCCATATGTGTCTGCTTATCTCCCTTGACCCAACTTCTGAACCTTTGACGATACGCTTCAGGAACCAGTTCGTAAGACTTCAACACCGCTGATTTTACTCCATCATAGTCCAAAGCATTTTCGCCACAAACCGCTGAATAGGCTTCCTGTGCTCGCCCAGTGAGTACACACTGAAGTAACAGTACTCTGTCCGAATCTGACCAGTTTCTTGCCTCTGCTATGCGTTCAAATAGAGTGAAGAAAATGTCCGGGTCACGTTCATTGAACTTTGGCACTAATCGCAAGTAAGAAATGATATCGCCACTGCCTGATGCCGACGTATCACCACCATCCTCCCTTGGAGACAACTTGCCCTCTCCCATCAGCCGTAATCTAGCATGTTCCACCTCACATTTCATCTTTTCCACCTCCAGCACCTTCTCCACCTCTAAACGCTTCTCTACCTCCTGCTGCTGACCCCTCATCTCCAACTGCAACTTCTCCTGCTCCAACTTCAACTCCAACTGCAACTTCTCCTGCCGACCCCTCATCTCCAACTGCAACTTCTCCTGCTCAAACTGCATGGCCAAAAGCTCCTTTTGCTGCTCGAACGTCAAACCAGCTGTCTGAACCACTACCGGCACGAACCCTGCCACACCAGACTCACTCTTCTGCAACACCCCCTGCTCAAACAAAGATGACACAATGACAGTTTTAATGTCATGTTTCCGCTTGCTCCCCACAACAGCAATGTCATAGTGCTCTGCTATTTCGACTAACTGCGCCTTCTGGCAATTATCTAAGAACGACACTGAGGGCGCATCCACAAACGCTGACAAAGAAGTCATACTAGCCAATCAGAAAGCAAAGTACCAAACTGCCAACACGCATGGGCATAAGATTAACCCAACAGAGAATTTCCCCCTAACTGCCTAAACAAAATCTTCCTAATCTCACCTAGTCTTCATGTGGCTTGCGGTGGGTAATTACGCACTGGAACCCGGCGGAGTTATGGAGCGATCTGCACGCAGGTAACACCAAGAAATCACGCGGATGTGCCCCCGAGACAGCTGTCCGAAAACAGCTGACACTAACCACGTTGCCACAACACTATAAAAAAACAAACAGACGCAACCCAAAGGGAAACGCCACTTAAGCCTAGCGGGGAAAACTCTCTACAAAAGCGTAACAAGCAGCAACATCTTACCTTCTGATTAGCACACAAAACCTGACGACACTAAAGCTTCCTCAAACCCAAAAAACATGATGTGTCCCCAAAATAGCAGTACAGAGCCAGCACACAGCTGGACCACATCAACTAATTAGCTGCTCAAATGACACCATGTGCTCTGAGCACTACACAAACTTTTAACCAAATAACCCGCCGGACGAGCCCCCATTTGTTGCGACCTGGCTCAAAAGGCCGCAACAAAAAGGAGACACAACATGTCAACGGGTAGAAAAAGGTGTTTATTTGCATAAACAGTTCAAATCAAAGTACGGGGCATACTCATCAGAGCCGGGTGCCTGCAGGAGAAAACAGCGAGAGAGCACAGAGAGGAGCAGAGAGGCTCTAAATAGCTGCAGGACACCAGACCCAGGTGCCCTGAGCCACTGCAATCAAATGCACACAGCAAACACCAATCACCAATCACCAATCCCCAACCACCACCTCCTCTCTACTGATGCACCCACAGGGGCATCACAGTCTACAAGACTGTGTTTTTGAGTTAAAGTTCCCATGTCATGCTTTTCCGGTTATTACCCGTCCCCTTGTGTGTTATGAAGCTTTTTCTGCATGTAAACGGTCTGCAGAGTCACAAACCCTCAATGTACACCCTGTAGAGAGTAAACACAGAAAATACCTATCTATGCTGCCCCAGAACGCCTCGTTGGGGATTTCTCTCTTTCCATTGTTTACTTCTTGGGTATTGTGACGTATTTCGGGTATAGTGACGTAACGTAACCGAGTCGTTACGTTTGGACCAATCCGCAGACTTCCTCACACACACACACTCGGCGGGACGTTGTGAGGCTCGCTGCTGCGAGGAGCGGGACAGTGTGAGCTGGCTCACTGGTGTGGGGTCGGCGAGACAGCGAGACACCGCAGAACTCAGCCTGGGCACACACACAAACTCCCAGCCAGGCTGCGGGTGTGTGTGCCCAGGCTGAGTTTCGCGGTGTCTCGCTGTCTCGCAGTCTCGCAGACTGCAACTGGGCTCACCGGGAGGGGGGGGCAGGAGCTCCAACAAGCCGTTTAGGACAGAGAGTGAATACACATACTATACAGAGATGATGTATGAGAAACCAATGTGATTTTGGAAAATTGCACAATATAAATGTATTCTAGTGTATCTCAACAATGGAATAATGATCAGTAGAAATGGCCATGACATGGGACCTTTAACATTGATTGTCTTTGGACATATTAGAAGGCCAGTTTTCAGGGGCTATACACTAAGCACTACCCACCATAAAGCTACACACAACGTCTTCCTCTACAAATAAACAACAAATGTGATGAACCTCCAATAAGTGATTTGGAAGATCATTTTCGGCACGGTTGCTGACTTTGTTTTTGTGCGTGTTGTGTTTCAGCTAGACGTTACTGAGCCTCCTCAAACAGTGTTTCTTAGTCAGCAACGTTTCAAAATTCAGTGATTCTACATTTATTCAGTCGGTTCTGGGCATTGCAATCCCTTGAGCATACTGTTGTTTTATTTATCATTGCCAGCGGTTGCTATTCTGGCATTCTCACAGCAGGACCCTCGTACTTTCTGCTCTGCTGCATTCATGTCGTGCTGTGAGCTAATGTCACTAGATAAATAACTTCCAACTGTACCTACCTTGAGATCAGATCATTATCTAGAGAATGTATTCCGAAACAAATTGCAAGTTTGACATTGGGTGGGGAAAGTCTTTGAGTCCATCTCCTGTAAATGTCTTTACACATATACGAGTTTGTGTCACATCTATGTGCAACATAGTAATAATCAGTTGACGGATAACAGAAGACAGATTACCGTCTCGCTGTGAGCTAATGCTCTCGGCTTCTACTCGCTCACACTGCAGATGCCCAAAGGTGTTCTGAATCCACAAGTAGTCATTTAAATACCACTTGAAGGACTCTTACCAGGTATCCATCTCTTAGAGCTAATAGAGAGGACATATTAGGGACAGAGGGACGTTTCCTGAGGATATATAAAATAGAATATAAAAAAAGTCTTTCTCTCTAGGGATGCACTGTATTCACAATTGGGGACATACCTACATCTCCCCTGATAATGCTACGTGTGTGCACCTTAGTGTTATCCTTTACATATGTTTGCCCAGTAACAGTGCTAATGGTATACAGTCACTTTAGCTAATACAGTGTGTGTTTCTGTGTGGTTTCCCCAGAGAATTCAACTGGACATCGATCAGTCCCTTCCTAATCAATAGCGACCTAAATACGGATCAGTTCCCAGCATCCAAGGACATCCTGGCTAACACACTTATATGTCCCTCAACCAAGCTGACTGCTATCACCTTAGTGAAAGAAGAGTAATATGTGGAAATCACTACAGGGAATATTATTGATGGAAATTGGACGCTTTGCCTTTAGTCGTATTTGTTTGTTTATTTATAAATATATCACTTTATGTCAAATAATCTATTCCTCAATGTACTACCTAATTTAGTAACTATATTGGTATTTAACTTTCCTTCACTTACAACTTACTACTTTACCCAACTTTATATCTGCTGAAAACATAAACATTTTATGATTCTCAACCAAGTTCTGAAGGTTATTTTTCTATGATTTCAAAGTGGGTTTAATAAAGTTTACGCCCATTAATTGGAGACACTATTAACCTTGGGAAGTTTAAGCTGCACTGAGTAATATCAATAGGCTATGTTATTCATGTCTTCAGATTCGATTGAGCTATGACCTAGCGAATGAACAGAATTTTTGACTGAAATTCACCTCACTAAATATCTTTGAAAACCCTGAAATGCATGTCAAAAACAAACTGCCAGGTTTAAGTATGGTACAACATCAATCAATTCAAAGTATTCCTTTTCTGGCTGTTACAGACTTTTCAATAGTCTTTGTTTGGTTGTTAATACAGTTTTCGTTTACTCTTCACGGTCCTCTGTTGCTTCACTAATAGCATTTTTCACCATTTGCCAATAGCTTTTTTATTGGATTCACAAGCCACATATCTACTGTAAAAGGGAGGGTGAACACAAACAACAAGCTCCTTACAAATATGTGCTTTGGCAGCTGGATGTCAAATACCATGAATTCTCTCAATAAAGACTTTTCTCAAAAACGTTGATTAAAACAAATTTCTCGCCTGAAAACTTCTACTTCTGAGATATGATTTATAAAATGCTTTGGCAGTAGCGAAAAAGCAAGGGATACAACTTTTGATTTTAGGAAAGTTGAAATACAAGGAACATAGTAGAGTCATTCCTCCCCCACAGACCGTCTTCTGTGGTTGTTTCTCCTGGACTTTAATCCTCCTTACAAACAGGATTGTTTCTCAACACGGTTCCCATTATAGCGCTAAGAGAAAGAACCAGATAGAAGCAAGGGAGGTCAGGATATTGAGATGGAAAGGAAGGAGAAAGATTTGTTCGGCTCACATCTACAGTGTATTGAGCGTTAAGTAGTGAGTCCATGCTGCGGGTGCCTTAAACCCGCCTAGGGAAATGGATTGATTTGGCCCCTTCAATACAAAACTCTACCCTTTTAAGCTGTTATTAGAAGCTGATGAGTTCTCACAGAAAACTAAAGTCTCTGAAAATCACCTTTGATGACAAAAGGTACAATGGATTCAACGTGACTGCATTGATTTTTTCTGGTAATGGGGTTTCTGCAAATACCACACAATTAAGCATACTATTTCCACAAAGGTAGAAAGTAGATTCAGGGTATTATTTTCAGATGACAGCCTTTTGTTGATAGCTCACTCACAAATTAAGTCTCTTGATGGGAATGTTGCTGTTTTACAGTTCTTTTGTTGCATTTTCTTCTGATTGTTGAAAGTGCAGTCCAATGAATTTGAAGTTTGACTGAGACATTGGACACGCAGTTTTGAAATTATTGAGCACTTTTCAAAAAGGATTACATTGTTTAAACCACACAGCATTGTTCTCTAAATCATCTCATCTGCACTGACATCAATTAATTAACCTTGCTAAGATGGTTAGATGTGGAGTTTTGATAAAATGTCAACATTACTTTAGCTAGCAAATGTAAGCTAGCTGTACTATACTATACCATTTCTAAAGTAAAAATCAAGGAAAAAAGATTAAATTGTTGCAACAACATTAGCATAGCTAGCTAAGTCAGTTAACGTTAAAAAGCTAAAAAACATCGTAGTGTTAGTACGAGGTATTTGCTGCTTTCATACCTCACGTACATTAATATGCTACAGTTATATCCAACTATTGAGGCTGTTAATTTACCTTGGTGGTATTAATGGAGGCTTATTCAGACTACAAATATGAGGAACTGCACACTGCCAAAGCAGCATCCCTCTCCTCTGTCATCATCATGTTGGACCTGTCAGCTGCATTCGACACGGTGAACCATCAGATCCTCCTTCAAACTCTCCAAGAACTTGGAGTTTCAGGCTCTGCACTTTCCCTCCTCACCTCATACCTCAAAGACCGTACCTACAGTGTAACTTGGAGAGGGTCTGAGTCCGACCCTTGTCAATTATCTACAGGGGTCCCTCAGGGCTCTGTTCTTGGTCCACTCCTCTTCTCCCTGTACACAAACTCGCTCGGATCAGTCATTAGCCCACATGGTTTTTCATACCACTGCTAAGCTGATGACACCCAATTAATTCTGTCCTTTCCCCGCTCAGAGACCCAGGTCGTCTCACGCATCTCTGCTTGTCTAGCTGACATCTCTCAGTGGATGTCTGCTCATCACCTCAAGCTCAACCTTGACAAGACTGAACTGCTTTTCCTTCCGGGAAAAGATTGTCCCACTCTTGACCTGACGATCAACATCGGCACCTCTGTTGTTTCCCCGACTCAGACTGCAAGGAATCTGGGAGTAATCCTAGATAACAACCTGTCCTTCACTGCAAACATCGCTGCTACATCCCGTTGCTGCAGATATACGCTGTACAACATCAGGAAGATTCGTCCCCAGCTGACCCAGAAAGCCACCCAAGTTCTGGTCCAGGCTCTCGTCACCTCACGCCTAGACTACTGCAACTCCCTCCTGGCTGGTCTACCTGCATGTGCCATCCGACCTCTGCAGCTCATCCAGAATGCAGCGGCTCGTCTGGTCTTCAACCTTCCAAAATGTTCCCACACCACTCCGCTCCTCCGCTCCCTTCACTGGCTCCCGGTAACTGCTAGAATCCACTTCAAGACACTGGTACTTGCATACCATGCTGCGAATGGATCTGGCCCTTCCTACAACCAGGACATGGTTAAACTGTACACCCCAGCGCGTGCACTCCGCTCTGCATCAGCCAAACGACTCGCTGCACCCTCGCTGTGAGGGGGACCCAAGTTCCCTTCAGCAAAAACACGTGGATTTGCTATCCTGGCTCCAAAATGGTGGAATGAGCTCCCCATTGACATCAGGACGGCAGAAAGCCTGCACATCTTCCGGCGCAGACTGAAAACGTATCTCTTTCGACTCCACTTCGAGCAATAGAATTACTAACAAGGCACTTATATACTAATAAAGGACTGGCTTATCTATAGCCAGTTGAGTAGCACTTGACATGTTTGGCTCTATGATACCTGATCATCACCTGATACTTATATGATTCTGTTTTCTTCAGGGTTTTGTCTTCCTGGTCGTATGTACTTATTGTAAGTCGCTTTGGATAAAAGCGTCAGCTAAATGCAATGTAATGTAATGAGTGCATGCTATTTTGTCTTGATGAACGTCTCTAATGAACTCCATTTCATATTTTTCTCTACACTTGGGGCTTGAGATTGTTGGACAGGGAAAAGCTAGAGCTAGACTCTACTCGCTTATGTACACATTGAGCAGCCACAGAACAACATTACCACTCATTAAGACTGGTGTTTATGTCCATCTGATGAATTTAAGTCCAATATTTATTCTCCTTTCCCTCTAATCTTGGTCTCTCCTAACTCCTGGGAAATATGTTTCTTTAGTTGCTGTATGCTCTACTTTATTCACAAGTTTGACTCTTACATGTGTCTACAACCGTCTTTGAGTTTCTAGAAAAGCACTATACAAGTATCATGTATTTTTATTATCATTACATTCTGTAATATTAGTGCAGATTTAACAAAGTGCCATGATTTACATTTCAACTTGTTTAAATGATAAGGAACATTTAATCAAGTCAATATAAACTCTAAAACAACTGTCATGTTCCAATATGTTCGTCCAGGATTAGAGACGGGTCATCAGACTTCCTGTCGATCCAAGCAGAACACTTTTATAGTAAAGCACTAGACAAGGGGTGTCAAACTCAAGGCCCGGGGCCCAAATCCAGCCCGCGACTTCATTTTATGTGGCCCCACAAGAGATTGCAAAAAATATTTGTTTATTATACGGTTACATGCTACTTTACAGAGGCATGTTGCCCATAAACTCCATGTCCCACAATGCATCTCAAATTTGACTTTTTTATCAAAATGTGGCTTTTCTTTTAAACTCATTTTGTGACATTCTCACTGAAGAGACTTGCAATTATTTGCCCTAGACTTCTGCTTTCAGACGTAGTTAATTATGAAGGTATTACCCTATCCGATAATAATCCAATGCAGAGCCAATAATGTAATATAATACATTATTTTATATATGTTAAATATTTATATATGTATTTTTATATAGTCTTAAAGTTACAACCGGCCCTTTTGAGTGCAACGATAATGTGAATGTGGCCCGCAATGAAATTGAGTTTGACACCCCTGCACTAGACTGTTACTCAACCCCACTCACATTAACATTCAGACATCCAAACCCTGTCCTGCTCGATTAGGATGAGGTAATCCAGTTCTGAGCGTATCGCCCATCTCTGATGACGGAGAGGAAATTGAATTGTCTTTCCATCTCACTAGCGCTCCCCCTCCCTCTCAGTCTCTGTCTATCATTGATGTTTCTCGTCTTTCACCTTCAAATCTCTCCTTTTGTGCCAGTGAGCCACAAAAGCATCCTTTAATAAAACATCTGTGTAGTGTTAGGATTGTTTTCTTTGTGTTTATTGTTAGCTGCCGTAATCTCCTTTTTAAAAATGTAACATCGCAGGAAAAATATTACATTTTAGACTACATCGATGGCTGAGTGCACACAGAACACATTGTTTTCACACTGTAATGATGTAGTAATGTAGTAAAACACCAGTTCTAACCTCAAACTTCCTTTGATCGAGACACAGAAAGAGGAAAAGCAGAATATACTGATTTAGTGTAAGATTACATCCAGTGTAATTAGATTTGTGTGTGCATCATCTGGCTTGTGTTTACTGTCTCCATGGGTCTGTTAAGGATCAGGCAGCAGGCGGTGGCGTCCAGAGTCTTCAACAAACTCTCATCCTTCCACATACTGTACATCATGTCTTTGTATGTCTCTGGTACATTGTTACCAGAAGCCCAGATCATGCTCGAGCTTCAAAGGAATGAAATGATAGATTTCTTTCTCATTTTCAGTCCAGTTGTAAATACTCAGTATGAGATGTTGATGAAAGTGAAACTCAATATGTATTAGGTTTTTTAGCCTGTATATGTTATCATCATAACAGCAGTGGAAATCTTTCCAACACTTACTGCACATAAATGTAGGATGCTTTTTAATAGGGCTTAGATTTCTTTCTGCCATACATTTATGCCATACATTCTTGGTAATGTGAGTAATTATATGTTACTTGTTAGACGCTTTTATCCAAAGCGACTTACATACTCAATACTGTGTGCAATCCCCACAGGAGCAATTTGGGGTGAATTGTCTTGCCCAGGGACACAACGACAAGCTGACTGCAGTGGGAATTGAACCTGTGCCCCCCTGATCCGAACACCAACGCACTAACCCACTGCACCAAACGCCTCCATATATGAAGTAATGAGTCTGTTTTAGACTTTTTCATATTAAAGGGGACCTATCATGCAAAATGCACTTTTTGATGTCTTTTTTTTTTTTTTTTTCAACATGCTATATGTTTATAAGAGTATACATGGGCATCATCACTATGTTGAACACAGCAATACATTCATATTTCAGTGCTTGGACTTGTGTTCAAATATAGCTCAGAGATGGACAATATCACATTTTCAATACACAATTTTATGGGCAAAAAGGATTCACAATAACAATATAATCGCAACATCTATTTATACATTGATTAAAATAATGCAATCAGTCCAATCCATCTTTTTTTTTTTTTTTTTTTCAGTGACACTTGTTTTAATTTTTTCCAACATATGCTATCTCTTATTTCTCTCTTCTTGTTTTTTTGTTTTTTTTTCTTCAGATTTTTCATTTTATTACATCACAGTACAAACAACATACACAGTACACTCCCCCCCCCCCCCCCCCCCCCCCCACCCCCACCCCCACCCCCACCCCCACCCACAACAGAGAGGGTGATACAAACAATAGCATAAAATAAACAAAATCAAAAAAACACAATAAAATAGTCGCTAGTGCATGGTAATAACATCAGTAACAACTGTAATACTTATGTATACATTCGAGAAATCTGTCGACGCATAAGGCATAGAGATTTGTTCAGGTTAAATCAGATCAGGGTCTAGGGATAGAGATATAAGAGGACAAAAATGAATGAATCAAATCAATACAGTAAATGAACAAGATCAAATAAAATAATGAGATAGAATTGCAAAAATGTGCAAATTGCCTGGACCACATCATGACCTCCTATACAGGGCAATGTATTGAGCCAATATTAAGTTATAGTTCCTCATCTGAGGGGAACTTTTGTAGGGCATTAAAAAAAGATATGAACGGTTGCCACTTTGAGACCCATTTTTCATTGGAGCCCCTTAAGGAATACTTACTTTTTTCAAGCTTAAGAAAGAACATCACATCTGTTAGCCAGGTAGAAATAGAGGGAGGATGTTTGGACTTCCAGTTGAGAAGAATCCTGCGATGGGCCAAGAGGGTTGTGAAAGAGACAATATCTGCTTCTTTGGAGGTTAATGAGGACAAATCTGCAGGGACACCAAAGATGGCTATTAAGGGGCATGGCTTCAGGGTGGTCTTGAGAACATCTGAGAGGGTTTTGCAGATTGATTGCCAGTAAGTTTTCAATTTGGGAAAGTGGGCAAACATACAGTATGACTAAGGTCACAGGGGGATAGATGGCATCTGTCACATTTGTCATTTACATTGGGGTATATTTTGGATAGCCGGGATTTGGAAAAGTGTGATCTATGTAAAACTTTAAACTGTATGAGCCCAAGGCGAGCACATGAGGTGGAAGTTCGCACTCTGTCAATTGCCCTATCCCACCAGTCTTCGGGTAGTTCCAAGTTCAATTCCTGCCACCAAGCCATTTTAGTTTTGCTCATAGAGTATGTATCTAGTGACATATGCGAGTAGATTTTGGAGATAGACTCCCTCTCTCCTGGCATTAATTTCAAGAGGTCATCCCAGGATTGTTTGGGAGGGAGAGTGGGGAAGTTAGGAAAATGGGAGGAGACAAAATGCCTGACCTGAAAATAGCGAAAAAGATGGGATGCTGGTAAAGACAATCTAGAAGCCAGGGTCTGGAAGCTAGGGAAAGTGTAATTTCCAAAAAGGTCTTGGAATGACCTTATGACTTTCCTTTTCCAGAGAGAGAAAACACCGTCCATTAAAGATGTGGGGAAGAGATGGTTCAGCACTTTGGCTCGACCAAACATCGTTTTTAAATGTGCTATATAAATAAAACTTGATTTGATTTGATTTGATTTGATATCGACTGGACCCTGAAGGGATGCAGAGGAAAACTTAAAGTGCTTGCGAAATTGGTACCAAATCTTCAGTGTAGAAAGGACTATGGGATTACTAGTAAAGCGAGAGAGGCTTGACTGGGGAGAAGAGCAGATAAGAGCAGGTAGCGAAGTCGAGGTGAGGGAGTGAGCCTCCAGGTGGCACCATGGCACATCTGGAGCACACAGCCAGAATGGTAGTTTTTGAACGTTTGCTGCCCAGTAGTAGTACAAGAAGTTAGGTAGCGCAAGACCTCCACTTAGTTTGCATTGTTGAAGTAGGGATCTACTGACCCTGGGCACCTTACCTGCCCAGATGAATGTAGCGACAGCTTGATTAACAGATTTAAAAAAGGATTTAGGTAAATAAAGTGGGATTGTCTGAAACAAATACAGACATTTTGGTAAGCTATTCATTTTGACAGCATTTATCCTGCCTAGCAGCGATAGAGGTAGGTTAGCCCATCTCTGGAAATCTGATTTCATTTGAACAAGGAGGGGAGCGAAGTTTGCAGAGAACAAGGCGGACAATGAGCGAGTTACTTTTAGTTCAAGATAGGTGAAACCAGAGTGGCATATTTTAAAGGGCAGATCGGATTGTAGGAGCTGTAGTGCAGTTGTGTTTATTGGGAAGCATTCACTCTTTTGAAGATTGAGCTTGTAGCCGGAGAAAGAGCCAAAGTTGTCCAGAGTTGTGACAACAGAGGGCAAAGAGGCGACCGGATTCTCAATGTAAAGCAGTGAAACATCTGCATTAAGAGATAGCCTATGTTCCCTGCCCTCCCTTGTCACCCCCCGGAAAGAGGTAGATGCACGTAGAGCCGCAGAAAGAGGTTCAATAGCCAGTGCGAACAGAATAGGGGATAGGGGGCAACCCTGTCGTGTACCACGTCCAAGGGCAAAATAGCTTGAATGAGTATGATTGGTGCATACACTAGCTTGGGGAGAAGAGTACAAAAGGCGAATCCAAGAGCATAATGTGTTCCCAAATCCAAATTTCTTAAGGACAGAGAATAAGTATCCCCATTCTACCCGATCAAATGCCTTCTCGGCATCAAGAGAGACAACCACCTCAGGAAGGGTGGAGGGTTGCTTAGAGTAAATGATGTTGAAAAGTGTACGTATATTCGAAAATGAGTATCTCCCCTGTATAAAGCCTGTTTGTTCCTCAGAAATGATTTCTGGTATGACTACCTCCAGCCGTCGTCCAAGGACCTTAGCCAGTATCTTGACATCAGCATTAAGGAGACTGAGCGGCCTATAAGAGCTACACAGAGTCGCGTCCTTATCCTTTTTTAAGAGGAGAGCTATTGAAGCCTGTGTCAAGGTGGGTGGAAGTGAGCCATTACCAAGCGATTCATTGTACATGGCTAAAAGCAGAGGGGCCAACTTAGCATCACATTTTTTCAAGAATTCAGGAGGGAACCCGTCAGGTCCTGGGGCCTTACCGCTCTGCATTGACCTGGTGGATTGCATAACCTCATCAAGAGTGAGAGAGGAATCAAGGTCATCCACAACCTCAGGTGGAACTGAGGGAATCATCAATTCTTCCAAAAACGGAGTCATATTGGTGGTGTCTGATGGCATCTCCGACTTATACAAGGTAGAGTAAAAACTTTTAAAGGCATCATTAATCTGTGCTGGGTCAGAGGTCAAGTTGTTAGAGGAGTCTAGAATGTTAGGAATTAATCGGGAGGCTGCTTTGCGTTTTAATTGGTGCGCGAGCAATCGACTAGCCTTATCGCCATGTTCATAGTATGTTCCCCTCGAGTGCAGTAGCAAACGCTCTGCGTCTTGAGTAGATAGAAGATTGAATTCCGAATGGAGATTCAGGCGCTGTTTATAAAGATCTGGGGACGAGGTCGAAGCATATGCTGCTACGTCCCTCCAGGTCCTCACATTTATCCGACAGTTTAGCAGTCTTGGCCGTCAAGCGAGCCACCTCGGTTTGCAGCCGGTTTTGCAGCCGGGTGATGTCATCAGAGTGTTGAGTTAAGTTGCCCCCGTGTGTGCTAGCATAGTAGCTTTGATTGCCGCCAATGCTGTCTGCGTGTTCCCTTTCATAATGGAGAATTCCTTTTTTAGGTTCTCAGTGACAGTCTCAATCCGGGAATCAATCGTGGCGCAAATTTCTTTTTTGTTTTGAGCCACCTCTCTGCGGAGTGTCTCAAGGGCGGCTAGCACCATGTCGGCCGGGACTCTCCTCGTGTTGTTCCTTGTCAGGCGATCTCGGTGATTCTCCCGGGCCTCCCTCCCCCGCGCAGAGCTTTGTCGATTTCGTCTTCATCATGGTTGAAAAAATCAAATGAATAGTTCCTCAAAGATGATATGATCATTAAATAAATAAATGTGTGATATAGTATTGAGCTTGTCGGATTTAAGCGTGTTTTTTTATAGTAAAGCTGCAGAGCTCGTTCAGAGTGCTACCACTAGTCCCTCATCACGCGCCGGAAGTCTTTTTGATGTCTTTTATACATAAATATATGTCCCCGGTGTGTCAGGGAACTCATGCAGAGTCAGAAAATAAAACCCTTTCTCTTTTCCTCCGTACCCACATCTTTTAAAAACGGGGGTACAACGAGCGAATACAGATTTGCTGCCGATATGACGTAATTTCAGATGGTGGACCCACAGAGAGTTGCTATCAGAAACAATGCCTGACGTGTTTTGGACGTAATATGGTATTTGTTGTTTCAGAGCTAACCTGTACTGTAGAGCACATGTGTTTTAAAAAGCAGGAAATAAAAAAAGGAACTCACCTCGTGATAAACCCGCCAGAGAAAAATAATTTGAGCTCCATACTGTTTCAGAAATAATCTTTGATGTGGTTTAGAACAGGATGGCGATTTATCACAGCAGCATTTAACTTTATCTCCGGTAGACTTCTGATCAGGCCTTAGCTCAGCCTCCTCTTTTTTAATTGTGTAAGCTAAGGACCCAAAATCCGCCTTTCTCTAACAGGGCTGGAATAGAGGGAGATGAGGGATGTCTAAAATGCATGAGCTATTTTGTACTTTGAGAAAAACACATCATAGAGATGTTTTTATATCTTTTTATATATCTGAGACCCATAATATATGCCTAAAAATAGCACGATAGGTGCACTTTAAGGTGCATCTTTCCCTCCAAGTGGGTCAACTTAGAAAGACTTTTCCAGATTTTAGTTATCATTGGTCAGTGAACAGTTATTTGTTAGTCAGCCTGTTTCCAGTCCCATATTCTCCCATCTGCCTTTGCTCATGGCCTTAGTACAAACATCAGATCTTTGTCATCCTGCGCTCCAAAAACAAGCGCAGTGTTTATGCCGAGGAAGGAACGAGGACAGTGCCACAACAGCCGGTCTGTCTGTAGGAACTTTCAAACAAGCTGCATTGTTTGCTGTTGCCTCTGAAAAGAACACCAATAAGCACACACACATCATGCAAGTGCATTAACCAGAGCTGACAACAGCAGCGTGTTGAACTGAGTTTGAACTCATACACACGAAAAAGCACATTTTACACTTTAACACCCACTAGTTAAACAATAAATCAGCATCAAAGTGGTTTGCATAGAGAACATTTGGCCAGTCTGTGACAAAACAGCCTCCAGCAGCTCTTATAAATAAGCTCAGCCTGTGTGTGTGTTTGTGTTTGGGTCCATGCATTGTTGAGAGCTTTTATTCCAATTGGCATTGATAGAAGAAATAGTCAGATTTAGCTCCAACCCCGGGAAGAAGGACCCGAGCAGGCTTCCACTGCTCTCTGTGATAAGACACCATTTGACTCCTGCAGGGCTGCTATAGAGCTCTGCAAACACTAGATACTCCTGCTTATGCTCTCAGGAGTTTACATTCATGAAAACAACCAGGATTTGGTCAAAGCTAAGAGAGACTGATTTCCCTGGCTACATTTCTACTGGAGAAAACTAAGTTCTGGTAGATACATTACCATGTTTCTTACCCGGTGTGCTTGATTAATCACAGGATGTAAACTTGAACATTTATTTGAGATCTGTGATTAACTTCACATTGACTGAGAAGCCAGAGACACTGCAGTGTTGGGCTTGAGCTTAATTCATGTTCACATCTTGTAACAACAAATTTGAAAATGAGATAAGCAGCAGAAGATATGAACTGTTCATTAAATGTCTCGGACGCATTAAACGCCTTCAAACGATATGAATCAGTCAGTTTAACTGCCAGATCTTGACTGATGAAATGACTTCGAGTCCACCAGCTAATTTAGATTCACCCGAGAAGTCTCACTACTGCGGTTACTGTTGTTGAACGACAAGTTACTTAGAAGATTAAATGTTAATAGAGTGGTGCAGGAATGAGTCCTAGTGGCGGAAATTAGTTAGAATTTAACAACATTACATTTCATTTAGCTGACGCTTTTATCCAAAGCGACTTACAATGACCAATTACAGGGACATTCTCCCTGGAGTAACTAAGGACTAAGTGCCTTACTCAAGGGCACACTAGTGGTGGTGTTCCTGGCGGGATTTGAACTCACAACCTTCCGATCTTGAGCCCACCTCACTATCCATTAGACCACCACTATCCCACCACTAACAATTCTGTTCATCAGTTTTTCAAATGGCATTTTCGTTACAGTGGATGCCTGAAAAAAGTTATATTGTTAATACAAGCTAACAGAATTGTTATGCTTTATCGCATAAAATATGTTGGTAAATACCCAATGTGAATATCTGAAGCTACGTGTGCTAACTCGTGACTAAATGAGACTCACTAAACGTCATCAGACCGAAACATGAATCCACATATAGCTTAGTGGAGGTGACATGAATTCATGATGTGACTGTGGACTATTTAGTTTATAGCAATATGTTAGCAATTGCATTAACTCTTCAACTATTTTAAAAATGGTGTTTATATGTGAACATTATACTGATGAACAAGACTTGTAAAGTATCATACGTGTGTTCGCCAGTTATTCTTTTCAGTAATATTCCAGGATCCAATGGAAATATCCTCTTAGCTGTTTGTCGAGGGAACCCCTTGTGATGCTAGCTTCCGGGTCGGCCTACAAAACAACGTCTAACTCTATTCCTACATCTCATACGATTGGCTTTGTTGTCATTCAAACCAGTGAAAATTATAAGACTGTGAGTTCACTTTTATTATGTTGCACTTTTAGTATTTTATTAACCTGAAACCAGATCCTAAACTGAAGAGCTATCCAAATCCTACTGTCATTCACTTGAGCTGTTTGTAAGTTCTTACAAAGGACACTGGAATCAAGTGAGGTAACGTTGAGGTGGAAGGGAAGAATTGGCATTAGTCCCTGTCCTCACAGTTTGTCCTCTGCTTGTCTCTCTCCCCTCTTTTTTGCTGTCTCCCTCCCTCTATCTCCCTCTGCCTTTTTCTCTCTCATCTCCCCGCTCTCCCCATCACTGTGTAAAGCTTGTTCTGACTTACTCAGCGATTTCTTATCAACCCCCCTCCGATTGGGGAAAAGCTTTATGCAGCGCTGTGTCCTTTTCATCCCCTCCCTCCCTCCCTCTCTCCTTCCTCACGACTCTCCTCTTCCTATCATTTTCCTCTTCCCCCTCCTTAAGCTTTGATCTGGTCTGAGCTTCATCACAGAGGGGGGTGCCTCCATCTGAATGTTTCTAAAAAGGGAAGCACAGCCTTCTTAACATGGATTTCACAGTAGAGTGAGAGGGTACATCAGTGATTAAATGCATTTATTTTTTAGTTCATGGTAAAATAATATAAAATCAAACCGGCTTCAACCCGGTTTATGTTTTGCATTTTTAATGGTTAAACATGGACTGAGGTTGTATATGGCTTTGACTAATTGAAACAAGTGGCTGCTTTGCTATTTTGCAAATCTATCGGTTGGCAGTACTGAAAATGTCATTTGGATTTGTCTTGGCAGTTTTGGCAATGCCTTGAGAGGAAATATCAAATTGGACACAACTAAGTAATTCCGTTCAGAATATTGTCCTAAATAACTGTGATGAATAAAACGGCTCATTTTGAAAATCGAAAATGAGTGTTAGGAAAAGCATTACCAAACACAAATAATGTATTACTGATAAAACTCTGCAGATGAATAAGCCTTTACCTGCCCTTGACAGTAGAGACATCTACAGTTTGTAGAGCTGGGTGTGAACCAACTCACCCTGAAGTACACTTCTACATCACTTTAGTTCATAGTTCACCCTAACCCTTTGTAAGTTGCCTTATAGTTTGCTAAAAAGTTCAGCAAAGAGGAAATGTAAATGCTAATGCTTAATTTTCATGGGTTTAGGATATATTTCTACACATGAAAGAGGTGAAAGCTTTGGGTATGGAGTCGTCTAGAATAAATGTAGCTCCCTTGACACATTTGCTTCTTACACAAGCATTAAAAAAACCTTCCTCTTGTTCTCCGTTACATATCCGGCCTCATTAAGCGGAGCAGCGCTGCCTGCCTGGATGATAACGACGTTTCTTGCTGAGAGGAAGCAGTGTGGAACTGCAAAGTGATTTCCAAGTCTTGTGATTATGTAAGGTTGAAGCTCTTTCTTTTGTGAGTCTGAGATGGCGCACGTTAATTTAGCTTTCTCTTAAATATTTCAACCTGTCTTGGGAGGACTTGACTAACGCACGATCCCATCAGAGCCCTGTCGGCCTGTAGCAAACAATGTCTTGTTAAATGTATTCAGGCGATGCTTTCTCCTGCTGTTCTGTCTGAGGAGGCCGACGCACTCAAACACACCGTCAGCACAATGCAAAGACAGCCGTGCGCAAACTGTCAGCATAATGCGGAAACACAAACACTCAGCTGTCATCTCCATGCGTGATTTTCTTTTTCAGACAGGATTGTTGCTTGGTTCTTTTCACTGTCAAACTATTCTTTACTTTCCCGTCTTCTCAACGGACTGACGAAGCATCAGATAGTATTGTGTTTATATAATTGTAACCTTTTGCTAGCACTGCCATTGAGTGGTACAGTGATGACTTATTTTTTAGGCCCAAAAGTAAGCATCACAAGGGCTCGCTCGACAAGAAGTCAATGGGATTTGATGACGTTTTGGGGGAATATTGCCGAATAAGCTTTGTGGTAAACAGACGTTTATGATATTCAACTGTTTGTTCAACATGATGATGATATCTAATGAACACAGCTTGTATAACGGTTGGAAAAAAAACTATTCTGACTGTTTTGACTCTGAGATAATTGATTGGGAAACTCTAAATTGAAAACTAATTTCTGGGTTTTAGTACTAATTCCGGCACCAAACCATTATGACCCCACACCTTATTGTCCCCCCATTGCTTGCTCGTCCTCGGTGTATAAGATGAGATGAGCTATGAGTCGGGCTGTTGTCCAGACAGACGGCCAGCTGGCTGCAGGACAGTCACTGACAGCAGACCCGCTCATCAGGCTGATGACTGAAGTCACACAAACGGGAGCTCTTTATCTCGGCGCCTTTATTACTCAGAACAGCCTGGATGGGCATATAACTTCCTGTTCGTGTTTTTTTATTTGCATGTGCGACTTGGCCATGACTGTCTGACAGACGTGTTGGTGGATGTGAGTTAGTGTGCTCATCTGTGCTTTGGGCCTTCGTCAATAGTTTCTAATCAAGCAAGCAACCTGTAAATAAAAGGAGGGTTCCATAAAATCACGTCTCCAACTCCCTGTGGACGAAGAGTTGGACAGCAAAATGAAGAGCCACTTGTTAAAGCTGCATCCATATTCATGAAGCTCTGCAGGAGAAACGACCTGCGGCTCCACTGTATTCAAATATATTATATATACTGATAGGCCACCAGGTCATAACTTTATCACACGGACCTCAGCTACACAGTGAATAACATATTTCTATTAATTTATGCAATGTCATTTTATAAAGTATAATACAAATCTTTATTTATGAATGCACATTCTTTCCAAAATATAAAATGTAGGTCTGAGCATTTGATGAAAAACTATTTGCAGGTAATCTGCAGATGAATAGTTATATCAATGAAATGTAAGAAAGAGAAACATTTCAAATGGCAATATACGGGTTATAAAGTTGGCCACTGTTAGTCTGTTTCATAATTGTAAGTGTTTTGACAGTTTAATTGAAATGAATAGGTTAGCTCCGTATTATAGCATACTGCAGATCTGCAATAATATTGTAAGGAATCACATTGTTAAAATAAGCAAATAAAACGTACATTTCTGGTAACTGCCACAGTTGGCCAGTTGCAGTGTTTTGTATTTGCAGCGTTTCATTAATGCAGCGCTTTTTAGTAAACGAGTTGGTGTTGATGTTTCGTCATTTGCCTGTGTGTGTGTTGGCACATTTGTGTTTTAATGTATGCATTATTTTTGAAGTGCAGCGTGTTTCTCTTGATTAAAGTGTTGTGGGTCGTTGTAGCACGTTTTCATGGGTATGCTTCCGTAACACTAGGCCTTAAAAGTTCACCAAAATGATTGTTTTGTTCCACCATCAGTTGATAAGCTGAACCTCAAGACAACAGTGAGTATCAAACCCTGAACATTTAAAGTCTGGATTGAGGAAAAGTATGAAATGTTTTTTACAAGAGAAAGTGAGCAAATATACAAAAGATCCTAGAACCATGGCGCAGTTAGCAGTTTTCTTGTAATATATCCGATTATATAATTGCTTTAAGCTGGAAGTATTGTATAATGGTCTTCCTTGGCAATTGGAAGGCTTTTACTGTGAAGCAGCTGCAGGCAGGATTTAGTTAGTCTCCAAATGCTAACCATGAGCTTCATAAAAGTGGGTCTTACTGGGTATTATTTTGGGCACTTATGTGTCAGCAAACCCTAACAATAGGATTTAATTATGCGTTGGTACTTAGGAATTCTACCTTTTAAATATTACTTAAGTCATATTGCTTTAAAGTATTAAACATTATGTCATATTTTATTCATATTGTGGAGTGGTAGTACTTAGTGTGTGTGTGTGTGTTGGTCGCTTGTTAGCAGACCCCTCACGCGATGGCAGAGTGAACAGGTAGAGGCAGGGCCCATAGTGATAGCCCTAGAGTTTAAATATACTACCCACAAATAAACATGTGGACAGGGGTTACTATTTAAAAAAAAAATGGTAAATGTATTTAGGAACCTATCCATGTGATTTTAAGTGGGGGTGGACCTCAAATCCTTTAGGGGGGTCCGGGGGCATGCTCCCCCGGTAAGATTATTTTTTTAAATGTTGGAGTTAAATGCATCAATCTACTGCATTTTAAGAGGACAATAAAGAGACTAGATATATGGGAACACCTATATGAAACAGAACTGTATGTACTGGGTACAGGAGGCATAGAGCGAGGGATCATTGTCCACAAGTAAATCGATCGCAGATGGCGCCGTGATCACAGACAAATACAAAAAAATAGAAATAAACAGGTCGCAAAATTATACTTGGGCGGCCGTTAATATACAGGGCGGCCCGCCCAAGTATAGTCTATGTGTGGGAAACCCTGGTGTGTGTGTGTGTGTGTGTGTGTGTGTTTGTGGTCAGAGATATTATGTTCTATCTTCAGCCTCTTCCAGTCAGAGTTCACTTGTTTCCATACCATCATGCAGGACTGAGCGTCGCTCTGGAATGTGAAACGATAACATGCTGATGTAAAAGTGTCCAGTGTTAACTCTAGAATGACCGCATGTGTTTGTTTGAAATATGTGTGTGTGTGCATACCCTTGTCACCTTTGACCACTTAAAACCATTTGACTTTACGGTCTTTCAGCATGTGCCACGATAAATCACTCTGTATTATGTGATGTCTTTATGAGCCCGACAGGTCTGAGTGCAGGCGTGTGGAAATGTTAGGCTACTTTCATTATGTCGTGCCTCAAAAGGACTTCAATATAAATGCAATACATCTAGTTTTAATATGAAAACTCATCAGTATTTAGTCTGAAAGTTTCCCTTGCAGCAGAACGTTTCGAGAGTTATGGATTTATTAAAGTTACCATAAGCCTACCATATATATATATATATATATAGCATCAAGTTGACACACTAAACCAATATATATATATATATATATATATTTTGGTTTAGTGTGTCAACTTGATGCCATAATGGAAAGACTTTTTTTCTCCAGACTGTGACCGTTAATTTAGCAATAGCTCACGACAGGCCGTGGTATATGCTCATTATAACATATAATATATAATAATGAGCATATATCACGGCCTGAAGTGAGCTATTGCTTTTATAAAACGGTTACCAAGTGTGGTAATATGAAAGAAAAGTACACAGTCTAATTTAAATAGTTTTTATTAGTAAATAATGATGTTTAAAAATAAAATAGTCCCTCCGTTGCCTTCGGCACGAAAAATAGTGCGAGGTGGTTGCTATGCAACAACACTAACAGCTAGCGAACATATTAGACAGAGAGCGTTGATCCATTATTTGGCTTTTTATTTATATTAATGTGTATGTTGCCGTTTATTGTGCACCCACTGAAAAACTGTCCAGCATCAGTAGCATGGCTTACGTGGCTACTTGTATAGGTTGAGGTTGTTCTAGGCTGTTGCTTGGCGTGGCGAGAATATTGTTCCACTTTCTCCGGTCCCCGAGATTCGGCTTCCAGTAGCTCTGGAGAGAGCTTTCGCACCTGTGGCCACTAACGGTCATAATGTCTCTGCTTTCAAGACCCGCACCAGAAAGCTTTTGAATGGTGGTACTTCTCCAGTTGGTCTACCTGCTCTTCACGTAGCTCTGCATGTCGTCGTTTAGGTGCTTTTTTTTCTGGAGATGGGCACTGCTCAATCCACTTCTCCATAGTAAGCCCCCCCCCCCAGGAGGTCATGTTGTTTCCATCTTATGCTTTGTAAGTTTGTTTCGTAACGGAAGAAATGTAAATATATTTATAAAACTGACAAGTCAAATCAAGCAATCTGATTGGTCGATAGCGTTTTTGCGGACCTCTTTGATTAGAGATTTGAAAACATCGTTGCTTGCTTTAAAAGTAGCACAATTCATTATGTCAAACCTTGGAAAGTATCTAGATATCCCTGCCATGATGCCAAAGTTACTGCACACTGAATATGTTTAGCAGTTTGATGTCTATGTCTGGACCGCTGCGTAAAAAGGAGGGTTTCTGCCCCGTTATTTCTCCGCTGCTTTCTTGTTCCAGTTTGCTTTTCAGCCCAACTGTATACTGTTTTTCTCAGACGCGGAGGGATACTGACTTGTTGTGAAAAGTAAATTACAATTCTACCCATGGTATACGCTCAGTATATCACGGCTAAGAACCAATCAGATTGCTTGATTTGACATGTCCGTTTTATAATGAAAGATATATACTTTATTAATCATTAATGACGCATGTTAACAATAATTTGAGATGAAGAGATATGTTTATTTTATCTGATTTCACCAGTGATAAAATGTAACAAAGAACAAGTACTCGACTATTATACTGAAGTACTATTTTGACATACTTGTACTTTACTTGAGTATTTCCTGTTTCATGCTACATGTTACTCTACTTCACTACATGTTGGAGGCACATATTGTACTTTTTACTCGACTACATGTATTACTTGCATAACACAATTAGGGATGCTCCGATCGCCAATTTCGGGGCCGATCGCCGGAATCAGTATCGGCCGATACCGATCGCCGATCCGATCGAGTGGGCGGGGCCTAAATGGAAAATTTAAAACTCGGTTAATGGGGCTCATTCACTGGAGCTTCCACAAACAACAATCAACTTAATTATTACATTAAAATGATGTACATTATTCAAGTTTACATTCACTTTGGAGAATAACACGGGAGAAATGAGCGGAAGCGCTCTCTTTTCCTCTCTCCCTCTCTCTCTCCCCCTCTCTCCCTCTCCTGACAGCCTGTCAGTATCGTCTCATGCAGCTCACTGATCCAGTAATGAGTGACCCGACAGTGAAGAATACATATATTTATAATGACTAGTTTAGCTTGTTCCAGAGGTAGATAAAATAGCTAAGTGTGTTAGGTCTAACTCTTGTGTGTTTCACTCCGCTCACCAGTCCGGCGGGCGGAGCTGCAGGATTTCTGCTTCACACACGTTGCATACCGCTATTTTACTGTCTTTTTTGGACACCTTAAAATAATGCCAGACCGGTGAAGCCATTTTGGCGAGCTTGTTTTGCCGCACACAGAGAAAAGTGTCATGTATTTTACGTCATGCGATCGGCTCTCGCGATCGGCATGTTTAGAGAGCACCGATCGATCGGTAGAGAGTGAGTATCGGCCGATCTCGATCGGTGACCAATCGATCGGAGCATCCTCCCTAAACACAATACATAATACTACATATTAAATGACATGCTGATATGATCAAATTCTGTACCACATAAAAAAAATTACGAAATGTGGCTCCACATTGACAAACTAGAAGATTCAAATGCTCTTACATTTATTTTAGTGATACATTTTTTGTATTATTTTCAATAATATTGTGAAGAGATTCATTTGGCAAACTTGAGTACTTTTACTTTTGAAACTTGAAATATAATTTGCTGATAAAATATGTTTAATTCTACTTAATATACATTTATAATCCAGGACTTTTTCTTCTAAAGAGTATTTTAAGACCATTGTATTTCTAAGGATCTGAGAACTTCCTTCACCTCTGGATTTTACAGCACATGGTTCCATCCTCTCTTGTCTCTTGTTAAGACGTGCAGAAGGTCTGGTGACTGGGTCTTTGGTTCAAACAGCCTGGCACTGTCAGCTGAAAACAAACCTGACACTTTTTGTGTCCTATGTTTGAACAGCTGGGGGTCAAACTGTTTCTTCTCTTTTTATGTGCCTCGGAAAAGATGTAGAGAAATAAGAACAAGAAAATGCTGCTCTTGGCATTTCTTCGTCATTGACCGGTACCAACGAGACCACCGCTTCAATTAACCTCCAATTCAGCAGAGACATAAAACAGAGCCGGAACAGTCTTTTGGTTGATTAGTTGTGTATAAAGCAGAGAAATAAACAGCCTTGCTCTCTCCCTTGTTCATCATCACTCTTTCGTCCTGTTTTCTCTCCTGTGGTTTCTCAGCATCTTGTGTTTTGCAGTATCTGTTTCTGTTGATTATGATACAGGTCAAAGGATCTATTGCTTCCTTTTTTCAATGCAGATATTCTCCCGGTATACCAAGTGATAACAGTGGAAATGTGGACTTTCGTAAAATACAAAAAAATAATACTTCACATAAATTGCTACTCCAAAATGTTAAGAACAAAAGCTACTTATCACCTCATGGTTTAAGAACATATTTACATTTAAGAGAGCTTGTTCGTTTTCGTTGTGAAGTTTTTTCAGAGCAATGACCACAAGTCAAGCATGTGCTTTAATATTTGTTGTAGATGGTAATGTTGGTCAGCCTATCTTCCACGTTGGTCCAGACCAAAACATCACAAAAAAGTCCCCCTCACGAAGAATTGCCATTCCTTTGACTACCGATTTCTTATCTAGCGACATCATCACGACCAAATAACTGCAAAATTAAGATATTTTTATTTTGGCCTTGTAATTTGGTTTCCATACGGCCCGTCCACACGGCGGTGTGCGTTGAAGCTTCAATGCTTTTGCCCATTCACTTTGCATGGGGTGACGTCACGCTTTGCCGAACTGCATTGTGGTTCCGTCGCTTTGCTTTGCTCACGTTGCTCGCTTCAAAAGTTGAGCAATGTTCAACTTTTGAAGCTTCGACGGAAGCGTCAGCCAATCAAATCATATGCCAGTACAAGCTCTTGCTAATCAAACCACGTGCTTGTGTGTCCGGGGCGGGAGATTCATGTGATTGGTTGTTGGTCGAGTTTCACACGCCCACCGGCAAGCTTCAACGCACGCCGCCGTGTGGACGCTGCGTTACTAATTAGACAATGTAAGCAGTTTTACAAGCTTCCCTAATATAATGAACTCGGTACACATTGTACCCACTTAGCATCTACTTGTTGTCCTTGTGAGTAGGTTAGCATATTGATGTTGACATTTAGCTCAAGGAACCACTGAGCTTTAGTGACAACTGTAACTGTTGCTTCTCTGCAATTGTGAATGTGCCACTATATTGCCATTTAAAAAGAAAAAAAAAAAGAATCTGACTTTCCTTGAAGAGGAACTCACGGTGAATTGTAAATAAACTTACTCTCAAAGGATTACTCCTACACAAGTTTTATTTCTCACACTGTAAGTTGTTGCCAACATCTCCATAAAAAGACCAAACAACATTTCTGCTATCAAGTATTGTATGTGTACCAAAGCATGATATATCTTCTCCGTCTGTTAAAGAAAAGCTACATTGTTGGCCATAACCTATTCAAAACACATCAATGCGCCACACTGGTGAACTTTGTGACATGTTCACTCCTTAACGTGTACACACACTGCAGTGTATTTTAAGTCAATACAATACACACTGTCCTGCTGCGCCAAATACTCACTAGGGCAACACATGTGGACTCATCCACCGCTGGAATAATTCCCCTACAAATGCATTATTTTCCCTGTTCAGGTAGCATTTCTTCAAAACTACATTGATTTGGCTACATTGGCTTTTGTCTTGTATTGTTTCACTGTGAGCACCAGGCAGAGTAGCATGTATGCTAGTGCTAATGAGGATACTATAAAGACAGAAAAGAAAATAAGTATGGCAAATATGTGGAAGGTATTTCAGAGCCGACAAAGTAGCTACATAGTCGGGCCTCTGTGTGTTTGTAGAACCAGCCGGTGAAGCGACAGTCAGTCGACCCGGTCATTCAGTAAGCCGGTGTCAGTCACTCTCATTGTGGCTGTGTGAACATTCTTCTCTTTGGCCCCCTTTGGCCTTTGCTCTCATTAACACAGAGGCTCTGACCAGGAGCCGGGGGCCCGACAGAGAGGGGAGGGACCCCACAGTGGTTCACCAATATTACTCAGGGTCCGGTTTCTGCTCACAGAGAGAGAGCAGATTCTGAACCTACTGATCTGGGCATAAAAGCACAATATGTGCTCTTCATGCTTTGCAATGCCAGCTGTAACTGTTTGTCAAGGGCTAGTCGTTCTTTAAAGAAAGGAAGGAAGGCAAGGCCAG
Source organism: Harpagifer antarcticus (assembly GCA_902827135.1). NCBI lineage: Eukaryota > Metazoa > Chordata > Actinopteri > Perciformes > Harpagiferidae > Harpagifer > Harpagifer antarcticus. The sequence continues at coordinate 745,370 of CADEHL010000717.1, forward strand.
CGCTACAATTAAGAAACTCTGCCACTGACTGACTGATGAGTTGATTGTTGGAGTTTCCCCATTAGCTGTTTGTTGTGACATTCTTTCCACAGGTAACGCTTTAGACTCTGCCAACTATCTAATCCAAATCCACGATACATACGCAGCTGTTGTTTCTGCACAGTCCTGGTATTTGCAAATGTTGACTTGCATATATTGTGGGAGTAGTATCTCTGCTAGTATATTCAACATTTTTAAATGGTAGTAAATATGTAAGTTTGCCTTTGAATCACTGCAGCTCCTCAAGACACAAGTAAAGTCTTCACTGTACCTCGCAGCCATGGACCTGAAGGTGAAGCAGAACAAAAGTGATCTTGCTATAGTCCAGCACTCAAAACGATGGGCCTGTTAATATTTATTTATTTAACCTTTATTTAACCAGATAAAAGCATTGAGATAGAATCTCATTTGCAATGCTGACCTGGCCAAGAAGGCAGCAACGTTACACATAACACAAACATATAAAATACAGAGAACATAACTAAGAAAACAAAAGACAAAAAGCAGTCACTACATTGAGCACATTAGGACAGTAAGAAAGGTGCTACTTATTACTGCAAGAGCAGCTGGTAGTAAGGACTTCAGACAACTTCAACTTAAAACATGCTATAGAGACAAGTGCCCTCAGTTTGAGGCGTGAATATAATTGTCATGAGATGCAACCTAAACCTGTACTGTTTCCTATGGTAAAGTAACTCAAACCATTGACTCAGATCAGACACAAGATAAGTATGAACTCTTTCCGCAAGATGAACTTTTAAGATCCAGGAATTCACATTATAGACACCACTGCCCTGAATATCCTGTATTCATTTGCCCACAATGTAGCATATTGATCATTTAGGCTCCAGCCATGTACTACTACAGGCGACTGTGGCTGCGAGGGAGTGCGGTCGTCTTTCAACCAGAAGGTTGTGGATTCGATCCCAGCCCATGCAGTCAACATGTCGATGTATCCTTGGACAAGATACTTAACCCTGAGTTGCTCCCGATGGCATGGCTAACGGTGTGTGAATGTGTATGCATGTTAGTTCCTAGAGTAACATACACTGCTCTGTATGAATGGGTGTGAATGGGTGAACGACATGTAGTATGTAAAGTGCTTTGAGGAGTCTTAAAGACTGGATAAAGCGCTATATAAGTACAGTCCATTTACCATTTATTAGGTTTCCATCTACACTTTTTATTAGCTATTCAATCCAACCATCCCTTATCAAATCTCTCCTCTCTCTGTGAGTCATCAGAACATCAGTCTCTGTGGAGCGTAGGAGGACACCAGCCACTCTGCTTCTCTTCCTTTCTCTAACATCAAATCTCTGCCTCCATTTCTCTTTGTATCCCTTTTGATGTCCTCATACTCCTCACTGTCTATCTGTCTGTTTACTGCAGAGGAGGCTCACATATTCAAAATATTGTTTAGTCAACATGGCTGTTATGCATTTACCATTCATACTGCTTTACTTTACATACTGTTGATGGAACATTAATGGCATTTAACAGCTACGATTGTTTTTTTTACTAGAATTTGTTCTGCAACTCACCTTACTTTACCTATAGACAATATCATGTAACATGATCATTTAATTTCAGTATATATTGTCCACAAATAGTAATACATGTTCATCATAGTTTCCTGGAAACAAAGGGAACCAATTGCTTCTTATGTCAAACCTAATCCAACATTTGAAAACACTGACTTAAAAGCGACAGTGTGCATTATTCAAAGGAGCGTTGCATTGTTTTGGCATGTTTAAGCCAAATGTATTCCTATCACATATACTCTATGTGGCGAAAGGAATATAGACCGTATGCCCCAAAGGAGCTCCATATAGAAATTGTTTTCCTAGCTTGGTACGAAATAACTTTACTGTCCTGCACAAAGCCCTGACCTCAACCCCTAAACCTTAGGGAAGAACTAGAACACCGACTGTGAGCCAGACCTCATGACCCAACTGCTCTTATGGCTGAATGAGAGCAAATCCCCACAGCTAGGTTCTATAAATCAGGGGGAAAGACTGAAACCAGTGGCTGTTGGAGCACAAAACTAATGCCTAACCATCTCATTTCGTCCCATTTGATAAGATGAAGCCAGTGAATGTCAAATTAGAAGAGACCTGCCTGCGTTTGAATTCAGGGTGTTGAATAAATAATCATCCAAAGCCTCTGATCAGTGCGCTCATGATTTATTTACCCTCGCACAATAATAAAATATGAACCACAGTTTTCTCTGAGAGTGTGTGTGTATGCTGAGAACACACCCTCTTGTTTTGATTAGAGCCAGGGAAGCTGTGTTGGCGGACACAGTGCAGGAGAGAGAGAGGGGAGAGAGGGAGAGGGAGAGGGAGAGGGAGAGGGAGGGAGGGAGGGAGGTGGAGCCCATGTCGTCCCTCCATTCATTGTGAGCAAAGTCTGTCTCCTGCTCACTCACGCCTCCGCACGAGGAGACAGGGAGAGAGAGAGGGAGTGATGAAAGAATGGGGGAGGAGTCACAGCATGTGAGCATACTGACACATCAGAAGGGAGCAAAGAAGGCAACAACAGAAGAGAGCGCAATATTGGAAGGAAGAGGATCTGCTCCGAGGCCACATCTGCACTCCTCTCAGAGGGAGGACAACAGTATCTCCACTTGTCCTTCCTCCCTCTTTCCTCCTCTTCTGTTACAACTCTCAGCTTTGCTGGATCTCCTCCTTCCTGCAGCCTTTTGGAACAACACAAAAGACCGAGAGATGCAGGCGAGGACTGCGGAGATGAAGAGATGACTAGTGTGTGTGACAGGCTTGCATGCAGTTGGGTATGTGGGAGTCCCTGAGCTCCTCCTGGCTTTAACCAGATGGAATCTAGCCCGGCCGGTTGGCATGGATATGGATGCGAGGTGCCTCCTCAATCAGTGGACCTTTGCTAGCAAACAAACAACCTCTTGTTTTGTATTCTCTCAGTCGCCAGGCCAGTCCAGCGCGGGCCGCGTGTTATTGTTGATCACTTTTTTTCTTTCTGTCCCATAGAGAAAAAGTGATTTTAGAGATGAAAAGCTTTTTATCAGAACTGGCTCATGAATACCACACCAACGACTGTTGAAAGGAACCCCTCAAAGCAGGCTCCCTGCATGTTTTCTTTTGCTGTGATTTCCGGACCTCGTTCGGGACGGCTCACTAAGCCAGAGGGCTGCAAGCTGGTGCCTTCCGCATTTATGTTTTGCCTCCCCTCAGTCCTCTTTTCCCTCCCTCCATCCATCCCCTGAGGCCCCATTGTCATCATTAATTTCTATTGCGGGTCTCCCATGAATAATGGAGTTAGTGGAGTCTCCTCTGGACTAGTGCCTTAAGGGTGAGGACAGGAGAACGGAGGGTAAGAAAACAGAGAAGAAGAGCCGAGCGCTGTAGTGTACTCTCTCTACCTCTGTATTAGCGAGAGAGGCGGAGGGGTGTGTCCAGTGCTGAGCGGATGAATGGAAGAGCAGCCGACGGAGGCTGAGATCAGAAACAACACGTGCTTTGACGGCGAAAGAGCGAAGCTGGCGATCCCCAGTTGTTTTTATCCAGACTGCACCTTCCTCCACAACTAACTGGAATAAACAATAGATAAAGGAAGTCAAAATAGAGCAATGATGCTCTGATCCGAAGCCAAAACAAAGAAAATGATCTTATTTGAATGCATTTAGTCCTCCTCTCTACAGTGTCTTCTTGTTTGTCCTTTTGAACATATGATGAAGGGATTCATGAATGGCCGAATGGAATATCACTGAAGCCTTGGGTTTTACAATTTTGATCCACTTTAAATACAAACTCACCCGTTTGAGACCATTTCTCTTTTGAACTGTGCGCAGGAATATTTTTCAAAGAACCAAAGCAGGTTTGCTTGCTGGATACTCATTTAGAGAAAAACAAGGCTTGTAGAGCTTTTGACGGACCTGGCATATGAACTACTAATGAGTACTTTCTCTAGTGGATATCTTGCTTGGAAACTCAATCTGTTTTTAGAGAGCCTTTTGCTGAAAGTGAATGGACAAAGAAGGAGGAGGCTGTAATGTAATTCACTTGATGTGGACAGACTTCTTGCAAAGTGCCTGAACTTTGTAGCTTTGGAAAACCAAAAAGGAAAAGATTCTTGAGCTCGTGGAATCATGGATGACTCGAGTATTTTGAGGCGTAGGGGACTTCAGGTAAGATCCAGTTTGTTACCTAAGAGTGCACAGGATTCCTCTTGTTCACAGTGGTAAAAGACAAATAGATAATATGCAATTGATCTGGTATTTGGTTAAGGAAAGGATGTCGGTTAAATACATTTGGCTATGTTATTGGTACAGATGAATTGGTCAAATACACACACATACACACACACACACACACACACACACACACACACACACACACACACACACACACACACACACACACACACACACACACACACACACACACACACACACAGCATCTCCCCAGACCTACCCAGTTTCTCTCTGGTGGTTATTGGTAAATGATGCCACAGCCCAGAGAGCAATAACAAGTCTTTATGTATCAAAATACCTTGAAAGAATTCTGAATTTAAGAAATAAATGTAGGCGGTCGTACCAAAATATAGGCATCTTTTAGCTCATTTGACTATTATAGATAAATACGTTGTTACCACCATTGAGTCATTGAATGGTTGCCAATTGGCGTGGTATGTACATCTTCTCAAACTGGATACAGGCTGCAGGATTGTTTGGGCTGATTTGTCTCTGCATTACCCCCTTTAACAAGTAAATAATCTAGTCTCTGACTTCATTCAGAAGTCATGCTTGTTTCAGCTCAAATATGAACATGTTGGCTTTTGGACTAATGCAAGGACAAAACAATTGATCTAAAGAGGTCCGCTTGGGCTTTGTACAGATTTGAGGGGCTGTAGGATACTTGACCATCACTAATATTATGATTAGTTTATTACTTTGAAGTCATTTAAATCAGTGTTTGGATGAGAATGTGAAGGAACATGTTAGTGGCACATTTTTTCCAGTGTTCCCGATTATTGGTTTTCAGATGTTGTCATCCCAGCTTCAGGGTTTCAGGACTATAGGTGGAGAGGCTCCAGTTATGTTGAGTCAGCCAACACTAGCTCCCCCCTTCAACTACCTCCCCCAACCCCTGAGAAAGTGTGGGGAGGATTTTGTGTGTTTGATTTAGTTTAAGCATTCAGCCTCAGATAACCTCCTTCCCATCAGCCCCTCCCTCACATTTGGAAGCTGCCAGGAGAATTAAAATGTAAGGATTCATGTACAGATACACTGAAACACTGTGTTCTACATCCAGTATTTACAGTGTTGAAATAGTTTTGTGTTGAGAATAAGTAGTCCTGGAATGAGGACACCAGGGAGGGAGAAATGGCCTGGATACTCTGAGATGTCAGGACTTAACTGCACCTGTTCTATCTCAGGCTTTAACTCTTGTCTGACTCTGAAAAAACATATTTCTTGGACTTGTTCTTGACCAGCATTTTAGGGTCCTCTTCAAATAATGTGTTTTTGACAGCATGGTCAGTTGTTGCCAAAGTTAGATACAGTATGGTATGGTGTTGTTTGAGATGTAATGCATGGCAGTGGAAAATTGATGATATATTTATCATTTCATACAGTATGTGATATTTCATGGATATATTCATATTATAAAATTCTCCATCTTTAATATAGTTGTACTTGTGGTAGCACTAGGATTGGCAGAGACATGCATTTGCACAACCTCTGCCTTTAAATTAAAAATATATATTACTTATAATAATGTTTAACCCAGGGAAAGAACATTGAGGTAAACCCTGAGATAGGGCCGAGCAGAGACTCTTGAGGTACACCGCAATCTCTTGGCTATTGCTATATGGTGATTAAGTAAAGACACAACTGTTACACTTTTTTAGGCGAAATGAAATTCTTCCTGTCTGAGTTTCTGTGGACAAATGATCCCCTTATCATCTAAAAACCTAAAACTTTGCCAAGCAGACAAGCTCAGGCGTAGATTGACATTTGCATATGTGTTTGTCCCCACACAGAAGCTCTGTCTGGGCCTGGTGTGTTTGTGTTTGTTGGGAGGGCTGTCCTCTGGCACATTTCATTTCTGTAAATCCCTTTTTGTGGCTTGATGCCCATAGTTGGCTACCAATAGTTGGCTGGATGGATTAAAAGCATGACAATCAGTTTAAAACCCAGCCCATAGAGGCTGCAGTGTTGAATAGAACCAAACACACATTTAAAATAACTTATTTCTCTTTTATCAAGGGTGGTGCAAGAGAACATTTTATTGGGATCAATGATATCAAAAGGCTTTATCCTCTGGGCCCACGAGTTCAACACTTTTAATCTCAATCAGATCCGATCAGATTTTGAAATCCCATTTTTTGTGATCCAGGATCAGACAAGTCGGCCAAATGTTGTCCCTGGAGTTCAAAGCAATTCAGGATAGGATCAGTCTGATCCAGATTACGACTTTTCAAGATGACTAGATCCTGAATATCAGTGCTTTAATCCTACCGATCGCCATCTAGTGGATATGAAAAGTAATACAAGGAAGACAAGAGACCACATTGCAGAGACATCTATTGTCCGCGATTACTTTTGAAAGGTGATGACAGATGATGGACCTTTTTTTTGTTGAAGATATTTTTAATTTAATCTAAATTACATTTGTGATTGACAATCTTTGTTGTGATACTTTCATGAGCATAAATATTTATATCATCAACGTTTGGTTGAAAACTAAATAGGCCACCACAGACGTGACCAACAAATGAAAAATAAAATGTATTTCCCATGAAGGCTAAAAATGTTGTATTATTTCAGTTAACAAACTTTGCCATCTAATTTATATTGAAACATATTTTAAAATAAATAGTACAGTACATTTCGCTCTGGTAATCCACCCCTCTGGTGGGATCAGGATAATCCAGTTGTTTGGGATCAAACTGATCCCAATCCTGTGTTGTCGTTTGAACTACCCGTTTTGAAGATTTGATCCAGATTAAAGCTTGGATTGGATTTCCTGATCTGATCGGATATCAAAGTGATCCTAATCCTGGTTTTTGGTTTTGAACTCCCCAAAATCCAAATCTGATTTGATCAGATAGGGATTAAAAGTTTTAACTCTTGGGCCCTGGGCATCAGGAATGGGATCAGGATATACCATGGCCTGTAAGATTGGTTTATTTCTGCGCTACAAGTGGGAAGTATGGCCCATAGGTCAGGCAGTCAACAAAATCATTCTCTGCAGTCCATAAGTGTCTGGACCAGCTTTCATGGAGATTAAGCAATTAGTTGTAAAATGAATTACCATGCATCAAAGTGTTGGTAAAGCACACATTTTAAGCCTCACGATTGCATTAGGGCAAGGTCAGGGCAGGTCATCGAATCCAGCACAAATATCTATACCAATTCAAGGCAATGCAGCATGGTGTTGTTGGAAGATTGCCATAGAGAATGTATTGCCAAACAGTTTAGTATTTAGTCAAGTCATTCAACAAATTACAACGTTTTGGTGTGTTCTAATGGTATATTTTGAATCTTGTCTCAATCTTTAAAAGACCTTCAATAAACAACTTGTTTCATGTTCTATTTGAATATCTATGTATCAATCAATTATTGAAATGTCAGATTACAAACGCGATTCACATATCCAACCATGAGCCCATAACTCAAATATATGTATTACAGTGATAAACAATATAGAACAGGACAAACACATGAAACACTGAAACCGGGAAGTCTTTGACATTATACCCTGGTAAATTCGTTTTTGAGCACTTATGTCATATAATCATATCATTTGTATATCCTGTTGATTAAGTTATGGAAACAAATGATGAGTTCAGTTTTGCATATATAGTCTGATAACGAACATAATCATGGAAATGCTGGCATTCATAATTTGGACCCAAGTGGACCATTGGATAGATGAATGGGAGGATGGATGGGTTGGCCAACATCAACATAAACACCCCTAGGATTCCACTTAAACAGGAAGTGAAGCATACTAACCCATGCTTACTGTAACATCGCGCACACAACTTCAGTTTCGAGGTTGAGTTTGTTCTTCCCATGTCCTTGAAACCCTGTAATGTCACGCTTCCTCTCTATTACCCTTCGGGCCAGATAGCATATAGCCTAAGGGCTGAGGTCACTACTCCATCAGGACTCACTCTATCAGGCTCCTCTGATGGACTGAGGATGAGAATGAGGATGTAGGGCAGAGTGGTGTTTAGAGACCAAACAGTGAGAAGAACTCCACCACTTGACCTATGCTATGAGAGAGTGTAGAGAGAAAATGTGGTCGGGGTGAGAGGTCAAACAGATAGCGACCGTGTTTAGCTTCTAGGCCACTTTGCTAGAGTGGTGAGGGGGTTACTGCTTTCTATTTGTAGCTCTCTGTTGTTTCCATGACATGATGTGGGCGTAAAGAGGGGCATATGAATTGAAGAGGGGTAAGGGCCAAATGAATGGCTTTAGGCTGTCCTGAGAGTATTTCAAATGACGAGAAAACACAAAGGGCAAAACTATAACAGCTTTGTTTAAGACAAAAGCTGTTAGTACAGCGGGCTTAAGTGTCTTAACAGATAGTGCTGTTTTTTATTTGTATTCCTCTTGGGGACTGTGGTTAAGCTTGATAGTTGAGGTTTAACTGTTTATCATTTTGGTTTAACTACATAGTGAGTACATATTTGTTTTTCACTGTTACAAGGCCCCAAGCTGCTGTGATGCAGATGATATATTTCATGCATGTATTTTCCAACACACTGCCCCCACTGGTCAGGTGGTAGTTATGCCTTGTCAATATGTAATGTTAATATTGGATGAAACGCTGTGGACGAGTGAACCAATAACCTCATTATTTATTTTGTACCAGCTGAAATTATCAAAATAAAACAAGACACTACGAATCCTCAAATGTTTGTATCCGTTTACCAAAGGAAACACTTAACTAGACACGAAACAAAACCTTCCACCGGCATTAAGAAATTAAGTTAATTAAAACTATATCATTTTCCAGCAGTGTCACTCACATTGAACGATTATCGTATTACTTTCCGTCCGTGGAATATACTTGAAAGCCAGAGGAAATGAATCATAAGAATTGGAAAAGTGTCTTTTTTTGGTAAAACATAGATTTCTTATCTTATAAAAATATATCTTGATGTCATTTGACCTTCATATTCCGACATTTGTTTGTATATTTAGTATCTCCATCTTTAAAAGTCATGTTATTATCCAGCATTATCTTTTATAAGTTTACTTGACGTATTCTATAAAAAATGTACACCCAGAAGGCCTCAGTTCTTGCCCCTTGCTGTTATATACTCCAAGGTGCCCTTGATCAAGATACACCTCCACATTTCACTCCTATACACACCAACCAGAGGGCACAAACATAATACAAAAGAAATCATGGACAACACATTACATGACATAGCCTTTAATGGTGAGGATTTTGTGTGTAAAAACCGTTCTGAATGCTGCAGTGTGAGAAGCAGGATTAGTGCAGCCATTCATTGCTCCAATAGCATTGGGCAGTTTTCCAGAAACAAAAGCCTGGCTGCCTGTGTATTAAATCCAGAATATTTATCAAGGGCTGTGTGCTGACATCAGCCTGTCTGGGTACCAACACGCAGGGTATCGGCTCCTATCAGGTGGCGTCTGCTTACATCCCAAATTGCTGTCACATGGATTTAGAGACGTCTCTTCACCGGTGTACTCTGTGCTCCGTGTCTGCTCTCTCACATTTCATGAAAAGGATATGTTGGCAGTTTTTACAATCTTCTTATTCTTTAGGGACTTTTTTCTTCCGCGGAAGTGGCCCCTGTAAAAAAAATGTAAACAACTGTTGACAGTGTGTCTTATAGGGAGGAGCAACAGTGTACATATTTCTGACAATAAATGTTCCCTTTTTCCTCTAGCAGAGACACAAATGTCTAACTTTGGACTATAAATGCAATACTTTCTGCATGAATAGAGAGCAATAAAGAATAAATACATCATCAAATAGATATTTTAAAAGTGAGGAGTTATTATTTATATGGTTGCTGTAAAACCATAGTTGATTACAGACTGAGTCTTTGTTGCATGTTAATAAACCAGCGAGCCAGAACACAGGGTCCAGAGTAAAAGCTTCTGTATGGTAAACATTGACAGAGGCTCACTGGAAGAATAACAAAGTCACGCACACACACACACGTACGTACGCATGCACACGCACACGCACACACACACACACGCACACACACGCACACGCACACACACGCACACACACGCACACACACACACTACAAAAGCCTTTAGTCACACAAAGGATAAATTAACCATTTTGGAAGAAACCATAGCAACTGCTAACAGATAACACAGCTCTGGTTCCGGTTTTGTTTTGTCTTTAGCGACACAATATCAGTAGCAATTTTTAAAATGGATATACTTGTTTATCAAGCAGTGTTGTCAAACATGAAATTATTCAAGCTCTATTTGTGCAGAATGTTCTCTTCTGTGTGGTAGACACACCTTTTCGACTATAGCAAGAACTACTTGGTGATGTGAAATAAGTAGCTGGTTCCAAAAGTATTTCTCTTTAAATTCCTGTTTCAAGGCTTTCTTTTAATGATCTCCCACCTGACAAAAAATACACTGCTTTCCACTTGAACCATGCAGAGAACCTTTGGACTCCTGGAACATATAGGTTTAACTTATGGTGTGGTTGGCTTACTGTACCACAGCTGAATTAATCCAAACAGATTCAAACAAAGTTTCTACAAAATGCAACATTTAGGTTCAGTTTGCTGTTAGCCGAGCATACAAACTATGCTAAAGCATTGCAGCTGGATGTCTCTACACAAAATGCACTTTTTGAGACAGGCTTCGGCCTTCTATTAAAATATACAGCTTTTTTGATCATCGTTCTTACGTCGTTCAATCGCATGTCCATCTAAGACTTAAATTGCTCCAATTAGTATTCACCTTACCGTGTGACTAAGTAAATTAATATTCTTATTACCTCCCACTGCAAACGTTTTTATCTTTGGGTATTGGTCTGTTGGTTGAGCATAACAAGCTCTTTTCTGTCGTATTCCATGTTGATAAGTAGGAACAGTCAATATACACATACAGGAATTTAATGGCACATATAAATCATACAATGTCAAACCAGACTTCCTACAGTGGTGTTAAATATGTTCAACCTTTACGTGTTGTCCATTCTCACCCACCCATTCATTCTTCTGCTCATTAGCTTTATTCAATTTCCCTCATACTTTTTTATTGATTTAGTTGACTCTTGTCTTTTTTCTTGCTCTCTTTTAATCATACATCATATTGGCTATATAAGTTCTAATGGTGCCCTGTGGAGGCATGGTTCTCAGGATGATGGAGCGATTCTGCTCCTTCCCTCCTCCACCTCTTCCTTCCTCTCCGCCTCGTGAGCGTGCTGCTCTCCCTCCCTTGCTCTCAGCCTTGTGAAATATTGATAACCCTGAGGTACCAAAGCTGAGAGAGGGGGGGGGAAATAAAATGCACTTTTCTTTCTTTAACCCCTGAACAGCTTTTCCTTACAAAGCTTAACGCTCAGCAGCTCTGGGTAATCTTGTACTTTGGCAGAGAAAAAGTGTTAAAGCAAAATGGGTTGAGAAGTGTGTGTGTGTGTGTGTGTGTGTGTGTGTGTGTGTGTGTGTGTGTGTGTGTGTGTGGTGTGTGTGTGTGTGTGTGTGTGTGTGTGTGTGTGTGTGTGTGTGTGTGTGTGTGTGTGTGTGTGTGTGTGTGTGTGTGTGGTGTGTGTGTGTGTGTGTGTGTGTGTGTGTGTGTGTGTGTGTGTGTGTGTGTGTGTGTGTGTGTGTGTGTGTGTGTGTGTGTGTGTGTGTGTGTTTTAACAAACCTAGATGAGGCTCATACATGGCGAAATCCTGCCAATTAAAGCAAACAAGAAAATCTTCTTTATGGATTAGGAGTTATTAAAAGGTTTGGGTTCATTTGGAGTGGACTGCAGTCCTGTCGGAGCTACTCAGGAAGTGTTTTAGTGAGTTTGTGATGGCTTGTCCGTGGGCGATCCAGACTATTGAAGACGCAGGAAAGGACCGTAGGTCTCTGGCCTGCAGACGCTCGGGCAGCTGGTACGGTCTGAGGTTGAATATTATCAAGGAGAGCAATGAGATGACCTCAGAGCTCAGCCAGGTAAGACTAATTAGACATAGTGGTTCAGTGATGATGTATTTTTGTAGGCTGACCCGGAAGTAAGCATCACAAGGGGTCCCTTGACCAAAAGCAATGGGGTTTTTCCATTGGATATTGCATTACACATTATGCAGGGTGATCTCCACATATTTACAAAGCTTTATGATTTTTTTTAAGGCATAAATTCAATTGCTTGAAGTGAAAAGCTAACTATATGACAGTCGTGTGGCTGCGCATCACCACCACTAAGCTAATGGCTGACTCATGTTTGGTGTAATTACCATTAGTAGTCTCACTTAGACACTTCAGTGCCGTTTTTATGAAACGTATAATTAAATAGTTTACTTTGAAAATAAGGAATTGGAATTGGTAAAATGATAACTCATTTCCACTCCGATTCCTAAACAACTCTATTATGCCCCTTTCACACCAACGCGTTTTCAGGGCCGGCTCGGAGCTCGAGCCTGGAAAGTACCGTTTTTTTCCTCTTCACACCGCAGCAGCGCCGCCTCTTAGCTCCGGAATCCGGTTCGTTTCCAGCTCCAAAAAATTGTCGGTCTAGAAGCAAGATTCCGGAGCTAAGAGGCGGCGCCTCTTACGTCAAGGCGGGGGCAGGGGCATGGGCGGGATCAACCTCCTGAACAACAACAAAATGCCCGCGTTTTATCCAGTTTGTACACAACGATGGAAAACCTCAAACTTAATAAGCAGCAGTGGTCCACTGAAGAGACGAGCTATCTAGTGGTTTCGTAAGAGCATAACCAAAGTGAACAGCGCTTCAATACAATCGGCCATTTTTGTTGTCGATGTGAGGGATTTCCGCGCGGTTTGGCTTTTATGAAGCAGGCACGTAAACGGTTACGCCATGACGCAAACGATGAGGCAATGACGCAGTACCACCCCGGCTCTGTGTGGTGTGAACAAAGCAGGAGCAGAAAAGGGAAACCGGAGCTGAACCAGAAAAGCTCTAGCACGGAGCTAGAACGGGAAAAGCGCTGGTGTGAAAGCCACATTAGAGTGCTTTCCATTAAGCTATCACACCTACCATCTTTGACATACTTGCAATAAAGGTCACAGATTCAAGGTTGGACCCCACTCACTCGGATATAAAACTTTGTATTCAGTTTTTTTCAGAATATTGTGAGAACAACCCTTAGTGTGTAAAACATGTTAAAGTTATATTTTGTAGATCTTTCTGGTGGCATCACATGTTCGTTCTTAGCATGGAGACAAATGGAAGTTCCATGACATCTGACATTGATATTATTAACCTGCTGTTCCATGACTGATACAGTTGTATTGCTGGCAAAAGTACAAAAATCTAAAACTGTAACAAGTCAAAGAGTATTTATATTTTACTTTGGCTTCATTTTTACAGAGGGACAAGGCTGAAGAAAACAGCTTGTTAGAGTTCACATCAAGTTTCTCTGAAACTCCAGTAACATCTTGTTCTCTCCGGTTGTTGATTTCCCTCCTTGGAGCTGAATCGATATGCTGCCCTTGTTAAGCTGCGCATTACTTGTGAGCCGGTCCACTGTTCTGCTGAAATCACTGCAGCTGCTGCTTATCAAGAATCCAGAATACCTGCTGCTATGGCTGCTCAGCGCTATCTTACAATGTAGGGAGCTATAAATGGACTCTCTGTGCTCCAAGAAAAATGGTCGTAATTTCTCCCGGCTTCCTGTTCGCCAATCAATAAAGCCGACATGTAGGGGACAAAGAGGTTTTTCTTTCAATGCTGTTGTCTGGAGGGGTCGCTCTATTGCAGTGGTTGATTATCAGTGATGGAGATACACTTCCCCATATTGAAATAACCCTGTCTCGTAAATAATAGTTACCAGAGTATTTTCCTGATTTGTCTTCATTGAACACCACAAAGAAAGTCATCTCTTTTTGAAGTGCTTTCTGACAATACAAGCTGATAAAGTTGTCTTCATGAGTCCTGAGAAGATATGATGGAAGTTTTCTGTGTCTTTTTTTTTTTTTTAATTTTTTTTTTTTATTGCAAACAAGTCACAATCAGCAAATGACAAGAAGCAAGAACAGCAGTAACCAACAGAAAACAGCACAGATGTCACAGTTGGCAAATGTATACAACGGGATCACCACAAAGGACCTCCCCGAAAACAAAGTAAAGTAATGCACTGCTCCACCTTCACTTCAAGGCCCGCAGAGTCCTTGTTTACAGCTTTCTTTCTTTTTTTCTTCCATTTAACCCCCCCACCCCCCACCCACAGGCATGGCTGGCCCCAAACAGCAAAACAACCGAATTAGTAAAAAAAAAAAAAAAAAAAAAAAAATTCATACTAATACAAATACAAATAAAAAGAAAGTCGAGAGCGAAAACAGTCTGCAAGAATCCGGTACAAGGGAAGAAAACAATAGTAAACATTGCTTTCTTGGCAAGGAAAAAGGGCCCCACCAAGAGGGAAAAGGAAATATATCAGAGAGCTACCTGCGACTCAGCGTCAGAGGTGATAGGGAGTGCCTTGATAAGGCCTAATAGTGGGTCCCAGGTAGTGTGGAAGGATTTCAGAGATCCTTTTAATGAGAATCTTAACTTCTCCATGTGAAGGCATTGCAAGACATCACGTATCCACTGATCATGTGTTGGTGGGGAAGCATGTATCCATTTTAAGAGAATAGAGCGTCTAGCTAATAGAGTGGTGAAGGCAATGACACGGCGTATAGTATTGGACATATTCTCAGATGGAGGAAGGCCGAACAGTGCAGTCATAGGATTAGGGTCTATCTTTGTGTTAAAGGCCCGCTCAATGGTTCCAAATATGTCAGACCAAAATGTGTCCAACCTCGGGCAAGTCCAGAACATGTGCAGATGGTCAGCTGGGGATTGATTGCATCTGTTACAGGCATCACTCCGATCTGGGAACATTTTAGCCAGCTTAGCATTAGTAAAGTGAGCTCTGTGGAGCACCTTGCACTGGAGTAGGCCATGTCTAGCACAGATAGATGATGTATGGACTAGGTTGAGAATGTCACTCCATTGATCATCGGAAATGTTGCTACCTAGATCACGCTCCCAGAGCTCCTTAAGAGGCACCATAGGGTCCGGACTCAGGGAACCAATCTGACCATAGAGAACTGAAACCAAGCGCTTTTGATCAGGGTTGAGTGTGAGAAATTTATCAATTGTCGATTCGGGGGGGCGGTTAGGAAAATGGGGAAACTGCTTTTGGATGAAGTGCCTGATTTGGAAAAAACGGAAGAGATGACTGTTGGGCAGGTTGAATTTGACTGAAAGGGACTCAAAGGATGAAAAGACTCCATCCTCGTAAAGGTCATTAAGCGTTGTGAGACCATTGTTCGACCAAACACGGAAGGCCGGGTCAGTACACGATGGGGAGAATAGGTGATTGTTTGAAATTGGGGTGTGAACCGAAGCTCCATGTAACCCGTGCTGTTTCCTGAATTGGAGCCAAATGCTTAAGGTGCTAGTAACAATTGGGTTACTCAAATGTTTATGGGTAGCTGCAGGGAGCTGAGAGCAGATTATAGAGTGCAAAGGAGCAGAGGATGACAGCTCGATATGTACCCAAGGTGGGCAGGGGTCTGAAAGTTTATATTTAGCCCAATAGAGGAGTTTGTTAATATTAGTGGCCCAGTAATAGTGACGAAAGTTGGGGAGCGCCAGGCCCCCTTCTGATTTAGGGAGTTGAAGACACAACCTTCTAATACGCGCAGGCTTGTTGTTCCAGATGAACGCATTCAACTGCTTATCAAGATCAGTGAAAAAAGATTTATTGATGCGCACTGGGATGTGTTGGAAAAGGTAAAGAAACTTTGGCAGGATGACCATCTTTATAAGGTTTACGCGACCCGCAAGAGACAGGGGAAGGGAGGCCCACCTAGACATATCGGCTTTGCATTTATCTAGTAGAGGCTGAAAGTTTTTAGGGAACAGGTCTTTAAAAGAGTTTGCAACAAACACCCCCAAGTATTTGAACCCCTCCACAGCCCTTTTAAAGGGGAATAGAGATTGCGGAAGTGCCTCAGCCATTTTATTTACAAAAAATACTTCGCTCTTTTGAATGTTTAGTTTGTAACCTGATATACGGCCAAATTGATCTAAAATCGACAGTATGGGAGGGAGAGAGGATAAGGGGTTTGAGATCATAAGAAGAAGGTCATCAGCATATAGAGACAGTTTATGAACCATGCCATGACGCGTAATGCCCTCAAACCTATCATGGCTTCTGAGCCAGATAGCGAGAGGTTCAATGGCTATATTGAACAACAGCGGCGAAAGAGGACACCCCTGGCGAGTACCACGTTGGAGAGAGAAAGGGGGAGATCTAATGCCATTAGTATGTACAGAGGCAGATGGAGAGGCATATAGGAGTTTAATCCAGGAAATAAATTGGGAATCGAAACCAAATTTATCAAGACTAGAAAATAGGAAACCCCACTCAACCCTATCGAAGGCCTTCTCTGCGTCAAGTGTCACTATGACTTCGGGGGTGTTAGAGGAAGGAGAGAAAATGATATTGAGCAACCTCCTTGTGTTAAAAAAAGAGTGTCTCCCCACCATAAAGCCTGTTTGGTCCAGCGAAATGATATCTGGCAGTACACGTTGGAGGCGGATAGCCAGTATTTTGGCCAGTATCTTACAGTCTACATTTAACAGTGAGATTGGTCTGTAACTGCCACACGAAGTAGGATCTTTGTCTTTCTTGAGAAGCAAGGAGATAGACGCCATGGACAACGTTTCTGGCAATCGGCCTGTCTGGCGAGAGTCATTGTACATCCTAGCCAAAATCGGGGCTAACTTGGAAGAATATGCCTTATAGAATTCAACTGTATAGCCGTCGGGCCCAGGAGACTTCCCACTTTGCATAGATTGTATTGCTTCATGTATCTCAAGGGTGGAGATGGGGCCGCCCAATTCGCTAGCGATGTTCTCGTTAATTTTGGGGTAAATTAAGGAGTCAAGAGGATTGGGGGTCGTGGCAGGGATCGGGGGACAATCCGAAGTGTAGAGATTGGTGTAAAAATCAGAGAAAGACCTGTTAATATCAACTGGATTAGAAGTAAGGTTGCCATCGGACAATCTGATTTGGGGAATCAATCTGGACGCACTGACCGCACGAGCTTGTTGAGCTAGGAGTCTACCAGCTTTGTCGCCCTGCTCAAAGTAACGCTGCCTACACTGTCTCAGTTGTCTCTCAACAATACCTGTCATCAAAAGGTCGTGTTCTGAATGTAGCAGGAGGCGTTTTTTATAGAGAGAAGGAGAGGGAGAGGAGGAGTATGTTTCATCGAGTAAGCGAAGCTCAACACAGATTTCTGAAAGCCTAGCCTTTTCATCTTTTCTCTTACGTGAAGT
Source organism: Harpagifer antarcticus (assembly GCA_902827135.1). Classification (NCBI taxonomy): domain Eukaryota; kingdom Metazoa; phylum Chordata; class Actinopteri; order Perciformes; family Harpagiferidae; genus Harpagifer; species Harpagifer antarcticus. The sequence goes on from CADEHL010000717.1 coordinate 762,913, forward strand.
GTACGAAATGACCTGTCCCCGCACAGTGGCCTTAAGAGCCTCCCAAAGAATACCGCTACTAACGTCGGAAGTGTCATTAATTTCAATGTAGGAAGAAATCTGAGTGGAAAGATAGTCTCTAAATTCACTGTCTGACAGCAGGGGAGAATTGAATTTCCATAATGGAGGGGGGGACATACCAAGAGGGAAATTAATGTCAACCGAGGTGGGAGAATGATCTGAGATGGCTATCGGATGGTATTCGCATGAATTGACTAGATGAATCAAATTGTTATCGAGTAAAAAGAAATCAATTCGTGAAAAAGTGTGGTGCCTGTGCGAGAAGAAGGAAAATGCTCTACTTTGCGGGTTAATACATCTCCAGGGGTCCAAGAGTCCTAATCGTGATGCATTGTGCATTACTACCTTGGCCGACTTGGAGAGAGTGGCTTGTGTAAGCGATGACCTGTCGAGACTCACATCCTGGACCAAATTCCAGTCACCAGCCATAATAATACGATGGTTGTCGGCGTTGGGAATTTGAGCAAAGAGGTTCACAAAAAAATTACCATCATCCCAATTGGGAGCGTAGATAGAAGCTAGTATCACTGGTGTGTTCTGTAGCATGCCCGAAACTATGACATAACGACCATTAGGATCTGATATCGAATTTGTCAATTCAAATCTCACATTCTTGTGAATAATAATAGCTGCCCCTCTGGCTTTGTGGGAGAATTTTGAGTGGAACAAGTGACTCATCCATGCCCTCTTAATACGAAGGGTATCAGAAGATTTAAGATGAGTTTCCTGCAGGAATATGACATCTCCATTCAGATGTTGCAACCGTGTCATTACCTTACCAATTTTAGTAGCGTTGTTCATGCCCTTAGTATTCCAGGAAATCAGGCGCACTCCTCTACCTGTCGTTGTCATGGCAGACACCATCTAGGAAGTTCCTCAAAGACAAGTTTACCTGGACAAACACTGTCTTGCATACACAGGAGAAAGAGACGAGAGGACGACGAAAAATAATAATAGTAATGATAATAACAAACAAAACCAACAAAAAAAAAAAAAAAAAAAAAAAAAACCCATGTGGCCATACCTATAGCTAAACCCAAAATGCACAGCATAATCAAGCGCTCTAGCTTAGATCTATGTAATTACACTAACGTTTGTAATTACACTAACACTAGTCTTCCGGGGACCTAGTCCCTATCTAAACAGTAAACCATCCCCATATTATCCCACACAGAACAGGTGGATGGGTAAGTGAATAGGAAATTGTCAAATATTATGCAGATAAATCTATTCCAATACCAAACCACAGAGAACAGAACACACATACAATTTAGTGCAGTACAAATCAGCATGAACAGCCGGTCCAACAAGTAAATACAATGTATTTTATCCATACAGATACCCTGAATGAGACATAATAAGAAATAAAATAAAGTGCAAAAGAAATCTCTGAATGGTAAAGGCACAGGTGGACAAGAAAATAAGCTAGCGCAACAGCTCCACATCAATGGAGCTGTGGCTCCTTCTAGAGGCAAAAGCGATACTCTGCGGATAACATGTCATGTGACCTATCAACAGGCATTCATGACGGCAAGCAACACACACAAAAAAAAGGAAAACATAAGAAGTCTAGCCGTGGAAAAACACATGTCTGTCTGCGTGTTAACGGCATAATTAGAATCCATGTGAACTAACAGGTCAGACAAGTTACTTAGGTAGCCAGTAAGGCTAGTAAAATGGGCTAACGTTACCAACCCGCAGCAGTTAGGCGGAGGAGGAGGCATGAGAGCCGATATCAGATCGGTTAGCTGCAATAAAGTCCTTGGCCTCAGAAACGGAAGAAAGTCTCTTCCTGGTCCCATCCTTCAGTGTGATGTTAAGCCTCGCAGGGAAAAGTAGTGCGGGCTTGAAGCCCCGTTGGTAAAGTTCAGACATCACCTGTTGGTATTCCCTGCGCTGCTCCACTATCTCAGAAGGATAATCCTCGTAGATTGTAATGGGGGTCCCACGGTACTGCAGCTTGCCTCTCTTAGCTCTGGCCTCACGGATGATTTTATCTTTCTGCTGGAATCGGTGGAGCCTGATGACCACGGGTCTCGGTCTCTGACCCGGTCCTGGCTTGTTGGAGAGTGTACGGTGCGCTCTGTCGCACTCCGGTGGAGACTCAAAAACGCTGTCACCAAGGACCTCAGACAGAAGTTCAGAAAAGAAGGTGGAGGGGTGAGGCCCTTCGATGGACTCAGGTAGACCAATGATCCTGATATTATTACGGCGGCTGCGAGACTCGAGGTCCGTCAACTTAGCTTGTAGCTTAGTATTATTCTCAGCTAGCTTAGCACACATCGATTCCAAACATTGTATGCGTCCGTCTTGCTCGTTAGCGTTGGATTCAAGCGAATTAATTGAGTGGGTATGATCGGAGACTGTGGTTTGAATGCAGTCTAGCTTGGCTTCGAGTGTAGATATACTAGCCTTGAAATCTGCAGAGATAGCATTCCGGTGTTGTTCCAGTTGGTTAGCCAAGGCCGCCATGCTGAAGTCACTGCCATTTGCCGCCGGCACCGTAGACTGCTCCTTCTTGCCCGATCTCTGCTGCTTGGAAGCCATAATCCAGCACCAGAGTGTTCAGAGAGGAATAATTATCCACCTGGAGATGGCCAAAGGCAAAACTATAGGGATTTAAAATAGTCAATGAATAAAAGTTACGGGAGCTAGATTCGACACTGCCTACTCCATCTTGCCCCACCGGAAGTCTCTGTCTTTTTGATGTTGTTGACATCAAACAACTAAAACTCTATAACTGATAGTATGAGTTGCACCCTGCGTTTGAGTCCCACTTAGACTGGATTTGCTCACTAGGAGCCCTGCAGTTCAAAAGCCTTCACACGACATTATAATTACGATATTCTTTGTGACACATTGTCATTCTCGCAGCTTCTTTTCTCAGCTGTACCCCCAAAACCCTCTCTGCGTGGTTTTTCAACCCCTCGCTTTTTTCTCTTCTCCCTCCTCCTCCTCCTCCATTCCCCGCTTCATCTTCCTTCTTTGTGTCGTCCCGCGTGCAGACATCTCTCGACATGATAAAAGCCCAGAGGGTGGCAAGCCTGCTGCCAAACCGGTGTCAAAGAGCGAGAGACAGAGGGAGGCTGGTAGGCAAGTGGGAGCCCTGAGTGTGAGAGAGATGTACAGCACTGTTTGACTTATTGTAATCACCCACAATAACCTCCCCGCTCAAAGGAAAAGGGCATCAAAGGAATAAATAAGGAGGAGACGGTACAGTTCTTTGTTTGCCTCCCTCGTCTATCAAGGCATCCACACTGGATATTTGTTGCCTGAGCAGAATCGATTAGTTTTAGCTTTGACTTGGAGGGATACTGTTCACATATTTTCCTTTTCTGACAACTGATGAAGAGCACACTTCTTCCTGGTTGTATGAGCAGCATATCTAAGGTCTAAAAAATCTTTGAAAATAGGTAATTGAACGTTTTTTTAATATATCTATTTGCGGAAGAATAGAAATGTAAGTTAATCTGATATTTATTGAAATTAATGTTAGTTAACATGCTATGTCCCGTCTTTGGTGTGTCACTGTTGTCCGAACCACCTACCTCAAGCATACTGAATGACTCGTTAAAGTTGTATTTGAGCTTCTGAAAAGCATGACCCTTTTTGTTCAAGGTGGCATACGTTGATAGTAAAGCTACTTTTTGGCTTGGCAGTATTCCTGCTACAGAGTATTCAGAAAAATCAACCGTTTGACATTATGACAGGGAAAACAGAAGGTCACAGGCCTAAAACAAACCTGGGAACAACTATTTCACTATACTACACACTATCATTTGATACATGGAATCCAAGGATCTGTACAAATACCTAAACAAGTATACTTTATTTTATGAAATATAAATATATTTTCTACAAAATGTGTATTCGTCTCAAATGACAAGCTTTAAATAAGGAACTGTCTTACCAAACAACAAGAAATGTCTACTTTGTGTACTTTCCAGCATTTAGTGTAGACATATTTCTTTACGCTCCTATAACTTGGCTTTTGTAGCACAGTGATTTTGTCATTTTAACCTTCATAAAGAGCTTATTTTCCTTCCCACAGTTGTTTATGGAACCAGTCTTGGTTTGGAATGCACCGCAAATCCGGTAATTAATTACCCACGGCGCATTGCGTCAGCTGAGCAGATGTACCCCCGGTTGGTCCCGGGGGTTTGTGAGAGCAGCCGGTGTTTGTGGCCAATCAGGATCTTGGATTGCGAGGCTGATGCAGCTGGAATGACACCGGGAGCTCAGCAGGGGAAACGTTCCCCGACTTAAATATCTGATGTTGAAGTTTCTCATCGCTAACATTAAATCAGACGTGTCCTTCTTGGCAAGTACGGTTGGATTCAGAATTCATACAAGAGCCAAGATGCTAGACAGAGGAATTATTATTAGGAAGTAATGCTGAATGCAAGGATGTTTGTGCATTGGTGGTTGGGATTGAGACTGGGTGGAAGTATGTGGCTTTTTGAGACCCGTTTTCTGCTCGACTGTCAGTCAGATAACTGTCACTTCAACAGCCTCCCTACCGTTTATGAACGTCATTTTTTGGAGACAGAACAAAAGTCAACAGATCTGGGTCAAGAGTCAAAGCCTCAAACATGTTGCGCACCCAAGCCTTCTATAGCTTTGTACCTGACAAATAGCAACTCTCCTCTGGCATTAGCTTTGACATCTCCTCCACTGACACTTAGAGGACACTGAGTCACTTGTAGAGGGTGATAAACTGACAGAGACGGACAGAATGAGCACCCTGTGTCTGAATGAAGCCAACACATATCAGTCCCAGTGAGAGTCACCTGCTCTGACACCTGAAACCACTCTGACTCCTTCTCTTTAACTGAACTATTCAAGGAACAACCTGTCACCCAACACTAGAGAAAGTTCTCTTTTGCAGATTAACCCATATATCAAAAGCACTGCCATTCACCTGAAATGATTCATTTAGTATGTTTTCAGGTGGCTTGAAACACTTCTGGGTTTATCCGTTTATGTTAAGGTAGAACAGCTCTGTCAGGCATGCTGGATATTGAAAGGTTTTAATTGTCACTGGGCATTTTAGTCTCATGTTACTCAAGTTCATGTAAGTCTAATTTTAAAATGTGACAGATGTTTTTATATCATTTGATTATATTCTGGCCCATCATAATGATCATATCTTCTCTTCTAACTAACCCTTGCTGTTGTCATTGTCAACTTGAAGTCTTCCTGAGTGTGCTCATAACTTACATTAAGAGAGATTTTGGTAAAGTTTTTCATATACAACATTTATTACCAATATTGCATGTTCATAAAGTCCCAGAATTTTATAATGATTTGCCGTCTTGTCATTGAATCGTCTTAGTTGTGGAAAAAAGGTAATTGAGGAACATATTAAGTCATAGTTTCCTTTACAAAATGAACACTAAGAAGGACAAACACATGAGTTAGAACAATTCAAACAGAAGTGGGTGAAAAGCCAAGGTACTAGGTTTCTATAGGCGCATTCACACCGCAGTACTTTTCCCACAAAGGTTCATGCGAACTTAGTTCATGCAAACTCTTTAGTTCGCATGAACTAAGTACAGATCGCGTTCACACCGGAAAAAGTCCCTGGGGGTGGATTAGGCAAATGAAGCCGCTGACTTCACTTCTTCTTCTTCTGCTTTGGGTTTACTGGCAGGCTACAAACAACTTCACGGCGGATACTGCCGCCCAAAGTCTCCGGTTGTAAGAGGACTTCAGTAGAAGTTGCTGGGACTCCCAGCAGCTTCTACTGAAGCCTTCCGAGTAAATCGCCAGAACGCCGACACCTCCTCATCTCCACCGCTCCCATGTTTTATTTTGTGTTGCCATAAGTTAGTCTCTCTGCGTTTCTGTGCTGGGCTAATGCTAATGCTAATAATGCTAATGCGAGGATAATAAAATGGCGGCTTTACAAAACTTTTTGGAAGTTTTACGGGGCGTGGTTTGCAATCCGCCCAGCCAATCAGAAATATAGCTCTTTTCTCACAAAAGAGCCGCTCGTAAGTCCCTGCTCTCTAGCAGGGACTTACGAGCGGCTCTTTTGTGAGAAAAGAGCTATAGTTAGTACCGGCTCTTTTTGGTGTGAACGCGATAAAAGAGTTCACTGAACTAAGTTCGCATGAACCTTTGTGGGAAAAGTACCGCAGTGTGAATGCGCCTTATGTAAACGTACGTTGTCAAAACCAGGCTAAGACTGAAACTCAACAAAAGCATATATATTCAAAATCAATGTCTACCCTGGTTAAAGTCTAATCTCCTGAAGTTTAAATTCAAAGTTTAAAACGTAATGAAAGTTTCTTAGGTGTTACATAACACAGTCCCCTCGGGTGTCAGGGCTGGTTTGGATGCTGAGTTAGATACAGTAAAGCCATATTGAGCCCCAAGAGCAGGTTAAACACTGCTTACAGAGCTTAGCTGGACTTTGGCTGATGGCTGGTTCTCTTGTTGTTTGTTCTAGAAAAAGAGAGGGATGGACTAATGAGAAGGAGTGGGAACAATACTTTTCTTGTTTGTTTTCTGTGCCACATTTACACTTTCTTACTCTTTGTCTTGGCCAAACACTGCTCCTGCATTTCTATCTCTCTGTGTCTCCCGCCAGCAGAGTGGATTAACCAATTAGAAACAAGCTATGAGCTCATCTGGTAGCCAAGGAGACCGCTGAGAGAATAGCATGAGCTCATCCTGTAAAAGGAGAGTGAGAGAAGCTGAGTGAGTGACCTGTAACCATAGAAGCCCTTCACTCCAGCACTTCAGCCAGCTGGTCCCAGAGACAGACGGGCCTCACACCTCAGGACAAATACTGTAGTATCAGGTTCCAAATGTACTGGGTCAGATGCAGGGAGCCTACATCACACCTACATGGGCACACATTTAAATCAGTTCAATGTGGATACTAATACAGGTAATGATACAAGTTTTTACTTCAACAAGCCAATTCAAATAACTTAAAAGTGAAGCCTCTTCAGAACACAAGTACAATACCAGTTGTTATTTTTGTCCACATTTAAGATCTATTTACATCGATACGATGACTGCTGGAATACTTTTTATTTTTTCTCAGATGAATAATGATACATAGTCAAATTACATATTGACATGTGTTATTTGTAACTTGCTGCAGAGAGCCAGTGCTCTTTCTGCAGCAGCAGTTTCTTCCAGCCCCCTCCTGCCCCACTTCCACCTACGCAATATCATGTAGATAGAGACTGGGTACATTGGTCAGTCTGTCTTGTGATCGTCACACTGAATCTAGCTTACTAGTTAGCAAGCCTTTAGCTAGCACACATGCTACAGACTAAAACTAGCATCCTAATGTGCTATGAAAGTGGGCTAACACAAACAAGTGTAATAGATCAAACTTGCGCCCTAACCTTCTAATGATAGAGGACAGACAATGACTCTACTAAGACCATGGTCCCTAATGGCGTGGACGGACACTATTGACCTTAGTGTCATTTAAAAGTCAATTTTTGTTATAAAAAAACGTGATTATTATTGGCAGTTATAATACGTTCAATATTCGTATTTATTATCTTTTGACGATTATTGTTACATCAGGGAAATTAGTCATTAGGGACATCTCTTCAATCTGGCTTTTAATGTGTGATTGTTTTTGTATTTGAATGTAACTATATATTTATTTGTTGTTCCTTTCTTTTCTTTTCACTATATCTGTAAAGCGTCTTTGAGCACCTGTAAGAGCGCCAACAAAATCTATCTATTATTATTATCTCTGCATTAATGTAACTCATTTTGGAAACACTAACATTTTGTATGACAGCCAAATGAACTCTTCAATACATATTCACAACAGATAAAAGACACTTTAAATGTTATTTGATCTCACATGCTTTTCAAAGAAGTAGGGACAGCTAAATTAAAAAAAGGATACAATAATAACATTTATCCTTTTGACAGCCGACATGAGGATTGACCTAAACACACTGTATCTATACTCAAACCCTGATCTCGACTCCCCTCTGGGAACTTATGTTATGATCTCACAGGGGAATAAACCCTTTTGCTCATAATATAAAAAAAGAGACGGAGGGAAAGTACACACACCTCTTCCTCCTTCCCCTCCCCCCCCCCCCGCTGTCTCTTCATGTTGAGTTCATCCACACGGCTGCATTTGGCCAGCGGCAGCAAACTTCAATGAGTGTGAAATTGACTGTCTAGACGTCACCCCACACACACACACACACACACACACACACACACACACACACACACACACACACACACACACACACACACACACACACACACACACACACACACAGACCCCTCGGTCATATTTCCTCGAGACAATTTCTCTTTTTCGCCTTTATTCTCAGGAACAACAAACAGCGCCGGGCGTTCTATTTGTTTGATAGCCGTAATTTATGCATTCACTTCTCTCAGTAAGTAATAAAATAATACAATTTCCTCTTTTGATTTGCAATGCTTTGCAAAGTTTGTTGCAGTCAAACATTCCTTCACAAAATGGTGTGTTATTGCATTTTCAATTTCCTGTTTAATCAAAGCTGGAACAACACAGTTAGCTTTACTTATTATTATTTGGTACAATAAGGCTGTTTCTCATTCAATGTTGTTCTGACACATACCAAAGGAATCACTATAATCCAAATATAACCAAGGCAGTCTTGAGCCAGGACCTGCAGTTGAACCTGCCTTTTAAGAAAGTCACGTGACTTGGTATAGAGAATAATAGGCGTATGAAGGGGTTCTGCTGACGGATGGGTCAAACAAACACAGGACTTCCCCCAGAGAGACTGGGGTTCATGTTCAAGATTTATTTAATATATCACACCTTTGGCAAATTATATAAAAAAACATATTCATTCTAACATAAGGATTAGTTCCATTTACAGGTGTTGCACTGCTGTGGCTAGCACATGCTCATGTACATGTTGCTTGACGAAATGTCGGTCCTTTAAGCCTCTTTGTGGTTATAGTTTAGATTGCACTCCACATTAAGTGTTTGGTTCAGCACTGATAAACCCACTGTAGACCACCTGCCAAGCACCATAAAAGTGTTCTGTTTCCTCAAAGGTCAACAGTGGCCAGATAGCTATTAGTCGACGACCTCAATTTGTAGTCCCTGTTGAGCAAACACACTAACTGCGCTAAAATGAATTTGATATCAGTCGCACATTGTGCTGTGACTTGTGTTCTCATGGGCCGATTGTTTCCTCTGCATATCAGTACAGTGATAATACAGTAGGGTCGTGGATCACCTCCAGGCGCAAAGACAGAAATGTCTATCAGGCTGCTGAATAACAATAGCTCTGAGCAACCAGAAAACATGTTAATTGGATTTTTACTCCCAGAAGTGACGAACTGCCCCGAGTTGAAATGAACACTAACACCAGAGCGGTTAATGTAACCGATGAAGATAATTGTTGAAGTCCTCAGTGGACCGACTGCTCTCCAGCGAGGAGCGATGTCTTCTCCCCCCCAACCCAGATACTTGTGCCTCCTTCATATCATAAGCGAAAGAACACTCGCTTTCAGGCAGATCACATGTCACTCTCCTCCACTCTTTCTCTCCAGGGAATCACTACCCTCTCTTACTGTCCATCAAACTCCTTTCTTTCCCTCTCTAATTCTGAATCTCCCTCCTTCTTGTCCTCTCTCTGTTCACTCTCATTTGCTTCCAGTGTGATTAATCCTATTTCAGAAGTTTCCTCTGATTACATTTCTCCAGACAGATCTCTTGCTTCAGTGTTTCATCATCGCACGTTCATTCGTGCTTCATCTGCCCTTTCTTGGCACTGATGACAATCTGGACAAAACATGTAATGTACAAAGTAGCAGTTGGGTTTTAAATCTTCAATTCTGAGGCACAACTAATAACGCACACCTTTTAACCAAATATGTTCCCACCCTTGAGCGCGTGAGCAACACAATGCCAGAGTCAGTGCAGAGATGTTTTACCGCCTATCTTTGGAATGCAGCGTCAGTCTGACCATCTTCTCCTGCTTCCCTAGGGCGTGTCTCAGCTGTTAACACACCCCATCATTCAATTATAGGGATGTAACGATACCAAAAGCTCACCGTACGATAATATCGTGATAACAAGTCCACGGTACGGTATTTATCGCGATAATAAAACATAAATATAAATATACTCTTGCAGAGTATATTTATGTTTAATTAATAATGATCAAATAAAATCAAGCCATCCAACAGTTTATAAAGATTAGTTTGTTCCTAACCAGCTGCAGCCATAAGGTCAAGAACACATGAATGAATCAATAGCTGTAATTCAATCAAATACAGCCTATAATATACTGAAATGGGCCTTCTAACCCAACCCTTATATATTCATACCTTAACTTAAAGGTGACCTATCATGCTATATTTAAATGATATAGTGTATGACCATACCTATATAAGGTATATTTATACATTTTATTTTCCAAAATACCAAACAGATCATTTTTTAGCCATGCCTCGTTTCGCTCATTTTCGCTTTATTCCAAACCTGCCTATGAAAATTCTGAGCAGCAGCTGACCACGCCCCCTGCAGAAGAGCCGGCGAGAGTCACGTTTCCATGCTTGCTGTGTTTACGAGTGTGGAATACACATGTCATCTCAGAGCAATGCATGTGTTCAAGCATATTATCAATTTGATCCAGAAACTGAAGCAGCGGAGGTTTTGGTGGAGGTGCAAACATCTCGGTTGTCAGCAATGTGTGTTTCATGTGTTTTAAAAGCTCAGTTATTGACTTCTTTCTAAAGGGGTACATGTGCAACTTGCGCCACGATGCCTTCTGAACCGGAGCATGTGCTGCATGGAGATACCACACGTAACATTAGCTTCACTAAGTTGTCTGTTTAGAGAATACATTTTTCACATGTCATTCAATATATGTTTATCACACTAGGTGTAAAGACGGATGCAGGAACTTGAGGACTCTAACCTGTACGGTGGATCATCCTGGATTGTGTGCCTAAATGTGTTTTCCCTGCAGAATGCATTGAATATTTACAGAGCTGAACACAGTTGGACTACAGTTGAGGCAAATAGAGCACTGAGTGGTTTGTTTTGACTGAAATTGTAAAACGAATGCTAATATTGTTCATGGAAATAAATACTGGTGTATATGGCTTTATGCAATCTTTCATTCTGTCATTGTACTATTATATACTACACAGCAATGGCATAACGCACCCATGTGTATGACAAAAAAGTCCACACACAACCTTATGCTTTTGAAATCAGAATATTCTTTACCCATCCAAACATGAATAATCACGACACATTTGATATCAACTCGGAACTTTATTGTCAAAATCAACGGTTATTTGAACCCATGGAGAGAGGATCAGAGTGGTGATTCCGGCCTGCGTTGTCCTCTGATCCGTGAAATGTCTATGTTAGGTTCAGACAGCAGCCAAATTGAACCGTGTAGCATACCCGGCGATGACCTCCTCCCTGTCAGGTTGCTCATAATGGTGCAGGGTCCACAAAGACTTGGTCGAAGATGAGGTCCATCAAGTTGGCCACGTAGCCTGTGCAATGTTAAAAAAAGCACAACAAAAAAAGTGGTTGAGATTAGTAAATGCATGTCGTCAACAACAACATACCAGGGCTTTAGCTCCGTTTTACTCGTGGTGTGTGTCCCCTCGCATACATACATACAGTGTTGTATCCTAACACACCCCCATTTATATTCATGTGCGCAAAGTAAACATGCAAAAGCTTTTACATATAACGCTGCAAAAAACGGCATGTCTCATTAGCTTAGCGTAGCATAGCTTAGCTTAGCTTACAGGTCGATGATATCTGATCGTTCTTACAGACTACAATCACAAAAGCTTTTACATAACGCTGGAAAAAACGGCACTTACCTCCAGAAGATTACGTTTGTTATTATAACTTACTCAATATGATTTTTTAGAGGATACAAAATACTAATACATAGGAGAATAAATACTTGTGTTATCGGCTAGGCCAGGCGTGGCTTTACAGCCTTCACACAGATCGCCATTACGGCAGTCTGAACATGTTCGCAAATGCCTGATAATTAAAATAAAAGACAAAGCAAAGACTGCGGAGCGTACAAAATAAAATGTTACAAGAACATATAAACACCTAACCGATTACTAGTTGGGGTTGAGGCGACATTGATACGGCTAAGCTACATGCTACCAGCTAGAGATAGCTTTATCAGGAAAAACACCGCTAAATAAAAACTTACAGCTTCAGAATTGGATGTGTCCTCACTGGCCTGGTCCCGGATGGTTGGTATTGATCCCGGGTGTAGCATTAGTTTGGAGGCATATCCGTGTTGGACTTGAGAGAAGTTCATAAACATGTCCGTGGTTTAACTGGCTTAGACATCCTGCCAAGAGCAGGCAGAAACACAGATGTGACTGCGGTAGCCTGCTGATAGCCTGTATGCGAATGAGAGGTTTGGCAATGCACGGCCGTGGCTCATTCCCCTGATAGGTGGAGAGTTGACCAATAAGCGGAGTACGTCTTTGTGACGTAGAAAAGTGTCGGAATGTGGATCCATTTTTTTCAGATCCGTTGCAGCCCCTTTTTTAGAGATTTGGCGAAGGAGGAAAATAGAGAGGGTTGTGTTTTCTGACACTTGGTGAGTTCCCCGGAACACCGGGGACACATAATCATGTATAAAAGACGTACAAAGGTGCATTTTGCATGATAGGTGCCCTTTAAGGAACACTTTGAATACAGGCCTTCTACTTTTAAGTTTATAAAGTACGGTTGCTACTTTAGTCGGCCACTAGATATTTTGCAAGAGCCGACAAAGAAAGCTCCATGACCCTCACTTGTGTTCTATTGAAACCCCAAAGAAACGTGCAAAAAGTACACGTGAAATACCATCAGTTGAGACTTGTAGTCTGGCTGCTGTGTTTTCACATTTGGTTGATTTTGTGAATTCTCTCAGCAGGAAGGAGTGTTACAGTCTTCTTTCTTAGATCCTGCGCTGGGGGAGGGTGTACAGTACACCATAGATAGACTGACTAGAGGGGGGGGGGGGGGGGGTGCAGCAGAAAGGTGCAAATGGAAGCAGTTTTCAGCTGAATGAAGAGGGGTTGACAGGCGGAGCAAACTCATCTGCTTTCTTGATAATGAACTGAAACTGCAGGAGCGAGGCAGAGGCAGACCAGAGGGCTGGGAAGAGGGAGACACAAAGGAAGGGAGAATGACTTTCCATACATATAGATCACTCTGTTTCTGTTACATACATTGGAACACACAGCATGCCGCCTTTATGAAATCACAGGAGCAGACAGAGGGTCTGCTCCGGCACGCTGCTTCTGAGAATCTGGGTCACACATCACAGCGAGGCAGCTTCACCTCTTTCAGAAAGCACTTTTCACATTGTTATGAAGCCGCAGCCTGTGTGCCTGTGTTTGTTCTGTTCCTTCAAACAAGTTGCTGAAGTGCATCAGATCATGTTTGTGGTGGGGGAGGAGGGGGAGGAGGTAAAATCCCACCCCTGTCACTCAGGAACAATTCCCATCAGGACAGTGAGCATTAACTACTCACAGCTTGACAAACCCTGCAGGCAGAGACACTCATCTAATCAGGTTGTCTCATTTACATGTTTATTAAATGCTATTGTACACTTGCTCACATTGAAAACCTTTTCCAACTTCTTTCTCCTGTGTTATTTGATTTGTGTACAATCTGCATTTCATTTTTCTAACTTTCACTTTTCTATCATTTTACCAACTGCTCGGCAGAAATGCCCTTAATGTTTATTGCAAGTGGCCATTGCTTTTAATAACCATGCAAGCCCATTAAAGATGGATTATGAACTGAGTAAATCAAGCTATAGCCCCGGGCTCACGCCTCCAGGGGCTCCTATAGGCTGTTCAGTGCATGCTGCTTTAGAATGTGATCAAGGCTGCCTAGTAGAAAGGTCCCTGTGTCAGGATGTAGTTTGAAACCCTTAATGTGTTCATTCTAATGTGTATGCAGCAAATCTGAGACCAGGCCGTATTGCAGCAAAGATAACATGTACAGTAGTGTGTTCTGGAAGATGGCAAAATACGGTACCACATCTCCAACTGCAACATGCTAACTCATTCTTACAGTCTTTCAAGGACTGCATCGCTTCAAAAGAACTAAACCAACAATAGAGATATTTGACTATAGGATTATGAGTAAACACAAACACACTTTGGATTCTGAATACACACTCCCAAAGCGGATCAGTCCAGCTCAGCATAGAAACTGACACCAGACATCTCTTTGTTTTAAATATCCTATAGGGAAGTTTGTTTCAAATCCACCTGCCAATCTACCTTACTAACACACACACACACACACACACACACACACACACACACACACACACACACACACACACACACACACACACACACACACACACACACACACACACACACACACACACACACACACACACATACACTTTCTCTCCATCCATCTCCCCACCCTGCCACTCCCTCCTTGTATTATCAGCAGATAAAACCCTTCCACTGAGGCGTTGCAGATTTCATTTGAATGTGTAAATTCCAATTAGGATTAGCTTGTTTTCTCTGCCGGCACTGATAGCAGCTTTAGCGTGTCACGAGAGGAAGTGTCGGCCTACTGGAACTCACGATAAACAAGCTGATGATGCCAGATTAGTGTGTGTGTGTGTGTGTGTGTGTGTGTGTGTGTGTGTGGTGTGTGTGTGTGGTGTGTGTGTGTGCGTGTGTGTGTGTGTGTGTGTGTGTGTGTGTGTGTGTGTGTGTGTGTGTGTGTGTGTGTGTGTGTGTGTGTGTGTGTGTGTGTGTGTGTGTGTGTGTGTGTGTGTGTGTGTGTGTGTGTGTGTGTGTGTGTGTGTGTGTGTGTGTGTGTGTGTGTGTGTGTGTGTGTGTGGTGTGTGTGGTGCTCTTCATAACTGATTGTAATTAGCAGGTTGTCTGTGGAAGGAACGGGCACCAACACGCTGCCTGGATAATTGTACACTTCTAAATATATCCATTTGTCAGTTGGACACAGAGCACACAGCTGCACATGTGGAGCCCTGTAATGTCACAGGAAGTGTGAGAGGAGCGATCTGAAGAGGGAACAATGCAGCTGTAGAGGAACAATAGAGACAGAGCAGTTTTCACCTCCTGCATCCATCCCTAAGCCATGTGTGACCACTAGGGACTTTCTGTAAATACTGTAACATGGTAACGTATGGTAAGACATCGAGCCGCTGGTTTACAGAAGCATAAAAGCATTTATAAAAATGATTGATTCATTTAAAGTCCCATTGCCAACTAGGCTGACTTTGAGTAGTCATTGTTATCAGTGTAACGAGGTTTTCGTCTCTTGACTTTTTTTTTTCCTTTTTTTTTTCAACCATTCTGAAAATCGGAGAGCCTCTGTCAAGAAAACAGCACATTCTTAGATTTAAAAGAGGCCCTTTATATGCTTTTTGGTGTTTTCCTATTACTGTAATGTGTTATAGGTTTGTGTACAGATACATGGTCTGCAAAGGCTAAAATCTCAACGCTCCCTCCAGAGTTTCTCTTCCACACACCCCCCTATATACAACGATACAGGGCATGGCAGGTCCTGACGTTTCCCCCTAAGTACAGACGGGATAAAAGGAGATCAAATGCCTTATAATGATAAAGTCAAATAATCATTTTGTTCTCGGGATATAAAGAAAACCAGCGGACATATCCTTCTCTCAGTGAGTTTATCTGTGAACCGCTGTCAGCTTAGATTGTCTTCAAGTTTGTTTAAGTGATTAAAAACTCAGTCATTCTATCTTGATGTTGCATTACTCCCCTGAATAATGGAAACATGTCACCTTAAGAGTTGGGTCACAGCTGCACTTACCTCAGCTAAGAGTCCCACTTTCATTTTAGTCAGTCATGTTAATGACTGAAGACACACACACACACACACACACACACACACACACACACAATCCTAATGACTGTCATCTTCCTTCACATACACACAACCACACACTCTTATTGAGTGAACACACACAATAATTGGCTGTTAGTGGTATTAGTGTAGGAAGAGTTATATCTGCTCATTTGGGAAATTACGACGACACACACACACACACACTTTTCTTACTCGGTAATGGAGATTAGTTGTGTTAATGTGTCAGTGTGTGGCCCAGGTGAATTATTATGCTCTTTGATAGTAAAGTGTGTTATTCCGGCACACAAATACACTTAGCCTTGTGCCCCTTACCAAACACACACACACACACACACACACACACACACACACACACACACACACACACACACACACACACACACACACACACACACACAT
The DNA here is from genome assembly GCA_902827135.1 of Harpagifer antarcticus. Lineage (NCBI taxonomy): Eukaryota > Metazoa > Chordata > Actinopteri > Perciformes > Harpagiferidae > Harpagifer > Harpagifer antarcticus. The sequence continues at coordinate 779,255 of CADEHL010000717.1, forward strand.
TAAGAGACAGACACCCCTCTTAGAGCCTTACTGGTCCCAGTGGGCCCCTCTCGGTGGTGGAGGGTCTCTCCTCGGGGCCGTTAAGCAGCAGCAGAGCTTTCATTAGGACGCTCCTCATGTCTTCAGTAGGCCACCAGACAATTAGCTCATTCACTTAGAGCAGCTTTATGTTGCAGTTAAAGGCTGTATTTCACTCCTGCACTCCTTCTTTTCCCTCTGGCTGAATGTACACCCCTCGTTTGGCTGCTGCCCATCGTGGTACTGCTGATACAGGACAGTGTCTCCTTTGTTGAGCTTAATACCAGATAGAGATTCAGGAATTCAGTCTGATACAACCTTCAAGAGACAGTATGCACATTTGAACAGCGGTTTTCAACACTTTAACATTTTACATTTGACCACATTATTACAAGTCACTACATCAATCCAGATTAAAAAGGATTTGAGCAGTTGCTCCATTCTGTACCAACACACTCAAAGGTTTATACCGATTAGCATAATCATTCAACTATTTTAGTAAAAGTGTGTCTCAAGAGAACTTGATATGAAATCCCACACATGGCAGCAGTTTCATCCCTGTCCTTTTTGATTTATTTCCAGATTAAAGTCCGAACAGGTTAGTTTTCATCAGGAGCTAAATTGGTTTGATTATACAACCTGGGATTAAGCTGCCCTAAAGTGAGCCAGGGGGTCGTTGTGTGTGAGGTAACCACCCTGAAGGATTAGATGGAGACGTTGGACTGTGTGTGCTTGCAATTAAAGTACCCAATGGCATTTTAACCTCATACATTCCTCAATAATGATTGATTAATTATGTTTCTGTTGAGCGACTAATCCTTTAAGCAGTACCACAGTAAATAAACGTATATCTGCTAGCCTGTTTTGCATGCTATTATCCTATGTATAGGTTATCATTCTGGCACTACAAAGCAAATGTGTTTGTAACATAGATCCCTGGCTGGCAACTGTCTTATAGTCTTATAATCTGAGAGGGTCTGTTGTATGCTGTAAATTGATGGTCATCACACATATTATGAAAACACAAATATGAAATCTTTTTGAAATGGTTTGCATTGATAATTGCCGCCACAAGCCAATACAATGTATTTACAATGTGTCATTGACATTCATTTTGGTCTTAAATGTCTTCTATGGAAGCACATCTGGGACTTTGATACAAATATGAAATCTTTACAACAAGTATTTGAAAAGGAAATGTTAAGTGCAGTTTTTGCAAATTGTAAAACAGTCTAATAATAGTTGTTTCCTTTTGGCTTGTATAGCATTCATAAACAGAACATAAGGTAACATTGTTTATTTAGCATTTTAATTTAGCAGGGTACAACGTTGAACATAATTGTAACATAACAGCTTTTCCTTTTAAAATGGCAATAGAACACCCATATAAGAAAATGTGAAAATACAAATGAATCATTTAGTTTTTTTTCTTAAATAACGCATAATTATGCTATTTTGTAGTTACATTTTTCAATTTCAAGTTCACATCATCACTCCAATAAAGTCTCCTGTGGGCTTCCACAGTTACTGTTATAATTGTCTTATTAAAATAAGCGAGTTTTCATTTAGCAACGGATCACTTTGTTCTCTATGGACAATTTACACAATTACCAGAATGTTCCCTGCCCTGCATCGTGTGTAGATGCTCTGCGTGTGTCACTGGAGTCTCTTTGTTATCACTGTTTCCTCATCAATATTCACAGTGTTGATAATGAATTATGAGTGCCGGCTTCTGCTGCAGCTCTAATTGTCTCCGGTGGAGCCCGGCTCCCGAGCATCCTCCTGTTAATTGCATGTTTTTAGCTCGATTAAAACATGTTATTATGGTTAGGGGCCCGGGGTGGAACCGCTAAATACACCCACACACATTTACACATGTACTGAACATATAGATTGGTTAGACACACACATTTACACACATACACAGATAGAAATCTCTTCTCATGATGCTGCCGAGTCCTGAAGGCCTGCTTCGTGGATACATTCTGCTGAACGTGTTTGTCTGATGGTAAATGGAGTGAGTCGTTCTATGAATGGGACACGTTTCTGAAGCTTTTGTTTCAGCTGGAGGCAAACTGATGTTCAATTCACTCAAATAATTGAACAAATCTGATGAACCTGACATTTCTTTTTTTTTCATAGACTGCCATAAACTGCAAGGAGAATTATTTTTACTTGTGCAAGACCCTAGTATCAATTGTCCTTTTTTCCATTAATTAAATCAGTATTATGGTTTCATGTGTTGGCAACTACTGCATGGAAGTGTGATATGTCTTTGTAGATAATATTAGGACTTATAACAAATACTGGACACATAGTATTTTTATATCTGTCCCCTCTCCTGGGTACTCTGTGTTTCCTCCTGACTCCTGCTGACAGCTGCACGGACACGTTTATCCATCAGTTTGGACTTGTGTGTCTGATGCGTAGCTTCATTTGTCATGCTGTCAGTCACAGACTTAGCGCAGCAGTGTGGGGTTACCGTGGATACCGAGTTAATGCTCGGCAGCCTCCGCTGCCTGGAAGCTCAGCGGCTGCTCACAGCGGTCTGACAGTGTGAGTACACATGTGGTAAGCTGGCTACTGTAAAAGAGCTTAACAGTTACCGCCCACTTTGTAAACAGCTGCAGTTCTGCAAGAACATTTCCCATTCCTCCATTGTTGTATAACAACATAATGATATAAAGAGTATAGAAATAAGCCAAACAAGTACGAGATGAGTTGTGACCATAATACACTTGATTTAGAGTCAAAATAAATAAAAAAACTGCAAAGATACACCGATGTGTACTTGATTCTTCAAAGAGTGTAGAAACAACCGATTTCATAAACAATTGCGATTGAGAATTTCTCACCTCAGAAAACGTCCTAAAAACATTGAACTAGCCTTTTTTGATCAACGAATGAAGACTAATTCAGCAGGGTTATTTTTAACCTCACATTTCTTTTTTAGAAACCAATTTTTTTCCCGTTTAATAAGAAAAAGATTGCGAATGAGCCACCATGTTGGTTTGGATTAAAAACGGAGACCTGGGATCCAACACGTAAACATATCTCAGTAGCCGTTTTCTGATACTTTAACAGTAGGTTTCCCACGAGGGAACATATCGTACAGTTGTGTGGCTCCTAAAGGAACACATACCACTCTTTTAAATCTTATAGCTTGTGGTAAGTCTACCTTAGATGGTAACAACATTTTGCCCAATGAAAAGTCCTCAATTCATAAAATGAATTCATTTTTCACATACAGAAACGTACTGTTAAGCTCTATAAGGGGGGCTTTCTTTGGTAAATGTCATCCCCCCTCCCTTTATTTCATGCAATCTCTTTGCAGCTGACTCACTGAAAAAAGTCCATTACATTCTGAATAAAAAAGTAGCATATAAATCCCTTACTAGCACAGACTACATTTGGAACCGTTACTAAATCTCATTGAGGCGGAACAATGTATCAGGGAGCTGCTTCCTCGTTTTTAATTTGATTGATCTATTAAAGGGAGGATGATGAAGCGAAGATGCACAGCTTTTATTTGTCTTTGTCCGGACACATCATATCTTTACATGTTCACCCAAAGCTTTTACCTTTTAGCATTACATCTCTTCCCCTCCACTCACCCTCTCCTCTCTTACCCCATCTCTCTAACCACATCACCCTCCCAGCCCTTCTTCCTTTGCCTCTCTCGGCCATAAAGCGTGTTATCGATGCCTGTATTCCATCGGGCAGATTGCTTCAGGCTTTGTGTTCTGCTGCTCTTATCCTCTCTGTCGCTGGGGATCATTTCATCACAGATCGCTTTGGTTTGTTTAATACAGAGAGATAGTGTGTGTGTACAGTATGTGTGTGTGTTTTATTATCCAGCATTAGTTTATTTTCCCTCTTGGGATATTTCTGAAGGGTGGCTTTGGGGTGAGAATCCTCCCTCAGGCCTCAGATAGAAGCAGCTACAACACACACACACACACACACACACACACACACACACACACACACACACACAGCATGTAATACAATCAACTGTCAGAGCATCATTTCACATTACAGAGCTCTGTGTGGGCGAATAGATAATGCAAGCATAAGGTACTTAAACACACCACATTCATCTTCCCCCCATCTGTAGCCTCTTTTTCTGAGTGTGTGTTTCTTGGCCAGGCACGAGAGTCAATCTCGAGGTGAGGGAGATAGGGGGAGACGGGTAATGATAGAAAGGCTAAGAGGTTGGTGAGCGGTAGTGGGTGGGAAAAGGTCTCGGGAGCTGGTTCAATTCACCTTTTGTTTTATTGACTCAACATGACATGAAAGGAAATACATCATTTTGTTGGTTTGCGTTTTTGCATTGTTCCTTTCAGGTTTTATTTTAGGGTAAACATTGGACGTCTCCTACATAGTATGCACTTGTGCTGTCCCCCTCAATCCCCACAAAACATGTTAAAAAAAATAAAATACACTCCCATGGTTTCATCAAAAAAATGTGCGATTTTGATATTACAACTAATCCTTTGAAGAGAAACTTCCTGATCTAAAATATGAAACCAATGCAGAAGGGCCTTTAACCTGCATTATTCTAATGGCCAGTAGGGGCCTTTATTTAACCAGATACAAAAGCATTGAGATAAAATCTAATGTTCAATGCTGACCTGGCCAAGAAGGCAGCAACATCAGGCTCCGGCAGTAGGGGATTGGACTGTGAGCCGTAGGGTCGCCGGTTCAAGTCCCCGACCAGACCTAAAAAGGGAGTATGTACTGCTACTTGGATAGGTCCTAGTTCACCTCCTGCCCTGCCGTGGTGCCCTTGAGCAAGGCACCGGACACCCACCTTCCCCCCTCACTCCCATTGCTCCCTGGGCGCTGTACAATAGCTGCCCACTGCTCCTTGTACTAGACTCCTGGTACTAGGATGGGTTAAATGCAGAGAACACATTTCACTGTGTGCTGTGTGCTCTGCATGTGTGACCATTAAAGAGGGGTTCATCCCTCCCAATATTATTATATTATTACAGAGAACATAACTAAGAAAACAAAAGACGAAAAAGCACTCACTACATTGTGCACATTAGGACAGTAAGAAAGGTACACTACTTATTACTGCAAGAGCAGCTGGTGGTAACATGCTATTGAGACAAGTGCCCTCAGTTTGAGGCGTGATTGAAGGTCATTCCAAGACCAAGGACCATAATGAAAAAGACTCCTTTTTCCAGCCTCAGTCCGCACAGCAGGAACCTGGAACCGTATCCAGGCACTGGATCTGAGGTTGTAAGAGTCACAAACTGGAGCAAATCTGGCACATATGTAGAGTGGAAGCTTACCTAAAATGGCTTTATACATTAATAAAAACCAATGCTGCATCCTACGCATAGTAAGTGAGGACCATCCAGTTAGGCTATACAGTTTGCAATGATGAGTCCTATAGGGTGCATTTGATATATAACGCAGTGCAGCATGGTAGAGTGGGTCAAGTTTGGCCAAAACAGGCAAATCTATAAATGGTATCACCGTAGTCCAGCTGGGACAGGAATAAGCCAGAGACCAACCTTTTACGGGATGAAGTTGAAAAACAACATTTAAGTCTGAAAAGGAAGAGTGAATTTCAATTTCTTAGTTAGAACTTCAATATGGTGTTTGAAGTTCAGATTACTGTCCGACCAAAAGCCCAGATATTTGTAGGTATCGACAAACTCAACAGCGACGCCATCAAGGGTGTCAATGGAGAGGCAAGAGGACGCTGACTTTGGAGCAAAAAGCATTGCTTTGGTTTTCTTACTGTTCAATAGCAGTTTGGAATCAAGAAGTGCATGCTGCAGCGTGATAACATCTGATTTTAATTTGGAAACGGCCATATCCAGAGAAGGAGCACATGAACATACTATACAGTGTCATCAGCATACATATGATAGGTAGACAATTGCATCTGATTACAAATATTGTTTACATATAATAAAAAGAGCAAGGCCCCAAAATAGAGCCCTGTGGAACTTCATTCTCCAAGGTGACAGGGTCAGAGACAGTACTACCCAACCTGACGCATTGAGTACGGTTGTTTAGATAACTCTGAAACCAGCAAATGGCATTATGACCTAAACAAGACATCAACATAACATTAGACATAAGGTCGATACAAATATTGATATATCAAATTGATACATCACCTGAGATTTGATGGCTTCTATCCCTAATTTCAAGTCTTCTTTAATATAGCATTGTTTAAATAATGGTCCCATTTAGAGCCTAATAGCCGATAAACCACCAGGTCACTACCACAGTGTTTAGGGTTTTGTTTTAGAACTTTAACCTTTCCGTTGCCTAAAAAAACATCTTATTTAGATTTATGGTTGTAACTTGATTTACCCTCTCGTGTCACCACAAATAAATTGTTGATGTTCAAAAACAAGCCAAAAACTGCAAACTTGAGGCTTTAAACTTGTTTAGAACCCATTGAATGGCTTCACACTATCTTTGTCTACTTCTTAAATACAGTCTATGCTCTTTCACCCTCACTGGCTGAGAATTGAAGATTGGACACTTAAGCAAACCATTATGGGTAAAACTAGCTTCTGTTATTATCTCTGCTGTGATTTTGAGTTCAGATATGGCATTTTAACGAGCTGGTCAACAAGGCCTGGAGGGAGATGATCAAAAATCACCTCCCCGCTCCTTATGTTCAAGCTATTTCCCAATCCTCTGGGTCTGAACAACATCTGCTTTCAGCACTAATATAATTACTGGGTCCACTATGCCTGACAAAACACACACACAAACACACACACACACACACACACACACACACACACACACACACACACACACACACACACCAGCACACCAGCTAATTGGCTCTATTCTGTTCTGCAGAGGCCAAATGAAAACTAGCAAAATGTTGATTGATGTTATCATTACACACACACACACACACACCTACACACACACACACACACACACACACACACACACGCCCCACAGCCACTCACTGTGCTCTAACTACACTCCATTATGTCCATCTGGGATGACACAGCCGTCCCACGCAGGACGTAGAGTGTGTGTGTTAGAGTGTGTGTAGAGATAAAGAGCTAAAAGTGGGTTGGAATCGGAAAGGTGCATCTCTGATCTGTCTCTTTTTGTTTTCAGTTATAAAATAAACAGACATTGCTCCAGATAACAGAACATACAACAAAACATGTAACAACAAACAACTAAACAAAACGTAATGGGGGGGGGATGCAAGGATGACTTCCTAAGACAGCTGATTGTGACATACACAGGACATTACATACACAATACATTATACATTACACAGGAGATGCCATATTGACAGGGTCAGATAGGAGGGCTGCGGACAGTGAACCGCAATCCTCCTGTCTCCCCTCAAAATCCCTCAGCAGAGAAGCTGCACGCTCCATGTTCAGTAGGTCCAGATACTCCCTCAGCCATGAGTACCTAGTAAAGCAGGCTGGTTTGCGTTCCTTCCAGTTTAGTAGGATGAGTCTTTTTGTGGCTAAACAGCCCAATGTCCAGAGCCGATCAGCAGTCCTTGCAACATTGCCATCTGGCTTGAGACCCAGTAGACATGCAATGGGACATTTAGGGAAATTAACCTTTAAAGATTCAGACATTCAGGATATTACTTCATTCCCAGAGTAGGTGCAACAATGTACCTTGCTTGCCACATTCATGCCAGCATAAGTCTCTGTGTTTATTGTCCATCTTGGATTTTATAACAGGTGTGATGTAAGCTCTATTGAGAATTTTGAACTGTATGATCCTGAATCTTACACATTTAGAAGAGAACATAGCTGACCTCCAAATGGAGTTCCATTGCAAAGCAGACAGAGAGATATTCAAGGCATGCTCCCAGGACAGTTGGACAGGAGAACAGGTATTCGGGGCAGCCCTAGATAATAATTGATAAATGTCAGAGACCACACCGGATGATACGATTGCTTTCTTGAGGCGCTGGTCCTCTTCCATACATGAAGCAGGCATGGCTCCCTCCTTACATTTTGTACTAATAATAGATGCTAGTTGTGCATATGATAGAAAAGATGAGTCCGAGAGACCATACTGATTTTTGAGTTGTTGAAATGGAAGGGTTTGGTCTCTATATATCTGTCCAATTGTAGTAATGCCAGCCCTCTGCCAGATATTATTACTTAAGGTGCCTCCTCCTGCAGAAAGACAGGGGTTACTCCAAGATGGTAAAGAGAGCCCCTCTACGTTGAGTCTCCTGTGCAGTTGCTTTACAATAGAGCATGATCTGTCTCTTCTGAGTGCTCTGTACGTTGTTGAGCCAGCAATATTAAATGTAAGACTCAGGAACAATGATAAATCACAGTCAGTACTTCCTTTTCAAGATTATAAAAACTGAATTTGTACGCTTAAATGTAGAAAAGAATCTATGGTTAGGGGCTCACATATAAACATCAAATAAGTAGTCAAATTACAAATTAACATCTTCATCTTCTGGAGTTTCAGGCTCTGCACTTTCCCTCCTCACCTCATACCTCAAAGACCGCACCTACAGGGTAACTTGGAGAGGGTCCGAGTCCGACCCTTGTAAATTAACTACAGGGGTCCCTCAGGGCTCTGTTCTTGGTCCCCTCCTCTTCTCCCTGTACACAAACTCGCTCGGATCGATCATTAGCCCGCATGGTTTTTCATACCACTGCTATGCTGACGACACCCAATTAATTCTGTCCTTTCCCCGCTCAGAGACCCAGGTCGTCGCACGCATCTCTGCTTGTCTAGCTGACATCTCTCAGTGGATGTCTGCTCATCACCTCAAGCTCAACCTTGACAAGACTGAACTGCTTTTCCTTCCGGGAAAAGATTGTCCCACTCTTGACCTGACGATCAACATCGGCACCTCTGTTGTTTCCCCGACTCAGACTGCAAGGAATCTGGGAGTAATCCTAGATAACAATTTGTCCTTCACTGCAAACATCGCTGCTACAACCCGTTGCTGCAGATATACGCTGTACAACATCAGGAAGATTCGTCCCCAGCTGACCCAGAAAGCCACCCAGGTTCTGGTCCAGGCTCTCGTCACCTCACGCCTAGACTACTGCAACTCCCTCCTGGCTGGTCTACCTGCATGTGCCATCCGACCTCTGCAGCTCATCCAGAATGCAGCGGCTCGTCTGGTCTTCAACCTTCCAAAATGTTCCCTCACCACTCCGGTCCTCCGCTCCCTTCACTGGCTCCCGGTAACTGCTAGAATCCACTTCAAGACACTGGTACTTGCATACCATGCTGCGAATGGATCTGGCCCTTCCTACATCCAGGACATGGTTAAACTGTATACCCCAGCGCATGCACTCCACTCTGCATCAGCCAAACAACTCGCTGCACCCTCGCTGCGAGGGGGACCCAAGTTCCCATCAGCAAAAACACGTGGGTTTGCTATCCTGGCTCCAAAATGGTGGAATGAGCTCCCCATTGACATCAGGACAGCAGAAAGCCTGCACATCTTCCGGCGCAGACTGAAAACTCATCTCTTTCGACTCCACTTCGAGCGATAGAATTACTAACAAGGCACTTATATACTAATAAAGGACTGGTTATCTATAGCCAGTTGAGTAGCACTTGAAATGTTTGGCTCTATGATACCTGATGTACTTATATGATTCTGTTTTATTCAGGGTTGTGTCTTCCTGGTCGTATGTACTTATTGTAAGTCGCTTTGGATAAAAGCGTCAGCTAAATGCAATGCAATGTAATCATAAACAATATGAGCAGGTGTGTACAGAAAAATAATGACATTATTTCTGGTTCAATTATTTATATAACCGGGCTTCTTGGGAAACGTCTGGATTTACAAAACAACAGCTGATTAGGAGAGCCAATTTTACATTTAGTATTGCACTTAAATGCATCATTCCTGAAATCCTTAACTCAACCAGTGTCAGAGCTGCAGCGATTTGTCCATCAACTTGTGTTAATCAGCAACTATTTCACTTGTATTCAGCTTCTGTGCGTGTGTGTTTCGCCCACTCTGAATGAAGCACCTCTGCACTGTTCACACTGATGGATGATGATGATGATGGTGCTAACTATATTTTTCAAAGTAAAAACCAGCTGTTGAGCTGCTTTGGGAACCTGGCAACACACAATTTCAAAATGCATGTACCACACACACACACACACACACACACACACACTAATTGGTGCTATTGGCCAGATGGTGCTCCCCAGGAAGTCAGTAATGTCGGTGGTCTGTCTTCTCAAACAGTGTGAAGGCGCTGTCAGTTTACAGGTTGTGTACATACCAATTCTGTATTGAACCTTTTTTACCACAAAATGTTGTACATCTTCCAACGTCCAGAGAAAAACAGCAATATGTATTTGATTGAAATAAGACCTTATTCACGCATCCAAATCCAAAAGTAGCAGGCTGCTTCTCATCATTATTGTCTGTTAATCCATAAATCAGGAAAGTTGTCTCCTCCTAAACTCATGATGATGTAATGACACTTCTCTGCCCCCTTGTGGTCACTTGTTCAAAGTGCAGCTCAGGTGCAGTCCTTTTCATACAGGGATCAACACATTGAAATGTTTGTCCAAATAAAGTTACACGGTGTCTTCACCTTGCTATTTAATGATTTACTTCCAAAGATGAGACTTGTACTACTAAGACTAAGAGATGAGATTTTACGTGAAGATAGTGAGCTTAATTAATTGAAATTGTTGCTTTCCTCTATTTGTTTTGCTACGCTTATCTGTTGTATATATCTTTAGGTGTTATCTAACTACTCGTGTTTTGTTATAATTACTTTTCTTAATTATGTTGGCTCAGTAGTATTTCTCCCCCCTTTCTTATTGTGCTTTTTCATCTTCAAATATTTGGTGCCTCCATTATGACATTGTGACTTTTTATGTAAAATGATCTGGGTTTTATACAGTCCTGTGTGCGCAAACATTTTAAATAGTAAAGCCTGAATATGAATAATTTGTAATATTTGGCATGTGTTAGTCAGTATGTAGCTTAAAAGCACACCAACAGACACTGTGAACATGAACTCTGATGTTGATGCTGCTTTGTGATGTCACAGTGACACCTGCTGGACACAAAGCTGTACTGACGACACAAGTGCTCGACTGTTTGACATAAATGATAAAACTGTCTTATTGTTGATGATGTTCGCCTTTAATTGTAAATAATGAAAACATATTTGTGTTTATTTCTCTCTTTCAGAAGGAGCTGAGCCTTCCCAGAAGAGGCAGTTTGTAAGTACCCATCATCCCCCCTTCTGTCCAGTCAGACAGAGCCTGTCCTTTCTGCAGTGTTTGTTTTCACCCTTAAAAATGTCATGGGGAAAGCTTTGAGGATGCAATGAACCAAACACAGATACATACGCTGGTGTCAGGCACGGCCTTTTGAGTGATGGTGAGAGGGAAGCTTGTCTGATATTTTGATGGAGTTCTAAGGAGAGTCTCTGTCCAGTGTGCAGCATTCAACTTGAGGCTCAACTCTAGTGTTTGTGAGCATGTTATTCTTCTATGTTACTCTAAAAAATGCTGTACTTGTCACCAAGAAACATTTTTGTGTTCTTTCCCTCTCAGCTGTTAATCTTTATAAAGTTATACAGAGAGAGCTTCCAGTTAAGGGTTTAAGGACAAAGTTGAAAAGCCACTGAGTCCAGGTTAGTGTGTGTGTTTGTGTGCATGTGCCAGAACAGCTGAGCATCCCTCTGTGTATGGTATCAGATCTATTTATATCAGTGTGAGTGTGTGCCAGGAAGCTGATTTATCGTCCTGCTGGAAACGTTCTACATGTTTTGAAACAAAAGTCTAGAGATGTACTGTCCTGCTGCTGATCAACAGATGGAATATAAGATTTCTCATACAAGTGTTCTTATAACTCACTCTGGAGTTGTTCTGTTTCCCTGAGCTACCTTTAAAACACACAAGGGTCGGATAAGGTGCATGTCGTTTAAAGACAATGTGAAACAACAAGCAGCCTATTAGCCAAAGTTAGCAGCAGCCAAAGCACACATTTTTAATTGGAAACTGATTTATTCAGAGTTCAAAGTGGTTTTAATAACAAGGTCCATTTGTTTTGGAGAAGATGAGACCCCTGCGGATCATTTCCCAGTAATAACCTCCTTGTGATGACAAAAACTGTGGATCCAATGTTACTCACCTCATCAAACTCTATTTGTTTTGTTTCTTGAGACACTCATAGCGGTAGGAAACGATACATTGCAAGTTTAATAGACTAAAGATAGAGATATTCACGTTAATCAGGATATGTTATTTTATTATTTAGGTGCTGGTCATGTTTTTCTGTGCAGGAATGACCGTTACGCCTCCAAATAAGGCCTGACATACCGTAGGGCTCTTAAGCCAGGATTGCTGGTAACATGACTGGGCCATTCTACATAGCCAATTATTGCCAGGTGTACTAAGTATACTACATATGTAAGAAATGTGAGCACAGACTCTAGGATTTGAACTTTGAATGAAATGCACATCGCCACATAATGCAGAACATTTTACAAAATTGTGTAGGTCAAGATGTTGAGCAGTTTCCCACAACCCAAAGCATGTTATGAACGCTTCATCTGAAGATTCTCTCTGTTGGTCTGTAGAGAAAATCCTGATTTCTCATTTTCATTTAGAATCCTAAAGCCGTCAAGTCCACATTTCAAATAACGTTTTGAATCTTCTATTTCTCCTATCTCTTCGAAGACACTGGGCTGCTTTATCAGATTATTAATATCAGAGCAAAGCCACAGGGGTCCTGTTGTGTGTTTCTCTCTGTGTGTGTGTGTGTGTGTGTGTGTGTGTGTGTGTGTGTGTGTGTGTGTGTGTGTGTGTGTGTGTGTGTGTGTGTGTGTGTGTGTGTGTGTGTGTGTGTGTGTGTGTGTGTGTGTGTGTGTGTGTGTGTGTGTGTGTGTGTGTGTGTGTGTGTGTGTGTGTGTGTGTGTGTGTGTGTGTGTGTTCATTGATGTGTAGTGTGTGTGATCTTCAGGCTCTGCAGTGAGTTCATAGGCAGTATGTAGTCTGTTAAAGTGACAGTTAGCCGGCGGTCTGCTCTTTGCCGCTGTTCTTTGTTAAAGGTCCCATGTCATGGCCATTTCTACTGATCATAATTCCATTGTTGAGGTCTACTAGAATAGATTTATATTGTTCAATTTTCCAAACTCACATTGGTTTCTCAAACAACATCTCTGTATAGTATGTGTATTCACTCTCCGTCTTACAGGGCTTGTTGGAGCTCCTGCCCCCCCCCCCTCCCTTTGTGCCCACTGTGCTCTGATTGGTCCACCACCGTTACAGCGGAACATCAGTGATTATGTGTTACAATGACGTTAGCAAAATGACACCAGTAATGACAAACAGATGAGAATGCTGCGTGGGGTCTGGGTGCCGTGTTGGCGGGACGTTGCGAGGCTCGTGCTCCGCCCTTTGAGGCTTGAGGTGCGGACAGTGCGAGTTGGATTACTGGTGTTGTTTCCTGGTTGCTGCGTGGGGTCTGCGAGACAGCGTGACATCGCGGAACTCAGCCTGAGCACACACACACACTCACAGCCTGGCTGGAGATCCGCGGAGCCGCCGCTGAGAAAAGATAAGGCTGAGTGAGTGTGTGAGGAGCTCTGCGGATCACGTCACTATGACCGTTACGTCACTATGACCAAGAAGAAAAACATGGAAAAAGAAAAATCTCCAACGAGGCGTTCTGGGGCAGCATAGACAGGTATTTTCTGTGTGTCGCTACAGGGTGTACTTTGAGGGTTTGTGACTTTGCAGACCGTTTACATGCAGAAAAACCTTCATAACACACAAGGGGACGGGTAATAACCGGAAAAGCATGACATGGGCCCTTTAAGGAAACAGATCAGGGCATCTGATTCCTCTCTGATTGCCTCACGTTGTTTCACTGCTGTGATGCACAGTACTGTATTTATTATGAAATAGAATACTTTATTTTTCATTTCCATTAGAACATTACTTATTTACTTACTTATTACTTATTTACTAAAACATGTATGACAATATACAGTGATGTTTCAGTTGCAGGGCTCGACATTAAGGACTGCCCGATGGCCCGAGGCAATCTAGTATTTAGCTCGGGCCATGAAGCCTCACCTGCTGGTTGCCCGATCGGGCAATCTATTATGGCAATTGTGGAGACGTGTCAGTGCCTGACAGCGGTCACATCGGTTGGAAAAAGTTGCCAAAAGTCGGTCAACCCGTCTTTCTTCATGGACGTCGCCATTTTGTGTGCTTGGCGGATGCGCTGGGCTCCTCTCGACTGCTGCTCGGGTCTGCTCGGTCAGCTTCCGGATGAGGAGGCATTAGTTCGACCAACTTACAGTAGATAACATTACAAACATCTTGAACAGGGGCCATAATAGTGTAAATATAGTGTAAACTGTTTTGGCAGTTATAACTGAATGTAATGTTTTCTACTTGTTTACATCTGGGAAGGCATTTGCCTTCATCAGCTGGAAAGTGTCTTGACCAACAACTTAAGTATTTCTTATAGCTATGCAGGGCATGCAAGCGAACAAACACAAACAAGAACAAACAAACAAGTGAAATGAAGAATAAAATTGAAATTGTACAATACAATATTGTGGTGGTTCATCTTATAATTCAGTCTAGCGAATGCATAAGACCTGCAACAATCTAAACGTTCTAGGGGGAGGCCCCCCAAACCCCTTGTGCGTCATTTCGTCCGCGCGCATTTTTCAGGGCAATCTCTATTGGGCTCAGGGCCATCTGTAAATTAGCTTAGATGGCCCACAGGCCCAAAATCCTTAATGTCATGTATTTATCCCTTGGTTTCTGTTTTGCTGTTGAAGCTTTCAAACCATTTTCTTTCAAGTCATGACTGTTATTCACTCTACCAAGAACAAAAAGGTGCCATCACAACTTAATACAACATTAATTAGAATGTTCTCTTAGATTAAAATTAGATTTATAACATGATTCTTGCTTCTACAAATGCATTTTTGATAAAAAGCTTTGTACAGATGGGTGAACTTTGGCCTTGTTTTATACCAACGGCTCACAGAGGACCTTATAGAGACACAGAGGATACATGTTTGCTGTTGGACACTTTCCTAATTCGATTTGTCTTCCAGGGAAATCTGTCAGAAAATCTATGCTTTAAGGTTCCATTTCAAACTGGACACACACACACACACACACACACACACACACACACACACACACACACACACACACACACACACACACACACACTCAGGTCCAAGTGGTGTGTAATGACATCCATGTGTCCTGCAGCAGCTTATTTTACATCAGGTGTGTGTGTGTGTGTGTGTGTGTGTGTGTGTGTGTGTGTGTGTGGGTGTGTGTGTGTGTGTGTGTGTGTGTGTGTGGTGTGTGTGTGTGTGGGTGTGGGTGTGGGTGTGTGTGTGTGTAACCCTACCCGCGTCAGAGCCGTCTGTGATCCACTCCATTGTTTATGAATTTGCAATCTATGAGCTGCATTTAGCCCTGCATTAGGGTCAGCGGTGTCCGGGCTTCTGAGAAACAGGAACAGACAGAGAGGACAGCTGCTCTGATAATACTCTATCATGACAGCGTCCCCAGAGTCAGTGTGTCAGAGAGCGAGACCATTTCCCTGTAAGGTTGTGATCGGTGCTGCGACTTTTCATCTCCTGCAAGTATTCAAAGAGAATAACTAAAGTATTTCTCTGTAACAAGTTAGTCCCGAATGAATCAACACTAGCCTCTGTGTAGGGCAGTTTCATTCATGCTTCTCAATAAGTAGAATTAACTAACCCACACCCAACTCAATAAACATTTAAAACACATTTTTTATAAATAAAAAAATAAAACCTATAGTTTAAAAAACACATTTTAGCCCAAAGTAAAGTTAGCCTTAATAAATAACATTATTGTATTTATTCTTTTTAAAACAGTAATTTGTGTACTTTAAGAAGTAAACCTGACTTTTAAAGTCTTTAAAAAGTAATTAGAAAATAAGTGCGTTTACTCTGTCGTCCAACACAAACTTGTTCCTAAAAACTATTTCATAATAATAAGCAACAAACTGAATCTAGATATACCTACCAACTATCTTGTAAAGAAGCCATGTAGCAAATTAAAGGCATTCCTGTCTTTACACAATAAGCTCTAAATAATCAGTATGAAGCAGAACGGAGAACATTTCAGGCTTCCCTCCTGTCTTCATATCCCCGCCTCCCTCCCTCCCCCTCTCTCTCACCCTCCTCCCTCCGTCTGTCTCCCTGTCCCTCTCACGGTACGGTTTGTTAGGATTCAGTCAGTCCTCTCATGTCACAGCGATCAGAGACTCTGAGACTTCCAGGAACTGAGAGGGGGGAACTGATCAAACTGTACCCAGGAAAGGCACTCTGCTCCTGGGGACATGAACCCGGGAGCGTCCCTTGTCTGGTGGAGCTGAGGGTCAGCTACCAACTAGTCTGGACTTAAAGGAATTGGTTCCTCTTTATTATCTGACATGCAGGAAATACTCAGAACTTTTCACATCATTTTTTTAAATTATTTTCTTTCATGAGTTGAATGACTGGATTATTCAAAGGAAGACCAAATGAGTTGCTCTACTTATTGAGCTGAGCCAAAGATGTGCGTGGTCTGCACGTCACTCCACAAACTGCGAGTGTTTGTGTTTTAGGTTGTGACTCAGCATGCCCATGCTTGTTGGTGAAGAAACACTCTACTCCAGATACCTCACATATCTGTGTGTCTCTGTCTGGAGATAAGAGCAGGTGCTGACGCCACACACACACTCTGGTCATTCCTTTATATTGAACAGCTAGTGGTTTGACACATGGTGTTCTTACCGTGGGACCGTTTTTGGTCCAGTTTTAAGCTGGAGGACGGACAGAACAGAATGTGTTTGACAGGCAGATGAGCTGATGCAGTTCGTTGGATTATTCAAAATTACGGTTGATCCTTTTGTCCCGGGACACAAGATGAAGAGGAGGAAGGAGAGAGCGGGAGCCCCACACCTCCACCTCCAGTAAGAGTGTGTGCATGTGTGAAAAGAATGCAGACCTGATAAGGCAACTGTTTATGTATCTTACATACTTTTACTTTTTTTTTTTTCTTTGTCAGGACAGTATGTTCACATCCAAATAGAAATGGCCATTGACAAGAACCACTATAGGAAAACATCAATAATATATATTTATGTTTTAAACTACAGTCATGCTAGCATCATGCAAGCTATACTTGAGCTAAATGCTAACACCAGTATGCTAACATGCCCTCAACACCAATGCTGATGTTCAGTAGGTCATGTTCACCATGGTTAGCATATTATTATTTCATTTAAGCAGGCTAACAATAGCTAATTAGCACTTAAAATGATAGCAAGATGTAGTTAGTTTTGAGGGCATTTGGTCATGAACACTTTTAGAAATGGATATTTTCACCTTGCAGAAATGTGCCTGTGGGATGTACATTTAACTCAATGACAACATACATTTAGAAATTCTATACAAAACCAATAATTGACTTGATTTAAAGGTGCTTGCACTTTTCAAATGTTCCTATACTCAGAATATTGATGAATCTGATTGAAATATATTGATTTGCCTTTATCTTCAATGTTTTTGCAGACATTTTGAAACATTTGGATGTAAACATAGCAATTATCTGCATGCTCTTCTGCCATGATTTTTATGTTTTCTTATTAGTTGTCAATTTGTGTTCCTGTCTACATACAGATATGTTGCTGAATATTAGCCCATAATAAATGCGTGAGGCCTACATTGTTTTTGTAGCTGCGTCACTAAATCACATACACACGTTTGTAATTTAGTACCTGCATAGTGTACATTCATACTGAGCTGGTGGAATGTAAAACCGTGAGGAGACAGAAACATGAGAAGGTATCAGAGTGAGATGCCAGCAGGGAAGGAAGTTGTTGATAAGCTCCAGTGACCTGCTCTCTATTTCCAAACACATGTCCGTGTTCCCCCCACTGTGAGGGTCACCTGTGGGGGTGATACACCGATTATTATCATTTCAACTTTTAAATAAGGATATTAAATCAAATGAAAATCAAACCAAGTATATAGAATCAAGTCATTATTTACAGAAGGTGCATTGCACAAGCTATGATTTCAGCGTGTACTTTCTTGCATGGGTAATTTTCCGTCCCTTCTCAGGTATTAATTACAGCCCAGAGCCCCAACTTAGTTAGCCCGCCAATTCTAAAGGTCACATCCAAACATAAAGTTTGTATGTCAAAGCAGATATCTGGGTATTTTGCACATTGTTGCACTGAATAGAATCAACTCTACACACTTTCTGTGTAATGGGGAAAACGTGGTTCACATGAATGCCAAAAACCAAAGGAAGGTACGATTCTATTTACCATGTCTCAGTTGCACTTTCGACTTGCTTGTAAAAATCAATGAGACGGAACTCTGGCAAATTGAAACAAATGTTGTAGTTTCATACAAAAGTACTTCTGCTCCAATCAATAGACGAGAAATTGCGGAAGGTTTAAACTGTCTCACTGCTACACGCCGATCTGATGTTCCTTACATGAATACAGGAAACTAAAACATCTTTCATATTACCCTCAATTTCCACCATACAGTTCACCACATCTTGTTTTACCCTCTTCTTCTTCAATTGTGTAATGGTTACAAATGAACAATTGGCATCACCTGCTTATATTGATCAACTATGCCCTTTTTTTGTGAAATTCAGTCAACATTTGTTTTACATTTGGGTGGAAAACCTGGCAACATACGCATAAAAACAATTCTTTACAGTGTGGCTGCATATCGTTAAATTGGTCTATGCCTGAGTTGTTCATTCTGGTTTGTTAATTCATCCTGTTGAAATAGTCTTTATTAAACCTGATCTCTAAAAAACCTCGACCCTTTGACCTGATCAAACTGCCACCCCCCCACTATATGTGACAGCAGCACTGTTAGTCCACTCGCTCGGGGGCCAGATGGCACGACTTACTATTGGATCTAGCATTTCATTATGAAATTGTTTTAATTTAGTTCATGCAATGGTCGTGCGGAAACTGTAGCGGTGCACCACAGATGGCCCTACATTATGCACGGGAAACACTGCTCATACTCAAATCTGAATAGCCTTTGACTTCCCAGCAGGTGGTCTCACCCATTCTGTCCCACCCAGCAGGGGGGGGGGGGGGAGACATGGAAGCCACCACCATACGCTCCTCATGCCCTACAGATTGGTGCCAACTGCCATTTCAACTCTGAGGGTGTTTTTAGACCATTTCAATGTAAAAGTCAACCCTATTTGTTCTTCTTTTATATTCACAACACTTTGGACTTCTTCTTGTGAGAGGTAAAGCAAGGTAACATTTGATATGACTGAGTACAAACATCTCATGGAGTCCTTACTGAGCTCTCTGAAGTTGATCCAGTACTTTCTGTCCAGCTGTTTCCAACCACCATAAGTTATTGTGCGATGCTTCCTGCTGTGAGGGGACATCTGCAGGCAGGCAGAGCCGGTGCAGATCAGTGGGCAGAGCCTGGCACGCTGCAGCCTCAATCCCTCAAATCCAGGAGCTGTACGTTCTTACAATATGAGCTCAGTGCTGTCAGCCGCTGTCGAAAAAGGCTATTACCACTCAAAACGCCACTGAAATGTGGGCAGTAAATGCTGAACTTTTTACTTTACCAAACTATTTCTCGATGGGCATTGTGATCAGTCCATCCTAAATTAAGAAATACATTGTATAGATTACAACAAATTAACTTGCAAACCTTGCACTATACCATACTATTCTAACGGACTGACTGTGGCATTTTTTAAGAGCGATAGCTAGGAATTATGAAAGTTAAACCAAGCTCATGTTCAAGTCACTTTTTTACACCAAAGTCTCAGTCGATGAAGTATGAACAAACTTTACACAGATCTTAATTGAGTTCATTTTCCGGAGCCATGACTCAGCCAGAGTTACGTACTTCAAGACATTAAGTTGGTCTCCGATAACATATTAATTATAGCATGAAGCATCAAAAGGATTGTAGTTAAAACTATTAAAATGACACGTAAACATGTAAAATGGTAGTCCTAAAATGGTGCACTATATTACACGTCTGGGTGTAGCTGGACAGATGGAGGAAAATAGAACAGATAGATGTTTCCACTCAGACTTCTCAACTGCTCTATCAATACAGTTTAGCATTGATGTCTCCTCAAAGCCAACACACACACGGTCAATAAGTCCTCATCACACACTCCTCTATCCTGGCCCTGCTCTCTTCCTCCCCTCTTCATCCTTTCTTACCCTCCTCCCCCTCCCTCCTCTGTTGGCAGAATCTGGTCGCCAGCTCAGCTGCGTTGCCACGGCAACAGCAGCCTCCTCCAGCACCTGCTGTCCCCCACTTCCTTTCATCCCTCCGTCGTTCAGCTCCCCGTCGTCACCCTCTCCCCCCTGTCCTCCTCCTCCCCCTCCCTCTGTTCCTCTGACGGCCCTCTGTCTGCCCCTGTTCACCAGCGAGGAAACCCCTTCCTCTGGAGGTAAGAGGCGTGCCGTGTCACCCCATAACACACCTGTTTGTCAGTAAGTGTGTGCGTGTGTGTGTGTGTCTCTTCTGTTGGCCCGCTTTAACGACTTTCCCGACCTTCTGTTTTTGTCAGGCGACATTTGCGTTCAAGACTGTGCTGCTGAAAGGGCAGTGAGAGGCAGTCCAACACTAATGACACATCAACATTAGAGACTTTTCTGGATACTTGAAAGGACACTAGGGAGGTGCTGGAATGAGTCGTAACACCTGGAAATAATTGGCATTTGAACACTTCTGGTTCTCTCATCTCGAGCACAACTGTTTTTGTTTAGAAGCCCGAAATAGGTTCTGTGTTTAACACAAGTACACTTTTCTTTACATTGTGTTCTATAACACGCATCAGAAAATACCACACTTGCGAGAATATGTCATAAAAAGAGCGGTTGTTAACAAGTGACTAATTGAGATTTCTAAACGTCTTCACGCCAATCTCAGTCCAAGAAGTCATTATGGAGTTTGCTTAAAGCCTATTTCTAGATTTTACCTCTGCCGATTGCATTTATGCTTTAACAATTATAAAAGTAATAATAACACAACTTGTAAAAGTGTGTTTAGCATAGATTGTGTTTTCTGCAATATTCGAAAACCCAATAGAAATATCCCATTGATTTTTGTGAAGGGACTTCAGGGTCACTCTACAAAGGTTATTATCAATTATCAAAGCGATAATCCATAATAAAATAGTTGGTGATTCATCTAATAGTGGACGCCTGCTATATTACTTCCGGAGCTCTACTCTTTATAACTCTGACCAATATTCCAAGAAGACTGACAGATCAATAAGAGTAATATTAGGATGCGTTAATGCTTTAAAACTGTAATGTTCATTTAGCAAAGTTCCTCAAATTAGAAAACACTAACGAACGAGTACAGTGGGGCAAAAAAGTATTTAGTCAGCCACCAATTGTGCAAGTTCTCCCACTTAAAAAGATGAGAGAGGCCTGTAATTTTCATCCTAGGTACACTTCAACTATGAGAGACAGAATGGGGGGAAAGAATCCAGGAAATCACATTGTAGGATTTTTAATGAATTAATTGGTAAATTCCTCGGTAAAATAAGTATTTGGTCACCTACAAACAAACAAGATTTCTGGTTCTCACAGACCTGTAACTTCTTCTTTAAGAGCCTCCTCTGTCCTCCACTTGTTAACTGTATTAATGGCACTTGTTTGAACTCGTTATCAGTATAAAAGACACCTGTCCACAACCTCAAACAGTCACACTCCAAACTCCACTATGGCCAAGACCAACGAGCTGTCAAAGGACACCAGAAACAAAATTGTAGACCTGCACCAGGCTGGGAAGACTGCATCTGCAATAGGTAAGCAGCTTGGTGTGAAGAAATCAACTGTGGGAGCAATTATTAGAAAATGGAAGACATGCAAGACCACTGATAATCTCCCTCGATCTGGGGCTCCACGCAAGATCTCACCCCGTGGGGTCAAAATGATCACAAGAACGGTGAGCAAAAATCCCAGAACCACACGGGGGGACCTAGTGAATAACCTGCAGAGAGCTGGGACCAAAGTAACAAAGGCTACCATCAGTAACACACTACGCCGCCAGGGACTCAAATCCTGCAGTGCCAGACGTGTCCCCCTGCTTACGCCAGTACATGTCCAGGCCCGTCTGAAGTTTGCTAGAGAGCATTTAGATCAGGGGTGTCAAACTCAAGGCCCAGGGGCCACATCCGGCCCGCGACTTCATTTTCTGTGGCCCCGCAAGAGCTTGCAAAGAATGTAATACGTTTATTATACGGTTACATGCCGTTTTGCAGAATCAGGTTGCCCATAAACTACATGTCCCACAATGCATCTCGTTGTGTGACATGCGCACTGAAGAGACTTGCTATTGTTTGCCCTAGACTTCTGCTTTCAGACGTAGTTAATTACTAAGTTATTATTCTATCCGATAATAATCCAATTCAAAGGCAATAATGTAATATAACACATTAGGCGCATTCACACCGCAGTACTTTTCCCATAAAGGTTCATGCGAACTTAGTTCATGCGAACTCTTTAGTTCGCATGAACTAAGTACAGATCGCGTTCACACCGGAAAAAGTCCCTGGGGGTGGATTAGGCAAATGAAGCCGCTGACTTCACTTCTTCTTCTGCTTTGGGTTTACTGGCAGGCTACAAACAACTTCACGGCGGATACTGCCGCCCAAAGTCCCCGGCCGGAAGTCTCCGGAGTTGTAAGAGGACTTCCGAGTAAATCGCCAGAACGCCGACACCTCCTCATCTCCACCGCTCCCATGTTTTATTTTGTGTTGCCATACGTTAGTCTCTCTGCGTTTCTGCGCTGGGCTAATGCTAATGCTAATAATGCTAATGCGAGGATAATAAAATGGTGGCTTCACAAAACTTTTTGGAAGTTTTACGGGGCGTGGTTTGCAATCCGCCCAGCCAATCAAACATATAGCTCTTTTCTCACAAAAGAGCCGCTCGAAAGTCCCTGCTCTCTAGCAGGGACTTTCGAGGGGGTAAAAAGGTTCTCATGAACTCATTTTAGTACCGGCTCTTTTTGGTGTGAACGCGATAAAAGAGTTCTCATGAACTAAGTTCGCATGAACCTTTGTGGGAAAAGTACCGCAGTGTGAATGCGCCTATTATTTTATATATATTATATATTTATATATGTATATTTATATAGTTACAACCGGCCCTTTGAGTGCAACCATAATGCTGATGTGGCTCGTGATGAAATTGAGTTTGACACCCCTGATTTAGATGATCCAGAAGAGGATTGGGAGAATGTCATATGGTCAGATGAAACCAAAATAGAACTTTTTGGTAAAAACTCAACTAGACGTGTTTGGAGGAGAAAGAATGCAGAGTTGCATCCAAAGAACACCATACCTACTGTGAAACATGGGGGTGGAAACATCTTGCTTTGGGGCTGTTTTTCTGCAAAGGGACCAGGACGACTGATCCGTGTAAAGGAAAGAATGAATGGGGACATGTATCGTGAGATTTTGAGTGACAACCTCCTTCCATCAGCAAGGGCATTGAAGATGAAACGTGGCTGGGTCTTTCAGCATGACAATGATCCCAAACACACCGCCCGGGCAACGAAGGAGTGGGTTCGTAAGAAGCATTTCAAGGTCCTGGAGTGGCCTAGCCAGTCTCCAGATCTCAACCCCATAGAAAATCTTTGGAGGGAGTTGAAAGTCCGTGTTGCCCAGCGACAGCCCCAAAACATCACTGCTCTAGAGGAGATCTGCATGGAGGAATGGGCCAAAATACCAGCAACAGTGTGTGAAAACCTTGTGAAGACTTACAGAAAACGTTTGACCTCTGTCATTGCCAACAAAGGGTATATAACAAAGTATTGAGATGAACTTTTGTTATTGACCAAATACTTGTTTTCCACCATAATTTGCAAATAAATTCTTTAAAAATCAGACAATGTGATTTCCTGGATTCTTTCCCCCCATTCTGTCTCTCATAGTTGAAGTATACCTAGGATGAAAATGACAGGCCTCTCATCTTTTTAAGTGGGAGAACTTGCACAATTGGTGACTGACTAAATACTTTTTTGCCCCACTGTATATATTTATAAATGGTACCATATATGGTTTATTGTAGTGTATACTCAACACAGTCACAGTCCCATTTGTCGTAAAGATAAGCAGAAGATCTTGGTTATAATGATGATGATAACTGGCTTGACTTTAGCCTTTTGACCACATTTAGGGTCATTGGATGTTCAGTAGATTCTAATCAAATTATTTTCCCGGATTTTCTTCTTGCATGCTTATTACATGTCCTCCCTGTCTTGAAGTAAGGAACATTTCCACACTTCTTGATTGCATCTCTATTTCATCTTGAACAGTAATAGAAATAAGTTACGGTAAATATAACTGATGCAATTCACTGGTGGAATCAAACCCTATCTCCCTATAAACATCTCTACTCTGATAACCAGTCTGTCCCCGCTCTGCCTTTCACTGAACTCAATAAGAGCTCCACTCAGGAACAGAGGGGTGAGAAGAAGAAAAGAGCATCCGAGAGGGAGGGAGGGGGCTCTGCTGAGCAGAGAGAGAGAGAGAGAGAGAAAATAGACACACCAGTAACTCTAACACACTCATGCTGGTGTGACAGGTGGGAGCCAGCGTCTGTTTGCAGAGTGTGTTAAAGCGATGGTCGCACGTCTGCGTTAGCATGTCTGACTCCTGGACGGTGCTCTCCAATTTCTCACTGCCCGAGAGGAGCATGCTGCGGCGCTCCAAGAGGTACTCGCTTATTTTCACTCCATCTATAAATATTCGTATTAGTTCAGATGTTTCCCGTCTCTACTGTAGCCTCTTTTCCTCCCCTCCTTTAATTTTTGTCTCTCAATTAGCTGTTTGTTCTGATCTCTTTTTCAATTTCTGCCGCTCCATCTCCCTCCTCTTCCTCTTCGCATGTATTAGATGCTCAGCAGGAGTTTCTCCAGTGAAGGTCAGCTAACAGGATGTGTCGTTTGATGGATAAACAGGACTCTCTGTCTCACTTTGTGTTTGAATAAGAATCACATGTAACACTGCTGGGATGTTTACCAGAATTGCTCCGTGCGTGTCCTTTAGAATCGAATGTTCTTTATCTGCGTACCTTTAACCAGTTCATGATGCAAATCCAGTTTGCAAGGCACAATTTGGCATTTGTGCGTGAAAACATTATCGTTATTTATCCTCTTATTTTGCGTTACCTCAGCTGACCTCCCCTCTCTCTTTCTCTTCTGTCACTCAGTCAGAAGCAGCTTCTCCGGGAGGAAAGAGAAGCCGACACAGAGCTGTACTTATCACTGTGAGGAAGCAATTTTCTTCCTCCTCCCTGTAATAACAGGGGTATAACTGCCACACACACACCGACTGATTTCTTCATCTGTCGCCGCCTCCTGTTGTGTGCAGTTAGTCTCGGCAGTGTTTTTAAAAGAGAAAGAGCCTGTGAAGTGACTCCTGCGTAGCAACAGTTTTTGGATTGGGAGGATGGAGCTGGCTTCACTTGGCTCTCTGTTTCCTGACCTTGTCTTCGGATGTGTCAAACAAACAGGACTTCTTGCTTCTCCACCCATAAGGCTCATATTCACTTCCTATCCAATGCAGGATGTTTCTATATGTGCTTCTTTTTGCCATAATATAGTCAATGCATTTTCTATTTTTTGTATTGATGAAATACTTTAAAAAAGCATGTTTGCATCTATTGCTTAATGTGCTCTCCCGACGTTGCTCACGTGTCTTAATTTTTTCTTATTATCACTCACCAGATGCTTTCGGTTTTAATTCAATATTTTATCAATTTCCAAGATTAACATATCAACACCTGTGCAGATAGAGAAGGGTGGTAATGCATATCTCTAGGGAGATGCTCACATCTAGCGTTTAGCAAGTGAAATGGTTCATCTGACTTCCTGTTGGCGGGATTATTGGAACTGAATTGTTTGTCTTCCCATTCCCCTTTTTCATTACTATCAAATGGGGGCTGTGTATGTGAGAGTAACCCCTTAAGCAAAAAAGCCCCTCCTGATAAATGCAACTTATATTAGAATATAAGGTTTTTTTTATGTATTGGGGTCTTTATGGTGTTTTAGTGAAAACAATATGAAACACGTTGAATGAAGGCCCAGTCATCTTCACTTTCAATTCCATAAATGGAATACAGAAATAACGGTATCAAACTAAAAGGACACAAACCATTCGAATTATACTATTTGATGGTATAATATTTTTTGTCAAAAAGTACAGTTCTGGTCTTAACTCGCTTAAAAAATATAATGACTTCCTTTTACCTTTTTAGTGCAGCATATCTCACAGTAGTGGGGTTGTATACATGCTCTGCTAATTTACAAGCATATAGTATAGTTTGATACTACTTTTAGGACTATGAAAACATTTAGTTTCTCATTTGATAAACTCAGCCCACATTTGGAGCATAACATTGCCCCTACACTTCGGAGAAGAACGTGTCAAATGGGTCAAAATGTTCAATTTGAAACTTTTTACCTGATGATTATACAACTTTAATACTTGAAAGGTGTTGATGCACAGTGCAGCCGACACATTCCTTATTAAAAATGTATTGCTGTAAATCAACCAAAAGTAGTCCCTTTATCAACAGATCGTCATTTTATAACTTAGAAAACAAAGGCAATAGGCACAAGGCCAAATGAGAGTTGCATTCTAGTGTAATGTGTTTTTTCTTAGGGGCATGAACCCAATAACATGAACTCATAGAAGAGCAGAACACAAGTGAATAAAGTGGAATCCAAACACACACACACAGCCACACACGCTGTTTGAGGTGTTTACATTGATTTCCTGTGGTGGCTGTAACCCCAGAAACACATTATTGAGTGGACTTTTGGAAATGAGTTTAGCTGTAGATCTTATCCACATCCACTCGCCTGATGCCTCGTGTGTGTGCTTGCTTGTGTGTGTGTTAGGTAGTTTAGTTTAACACCCACACAGCTGTTTGCACATCGCTAGTTTCCACTATCTCCTGTCAGCGCTGTCACATCGCCGTATACTTCTGTGTGTCTTGTGAGTTTTACAGTGGCAAAGTTATTACATTCTGAGTCTATATGCAGTCGCTCCTATCGCTGGTAAAACCTGAGTAAACACACATTTGCAAACATACAGTACATGCCAGCTCTATAATTCTACTATTTATGTCATTTAATATTGAGATCTTGACTTGTTTTTTTCTCTCAAGTACTGCATATAAATCCAACAGACCTACAATTTGTGAATATAAAATGCAATTGTTGTCACACATGTAAAACAACAACATTGGGAATATACATTTCAGTTTTCAATTTCAATTTACTTGGAGTAATGAAACACGTTTAAAAAAAAAATCCCACCATAAATACTTATCCAGTTAACATTTCTACTAAAAAGCAATAAATAATGTATTTGGGAATAAGAAGCTAAATGTGATCTCATATCTGTGGTACCAATCTGTAAACAAGACGTTGTTACATTAGCTTATCGAGGTGGGATTTACCAGATGACCCATTATAGAATAAAATCATGATAGTTAAGTCACAATAACACTTTCCACTATACTGAGCGATAGCGACAACATACATTTGGATTCAAAAGCATTTTTATAAACTTCTGTTTTATCTAATAAGACAACATGATGAATGACCAATACTTGCTAGTCCTGTATCGCTACCATATTGCTATGCAAAATATGGAGCTACTATGGTTAACCGCTACATTCCATAACTATCCCCTTAGCGACCTGAAGCAGGAATGAAACATCTACAGTACAGCTCATTGTTGACACTGGACATTCATCACATGTTGTAACGTGTTTGTTTACTTCCAATCTGTGAGGAAAGAAGGAGTGTCATGTTTATTATTCTTGAAGAACAACATGTTATCTGTGCAGACTCTGTGATTCTATCCCAGGTCACAAGATACGCTCGCTAAGCCTCAGTCACTGCAGGGACTGGTCAATAGCATGTAACTCCTTCAGAAAATACCAATTGTGGATTAAACAAATGAGATACAGAACGTTAATCAGAGAGCTTTAGAGGTGTTAGTGTATGCATTTCACACTTTGGACAGATCCAAAGTTTGATATTGATCTTCTCGTCATCTCACATCGGAGAGAAAGCAAATAAGCATATTCCCCACAGTCTTGAACATATTATTATTTTTTAAATGGCAGTTTAGACTGCTCTTTGCCCGTACTGCCGCCATGGAAACATAACCTCTTTTTGAATCCTCAACCACGCTTAGGGAAAAAATCATGACCCATTTTTGCTCATAAAAGTCCGAGTCTTCAGTCAGAAAGCAATGAAAGTGAGCAGCAGCACTCAGTCACTGTGCTCATACTTGACAGGCTGCTGCTTTCATGGTGATGAGAGGCACTTAAAAGCCCACTTCTCACTCACACACACACACACACACACACACACACACACACACACACACACACACACACACACACACACACACACACACAAACACACACACACATGCAGTCAGTTCTGCATAATGGCAACATGTTTCCCAGCAGGGATCCAAAACGCCTGCAGGAGAATAAATAACTAGAACAGTTTCTCTGAGAGTGAAAGTATGCTGCTGCATCAGCTACATTGGTGTGTAAAAGTGTCAGAAACAAGTCACTTTTGGGGCGTGTCACTGTCAACCTATACTGTAGGTGGAGTTGTCTTGCTTCCTCTACATCTTCCACCAGAAGCAGAATCATTCTGAAGTCGAACACTAAAAATCTTTCAGTATTCTCAAAACTTCTATCCCCTTTTATTATACTCAGTTACTCACCCCAAATTTGACAGGCACTTTTGAAGCCTTGGACTGGCTCATATTTAAATCCATACGCATGAGGCCGCCTCTGAACTTTATTCATTAGCCAGTGAACCGCAGCAGAGTGAGCGACAGTCTCCGTAAATTAACCAAAAACTCAGCGCAGCTTCTATCTCAGTGGGACTTTGAGTGACGACTTTATGTCCTTCCATTTTAAAGGTTGTTCTCTTGTGTCAATTCTTCCTTTCTTATCGGGCACCTATTGTCTTTCGTCTGCGCTTTGTATGTCCTTTAGCTCCGCTTCAGTGGAGCAGATCAGCTCTATCAGTCCAGCTTGACTTTTTCTCAAATGTCACTATCAACTCAAAACCTCTTACAAGATGAATGATTAGCACAAAGTACCTGAACTTGTATGATTTAAATGACAGTTTCCTCATAAATTCATAGACATTAACTAAGTATGTTATTGTAAATTATATAAGTATATTTCGTCTCAAAATAGAGGCAGTGTTGTATCCCAGATAATTCATTCCTATTCATTACTATGGTAAGCTATAGAGTATTTTAGTCGTTGCACAGCAGGTCAGCTCCTAATGAGAAATGTGTCTGCAGGGGAGCGTAAAGTTCATTCGTGTGAAGATTAAAATGTCCCATTAAATTTCATTTTTCCCAGGGTTCAAATTATCTCAGTTTTAGCTGATATTATCAGTTTCTACAAGTGAAATGTCTTTAAAAGTCAAACTATCTTCACAAACTCAACACAAATGCCAAAGCGTTAAGAGTTCAGAGAAAGTACAGATTGCTATCACACTTTTTGGAAAATTGAGAAAGCAGTAAACATCACGTGTTTATGTGGGTCTGTGTGTCAGACGATGAAATTCCCTGAACACACATCACTGAATATCCAACATGGCAGCTCATCCGTCATACAGGAGTGTGTTTGTGTGTAGACCACATGCTATGCTCAAACCGCTGAAGCTGCACACCTCAACAGATGGCAGGACACACACATACACACTGCATGCCACATCCACATCACATGCAGTAAATATTTGTCACATTGGCATGTGGATTTTACACAATCTTGTCATAGACCCTTGGTGTCCCCCTGCATGCACGCTTATACTTGTACAGTAGCATGCAAACACACAAAATAAAACATTTTCCGCCCCTTACGCCAAATCTTACCTTATTCTAAGCCAAAAATAAACTTAAATGTCAAAATGGTCCCCACAGATACAGGAATACAAAATCACAAATATAGAAAAGATAAAGAGCTCCAAAAACATGTCGAGGCGTCACGCTGATTATTCGACTGTAACGAAGATTTCAGCCTTAATTGCTTCATGTGTCTAGTGATCATCTCGGCACGTTTGTCCTGTCACAAACACTTGCTACACAACTACATAATTACAGCAAGCAGATGCGATGGGCCAATTAACGCCACAAAAATGCCGTAAGTGTTAGCATACCTGCCGTTACGGCAAGGATCTGTCAGAAGTGTGTAATTTATTTCGAGAAGTACAATCAGTAACTCCTCAAGGAAGGAGTTCAACCCACTTTCTTAGTAGTTTGAACATACGTTATTTAAGGTAAAGAAATAGACACAGACAGACACTAAACTAAAATACTTCAAGGATGAGGTTGTTAATTATGGGCTCAATGAGTAATGTCCAAAGGGTATAGAGAATACCTGCGTATTTGGAGATTGCAATGACAGCCTTTGACCGTCGAATTCAGAAGAAAGAGGAAATCATATTGTTTTTTGTAAATAGACTGTATATAGCAAATAGTATTGCACCTTACTGTACCCATCTGTCTAATCTTTTTGAGTACATGTATCATAGATAAATAAGTAGTTTGATAATACCCTGAATTCTCAAGAACAGTTTTACATTTCTAAACTTCATCAAGACAAGTGCAACAAAAAGTAACCAATTTAAATCGGGATGTGGCTTCTCATCTTTCTGCAATAAAGATGTATTTTGTCTGCATTCAAAACAAATGACAATTTAAGAGTTGCTAATTGTTGAAGTGAAGCAGCACCCAGGCTGATACACAATATGAGAAAGTGCTATCAGCCGATTAGAGACATTGTTTTGTGCAATGTCATCATTATACGTAATGAACAGGAAAGGGCCCAGTATAGATCCCTGAGGAAGACCATTCAGATGTAATGACTGGCTCACTATTTGGGTGGAAGTTGTGATGGTTTACACTGACAATAGAGCATCTGTTACATTTCATCATACTCTGCAAGTATGTTTTTTGGAATAGAGAGGTGGCAGCTGTAGAATTATGTTACTTTGGATTGGATGTTACATCGTCCCAGGCAGGCATCAAAGTGAACTTTTCCATCTGTCATTTCCTCTAAATGTAACAAGCCTCGCCTCAAGTCATTACGCACATGCTCCGCTCGGAGCTTCAGAGCAAACAAGAAAGTGGAAAAATCCTGAGAGCTCGACCTGCGCTTGCGTTGGGGCTGTTAGGTGTGAAGGCTGCCGCTTCAACTCCTCCTCTTCCCATCTGTCTGGGGATGGATGTCACAGCTTTAAAGCAGATTGCTTTTTTCACCACAAACATCTTTTGCACAGCAGTGTGTGCACACCCCCACACACCGATATAAATATACACAACAAACTGAGTCATCTCAGCCCAGAGGGGAGCTGGAGTGTAACCATCTTACTGCAGAATCACCATCATAATGACTCTACAGCCATTAGCAGCCTGGGTCGACATTTTCTAATAGAATAGATGTTTTCTAACAGCTGAATTTACTGACAACCTATTCCTAGGTTTTTTTTATTTTCGTAGTTTTTTCATGATCAAGCTAAAAAAAAACATAGAATAAGACAAAACATGTATCTGGATGCTTAAATAACGTTAAGGACCAAGAACATTTAATTATGCCCAGATGAAAATTCATGTTTCAACGGTAATGTCTATAATCATGTGTTTAGTAGAGATAGATGTGCATATTGTGTAATTAAAATGTCATGTCACTTTGGAATTGGTGCTGTTGTCTCCTCTTGAAAATCGGTGACAAATTACAGTAATTGTCCAGTCAGGGCTGCCGTACCCAGTGTTCATATTGTTATTAGAGACTGACTGAGTGCCTCTTCTGTTTGGTATCATTATCATTATTCCTAAGGTTATTGGCTGCAGCATTTTAGCTTCTTTGTATTAGAACATTTGTACAAAACAAAAGTATTTGACTTGCTGAAGGTCAACTGAAAGACGCTGGCTGTGTGTTGCACAGTTGCATCTGTGATTGCCACTACCTGATGTGTTTGTGTGTCCTCCTCACTGTCCTCTGGTGTGAAGGACAGGGTGAGGAGCGCAGCTCTCGTTTCAGTTCAACTGTAACATCCGTGAAAGCTGCACACACACCTATGCGTAGTCTAATGTGATCCGTGGGTCTGACGGCCAGAGTCGACACCTGCTGTTACTGACACAGAGGAGTGGGGGGGTGTTTGGACACGTTACAAATGACAGACCTTTACATTCAGGACATTGTGAGAGTTGTGTATACCTAACCTGTGTCAGACAATTGACTGTTTTCTTTACCCAATGCAGAGAATTGTCATAAGAATAGAAACCAGCTTTACAAAATCAGTGATAACAAATATGTGTTTGCTTCATTGCAAAGCTCCTTGGAATTCTTGCTGTTCCAGTTTTTATGCAGACAATACACTTCTCTACTTTATTGATTTTAACATCCAAACGTTGATGATTCACTAATCTGAGCTCGTTTTCTGCACACAGCTGTCGGACGAGCAACAGGAAGAGCCTTATTGTGACATCTAGCACCTCGCCGACGCTGCCACGACCACACTCCCCTCTGCATGGACACACAGGTAACACACACACACACACACACACACACATCTGTACTCGCTCTGACACTTGAAACAGTAACAGTTATTAATAAGCAGCTTAAAAACAAATGAAAACTATTTTTCAAGCTCCCTTCTCACCAGCCAGCTAAAGTCCAATGGATGATGTTACTTTGTATCCTACGGCAGACCTTTGCCAGTATATTTGTGGGGAACTCTTGCAACCGGCAACACATAACTAAGCTATTTAAACATTTCCTTTTCAAATAAAAAAATGTCACACTTTAAATGAGTCACCTATTATGCAAAATGCACTTTTTGATGTATTTTATACATAAATATGTGTCCTCTGTGTGTAAGGCAGTGGTTCTCAAACTTTTTCTGTCAGGCCCCCCCTTTGGAGAAAAAAAAAAAAGTCAGGCCCCCCCCAACACAAATACTCAGGCTCAGTGGCGGTGCCAGAGATTTATTTTGGGGGTGCTGTGTGATTTTTAAATATTGAAGTTGAAAGCATCAATCTGGTGCACTTTGAGAGCAAAATGAAGAGATCTATGGATACATCTCTCAACACCTATTTGAAACAGAACTGTAAACAGATTTACTTTTTCTTTATGGATATTTTACAAATCACTCCCTTTTAAACTTTATTCTTTTTTTAATGTCATTTCATTCCTGTTTTTAATTGATTCTCTTATTTTTTTATAACTATAATGATCATATAAATGTGTGTCTCGGAAATAATTGTTTACATTAATGGTAACCAAAACGTTTGAGACCCACTGAGATAACACTGAGAGAGTCCTTTAGCTCACTGAGTCTCTCAGTCTGACAGGTGAGTTCTCCCTCCACCTTGTTGTTGAAAAAACTCCTTATATCCGTTAGCGTAGCTCGCTAGCACCAGAAGCTAACAACAACGATCTCCGGTACCGGTGCGCTCTCTCTCGCTCACGCATGCACACAAAATGGCTCGTTCCACACACACACACAGAGCCGAGCTTTAATGAAACACAGAGACCCAGACGTAATAGTACTGTACTGTATCATATTATTTTCTAATCAATCATTTTTCAAAATATGATTTTTTTTTTTTAATAACCATTTTTCCTCCTGGTCTCTCGCGCCCCCCCTGTCATGCCTCTGCGCCCCCCTGGGGGGCGCGCCCCCCACTTTGAGAACCACTGGTGTAAGGACACTCACAAAGTGTCAGAAAGTACAACCCTCTCTCTTTTCCTCCTTACCCACATCTCTAAAAACAGGGGTAGAATCAGCACTTTTGTAACAGGGCTGAAATGGAGGGGTACGAGGCATATTTTGCTCATATTTTGAGCAAAGCACTTCAGAGACATGTTTTGTATAGATATGGCCATATATAAATTGTTCAAATATAGCATAATAGATGAGCTTTAATTCATCCTGAGGGGACATTAAATAGCCACACATTTGTATAGCATATTGCCAAGCAGTAGTCGGTATACCTCCTTTGATGTGTTGAACACACAGGCGTCACCATCTTTTGTCACCATTGGTAGCAAAAAAATGACAAGAAAACAAGAATCTTTTTTAGTTCAAGGAGTTTCTGAAACGATTTTAAATCCTGCTAAAGGGTGTTTGAAGCAAAAGCAGGTGATGTGTGTTACATGAAGTCGTGTTGTTTACAATCACACACCAACAAAGCTCAATCAACAGCTGAGACTGCACACTGAGCACGACACAGCGAGGTAGTTGATTTCTTCAATGAATGCACAAGCCAACATTCTGTAGGCTGCAGACTGTTAAGGTCTTGAAGAATGATTTAAATGTGTCAGGTTTATTTTGAGTTGTTATTTGAATGACACAACGACCTCCACCTTCAGCTGTTAACATAACGCACTGTTCCCCGTAAATGTAGAATGTCATAAAGCTGTCAACACGTGCTCTTCTTAAACAGATTGATTAGGCCATGTGGAAATAAACAGATCATATAAATTCAGCTCGGGACAAATTGATACTAACATTGCTGCACGAGCCTGATTGATATATTGGCATAGCCGCCTGATATGTAGCGTATCATATCTGAAAGCACTGACAAGTTTTATGTTTTAACCGTAAAACGTCCCACCTCTACACATCATGACCACTACACTTTAAAGTCTACATTTGATGGAGCCTTTAACAAATGTGTAGCTATACTATCTTTATCTGCATCCAATGTCAGTTATTGTATTGGTTGGACTCTTGGTCCAATTGTCTAAGTTAGTAGAAAGTTTAAGGTACTTATCAAGTGCAAAACATTGGGTTGTCTCCAACCTTTCAAATGTGAGGATTTGCTGGCTCCGCAACATCTGTGGCTAGAGGCATCATGTGTTCAGGCTTTCCATCCATACCACTTTTGTTACCGTGATATGTCAGGAATGTCTGGCACAATCGCCCACTTTGTCTCAACGATAAACTTATTAGGTTTTAGTTAGTCAAAGGTCAAAGTCACTGTGACCTCAGGTCCATACCAGTCTTAAGAGCAGGGTTTGTTGCTAATTTATAAAACGTGCAATTGATTTAACTCATTAGATTTTGGTGGTCAGAGCTGAAGGTCCACAACTCGAAAATGCATTTGATAAATATGACAATTTCACACAAATGTCCCACAGGCCAAAATGATAAGGTGATAACAGTTTGGACACAATTGGGTGAAAACAGCAACTTAGCCGCTTTGACAGTGGAATCCAAACATGACGCTGTAATTATAATTATGTGATTTTCTAAGGGCCGACAGAGCCGGCCAGCCAACCAATCATAGCAGACTGGGCTCTGGTTTGAGACAGAGTGTGAAAAGAGGTGCTGCAGCACAGGCAGTATGAGAACAATAAAGACTTGCTGAACATCAAAGCATGTAAACATGTCACAGAAGACGCACAAAATACAAATATAAAAGTTTAAGTTAATATCTAAAAGTTTTAACTGAGCTCTATGATATTTTAATTGTATTTGTTCACATTTTTTGATATCCAAGAGATACAAATCTGTTAATCTTGTGACGCTTGTAATTCATCTCAGGTCAGCTGTGTTAAACAAATCATCTCGGAGCACATTTTTCCCCACACACATATTATTGAACATCTGTCGAAGCACATTTGATATGTGTGCTACTACGTGTGTGTTTGTGTGTGTAGTGACAAATGAAATGCGTGCTGACAGGATTTTTGTCGAACACGTTTGACAGCATGTAAGACACAAGCACACAAAACCCCCAATTCCACCTCCAGCAACCCACCCACTGTAGCCCCTCCACCCTTCAGAAGTACAGAGAGGCAGAGATGGAAAATAGATGAACGACAGCGATATTGATTGATGGGGACTGAGGGGGAGCGAGCGACAGAGTAGAAATATAGATTGGAGGGCTGGAATACAAAATGACTTGGTGACAGCGACTGAATGGGAGGAGAGAAAGACGGCATGATGGATATGAAAGATGGAGAGATGGTCAAATATCGACAATAATATCTGACTCACGGAGAGAGGGAGAGATACTTGTGTGTTTGTGCTCGGCTCACTGACAGCCCAACACTTCTCATTTCCTGCTCAGGAAATAATGGAACGCGCCAGCCTGTCAGTCACACCGCCCACAAACACACTTACACATGCATGCACGCATGCACGGACACACACACACACACACACACACACACACACACACACACACACACACACACACACACAAGAAGGGGTTTTGTTCAAATGTCCTTTATTTCAAGGAAGTTCTTTTTTACCCACCAAACAATATTCTTTGCATCAAATGTTGTAACATAACATTTGGTTATGCCCTAATGAGGCTGTAAAGAGCTGATGCTTTTGTGAATTATACTTATTCTAAGTATCAATCATTATAACATCTGGGTCACATTTATGGTTATTATGTACTGGAGCTGCCGTAAGCCCATAGTTGACTGTAACACCTTTCATATCAAAATGAATCGTATATATAAACTCTGCTTAGACTAAATATGCAATATTAGTGTGGCCCTTATTTGTGAGTGTTGACATTTTATGTATAATGAAATGAATGAATAACTAATAGTTTCCGCCTCAGAGATGAGAAAGTAAGGGTGCATGACAGGGTGTGAAACTTTAACTGTGAAACCATGCTTATATCAAATGGATTCTTCTTACAATACTTGCAGTTGCTAATTTCCTTATCAAGCTCATGGTCCCTAACAAATGCGGTTTGACGAGTTTTTAAAATACGTTTTTGTATTTAAAGAAAAGGTATATCAACTGATAATTGCAATAATTCAAAAACACAAAGGAAAACCTAAGGAGAAAAATGTTTCATGCTAGACTAGCTCAAAACAACAAAAGCCATTTACTATTTTTCAATTATGAATGGCTTCAATAATACAAATACGTTAAACACATATTTTTTATAATTGGTGGGCTTTTTGTTTCTTAGACACTATAAATATGTAATATATATATATATATATATTTATATATATATATATAAGCTATCTGCCTTGAGTTTGATATGACTTCCCTATACACTAACACTTACACAGCAACCTTTATCAAGTCTAATCCAAGGCTGTGATATCGCACTGTTGGCTTGGCTGCTATTTGACTAATTAATATGCACCATCAGAGGCCATTAAAACATTCCTTTCATTCCCACGGACCGTCTTTATACAAAGATGATTGCCTTTTGTTCCCCTCGCAATCTCACTCTGAGTCCAATCATGAAATGTATCTTGGTTTCAAATCATCCATTCATTTACCGCTAATCAAATGGAGATTCCTAAAAGACTAATATCCTGAGGGGGCTGATGAGGACCAATCCTCTCAAAGACCACTTTTATGGAATGTTGAAAGTCTGCATAAATCCCCTGTTTCCTCTCTCGCATTCTTCCTGTCTTTTTTTTTGCTACTTTCATTTTCTGACCGTTCCTCCTATTCTCTTCTTTTCAACATGTACATCTTCATTTGAACTTTCCCTCCACACCACCTTGAACTTTCCTCTCCTCTTTCTATGCTGTCGACGATCTGTTATTTTGTAAAGGCCATGCGATGATTGGCAGCCGCGTGTGCTCTGACTTCTGATGAATTCTGTCAAACAACCCGTCTTTGTAATTGTAATGAAGGACAGAAAGAAAGATAGTAGGGATTCAAGCTTTTCTCGCAGTCTTGTCACACACCCCTGAGGAAGTTTTACTTTTTTCCACCCCCCTCCCCAATTATAGCTGTATTGTGTTATCCCAAGCGCACTCTCCCTGGAGAGAGTGAGACTGAAGAGGCACAAAGCAGAAATACATTTGCATGTTTCTCGTATGCCGGTGTATTATTTTGTCTTTGCTAAAGTAGGTTACTGTGGTTTTGCAGCGCACAAACCTGCAAAGATGTGAGAGCAGAGACACTTCTTTACCTGTATGGTTGACACCGCCTACCAGCTATCATTTACATTTCACTTCATTGTTCAGTTTGAACACACAATCTGCAGAGAGATTCCCCGAGAAGTGGCGGAAAGAATTATTCAAATATATTTCAAGAGGGATTTTCTTTCCATCATGTTGAAAGTCACTTTGGACCCCTGCAGATATCGCATACTGTACTGTAATTGTGGTGTGTGGTGAAGATGAGGCATTGTGGTGATAGTAGCAACGAAGATAGAGTGACCTCTGTGACTTTGGCTGGTGATTGCTTCTGGCATCCTGGTTCTCTATGACAGCCATGACCAGTAACCGCTTGTACTGTAGGTCAGCAGGACAAAAAGCAACCTGAGCATCAAGCAAGCGAACAGATGGGTAACAACCAAACAACCTGTCATCTCAGAGTAAGTCGCTTTTTAGTCCTTGCGTTACCACTAGAAGGGCACTCGAAACAATGTGAGAATCCACTCTGCCGTTTGGGAACTTTCCTTCTACATCGCAAATTAAAATCCATAGGGGATAGATGTGTTTTCTGTCTGCCGGGAAACGACTAGCAGGCAGCAGGCTAACACTTAAACTGGCATTTCCTTGGCTTGTCAGTGTTTTATATTTCAATGCAGCATCTACATGAACTAGTTTAACTGTAACATTACTGTGATGTTAACCTCATTGTCATCATAATTTAGCTGTGATGAAGTGTTTCCCACATATATACACGTATTGACTTACCGGCTCCCATTGATTACACTTCTTTTGTCTGGAGTCAACCTTTTATTTGACCTTCCTTTTCGCTTGGAAAAGTCAGGAAAATTGTGCCGATTCTTTCTTTTCACCAGACATTGGGCGGGGCTGTCATTTTGCAAGGCAGTGACGTAATGCTGCTCTCATCTATGGGTTCTTTCTTGGCCCATGCTACACTTTTCCACAAAGTTTCAACAAACCAACTGACCAAAGCTAAAAACATTGCTTGGTGGAGGAAATAAGTGTAGTCTCATGCTTAGTTTGCATGCTCCACATTTAGAACGATTTCTTCCCTTCATTTCACTTTCATTCCTGCTGCTAAGGAGAGTTATTTCCTGGAAAGTAGAATGTACACTATAGTTGACCAGGGGCTGTAGTGTTTGCAGCGTGAACAAATTAGACTTTTGGGCCAAGATGTTGCCAACATGACACAACTGTGGCTAAGTTGCCGCTAGGTCTTTCATTTCGGTTTAGTGTGTCAGAGACTTAATGGTTTTCGAGGTAGTTTAGGAACACCTGCTAACACTGAGCTCATATCACACACCTGGGAGCACAAACACATTATCATGAAAACATATCTGTTTACTGAACACACACACAAACACAGGTTACACTTCACTGCGTTGTGGGATTGTTCTTTACAGAGAGATATGGATTCATCTGTCTGTGATGGAGGCTTATGTTGACGAATGCTCCACACACACACACACACACACACACACACACACACACACACACACACACACACACATATATGCACTCACAGTGGGAACCATGAAGTGTGACAGTGGAGTCATACACAGAGCCTGATAACAGCCCCAAAGAGACCCCTGCCTCTGTAAAAATGTAACTCCAGCAGCTTCCAAACAACACACATGAGCACAAACGAGACATTTTACACGAGTGAGGTGGGCACTAACAAGCTTCTGTTTGACGAATAACACGCGTGTTCACTTGAGTATGTGCATACATGTTCCGCAGACAGAGACAGAGATTCCCATCTGACAGAGAGCAAATGCTCGTATTAATATTTGAGTTCATGCTCTGTCCAGGCGTGCTGCTGAAGAGAATGCATAATTGATGTGGAAATGTCCGACTACTTAATCTCTCCACCCTCCCCGCCTCCTTCCGCTGAGTTATGCTTCCATGCTTAGAATATTGGTATCCATCACTGCG
Organism: Harpagifer antarcticus; assembly: GCA_902827135.1. Lineage (NCBI taxonomy): Eukaryota > Metazoa > Chordata > Actinopteri > Perciformes > Harpagiferidae > Harpagifer > Harpagifer antarcticus. Next base: position 819,198 of record CADEHL010000717.1, read on the forward strand.
TGTATTTATTTATGGACATGTCTGTATGTTTATGAAATAATCTCAGGTTTATTCAGATGAGGATCATCTATTACTCAGGCGTCAGTTTCACAGCAGATTGTTCAGTTTGTGCTGCAGGTGGTTTCTGTTCAGTGCATGGATGGATGTGTCCTCTTGTTCAACACAAAGACAGATGTTTGTGTAGCCATAGCATCTGCATGAGCTTTGTTTTCACTCTCTTAATCATTGTGACTTTAAGTGTCTTAGCCTATTTCTCTTGGAATTTGGAACAAACTTCCACATACACAAACTCATATAGTAGAAACAGAATATGGTGGTAAAGATCAAGGTCCCTGTGGCCTCAGTAAACAAATTAATACACTAAAAATGTCAACGTATACCTTCAAAGTCTTCACTAAATATATGAAAGGAGTCTGGACGAATGTACTGTAGATGTATATTTGTGTACAATTGGTTGGCGGAGGCAGTAATTGTAGTTTTGCTAAAGCCAATCGATAGTGACTGCCATATGTTGTAGTTGTTAATAATTCTCATTTCATGGCAATTGCAAGGACCTTCAACTGAAAACGAAAACGTATTAAACATTTTTTAAGAAACATCTCACACATAGGTGAAGTGAAATGCTTCTCAAAAGGAGATGTTCACTAGTCTTACCCTACATGACCAATGTTACGGAAAAAATAAGCAATTGTTAAAACCAGGATTCATTTAGATTTCCAACGCCTAACTTTGGTTGGACCAATATTGCAATTATATTCTTTACCTAATGTAGTTTTATCTCTGTTGACCAAATATTTACAACTCCATTGTTGCTCCATTACATGAACTGCTCGTAAACTATTCATTATGCAGTCATTTTGTTCAGAACAGCTCATTTCCTGTTTCTTATCAGCTGCTGAGATACACAAATAGAAACAGAGAAGATGTCTTTTCAGCAGGGTTTTTCTTTAATGTGTCTCTATTTTTATTTTCTGTCAGGTACAAGCCCGCTGGACAGTCCTCGCAACTTCTCCCCGAACACGGCCGGACACTTCTCCTTTGTTCCTGCTCGAAGGTGAGCTTTACAGAAACACACTGAAAATAAGATCTGGAGCTTTTCTGTTTTTTTACAAACTCAGTATCAGTAAGATCATTAATACATCAGCAGCAAAATAAAGCAGCATTATATAACAGGTTGTGTGCACATCGAAGAACAGACCAGTTGTGCTTCAGCTTTTATTGTCAATATCCTTTTAAGGCTGTGAAACGGCTCAGTGGCCCCGGCGCTTTGAGAGCCGCGCTGCTGCTGATGATGATAGTGTGTGAGCTGATGAGGAGCCAGATGATCACTGTGGGGCTGTCACTCAAACCCAGATTAATAAACCTCTTATCTGTCTGGGCTCTCAGAACAGATAGTAATTACTGAGAGGGAAGGAGGGAGTAAGAGTGTGTGCCGTGTGTGTGCGAGCATTCATGCATGTTTCATTGACAGAAAGTTGCATGCATGTTTAAGCATGTGTGAAATCCAAGATAAGAAGATGTCATATACAACTTTGGTAAGATGTAATGAAATCCTTAGCAAGCCTGCCTCTTTAATCTTCATTAAGATGATGATGTTTCCATGGTAACACACCTTTCCTGACGTACTAGACCCCCCAGGCTAATTCCATGACAACACATCACATATGGCAGCAGTGAAGCGGCCAAAAAGAGCATTAACGTTGATTTGTATTGAAAATCCCTCTCTGGCCGAGTGCTGACCTCAGTGCTGCAGACGCAACAGGGACACCATGTGGTCGGGTCAGATATGGCAGGTCAACGATAGGAGGGTTTTACAAAATCCTCTTTCAAAAATGTTTCTCTTGGGGAAACGTTTTCAGACTATTTTAAGTTAAGTTAATTCATGCCACTTCTATTTTGTTTGATACAGGCAAGAGATACAAATTAGGCCACCACCATATGATGAGATGGTAATATCATCTTACAAAATAAACAACAATAATGACTCTGTTAAAGCCTGACATAAGAAAATCTTTAAACTTCATAAATATGCACATCATTCTAATGTATTTTTAATTATATTTTCTCTTTATTATATTTGTTCTTATATTTTTCTACTAGCAATATATTTGGTTTAGCACTTTATCCTTATAATGTGGGACAGGTCTGGAAGATAAATTCTCCAAAATCGTATTTTCTTCGTACAGTGGGGCAAAAAAGTATTTAGTCAGCCACCAATTGTGTAAGTTCTCCCACTTAAAAAGATGAGAGAGGCCTGTAATTTTCATCATAGGTACACCTCAACTATGAGGGACAGAATGAGAAAAAAAAATCCAGAAAATCATATTGTCTGATTTTTAAAGAATTTATTTGCAAATGATGGTGGAAAATAAGTATTTGGTCAATAACAAAAGTTCATCTCAATACTTTGTTATATACCCTTTGTTGGCAATGACAGAGGTCAAACGTTTTCTGTAAGTCTTCACAAGGTTTTCACACACTGTTGCTGGTATTTTGGCCCATTCCTCCATGCAGATCTCCTCTAGAGCAGTGATGTTTTGGGGCTGTCGCTGGGCAACACAGACTTTCAACTCCCTCCAAAGATAACATAAATGTCTTGGCATTAATTTATAAACCAAAATAAATGAATTGTATAGGTCTAGCCTCCCTATATCTGTGTGTGAAGTTGTTCCATCCTCAAAAACAAAAAAATAATGCTTCTGCAGTCTAGCTGCAGCTTCTAGCAACGGTCTTCTGTTTAAAAAAGGACACTGAATGTCCTGAATGTGGCATCACACACAGGACTTGAGTCTGAACACAGCAGACAACAGGAGTATTTACAATAGCATATAGCCTACAAACAAAAATACTGCATGTGGGTGCACACTTACATGATCTGTCTTACTGTTACATAAATCCCATGAATGTATGAGATTAAGTTAGCTTCATTATATCTCAGTGATTAAGTGAATAATAAAGTTTCTATCAGGTCACTATCAGCCTGTCACTCATTATTTTCAGGGCGGGGTTTGGATGAACGGAGAGGAGACTGTGATCGCGAAAGCTTTTTTCCTCCTGCCTTCACAAACTTTACACACGTATATATCATCTGAAAATTGCTAGAGGACATTCATACTTTGCAATCCAAGACTTAATTAAATCCACCAAAAACCTGACATGATTGTAACGCGATTATTTTTGAAAAACATAAATCCCTGTGCCGCAGCGACACGGAGTGATTCAGAGCGGGTCCTTCTGCCGTTGGTTCTGGACTGGTGGTGTTGTGTTGGTGGATAAAGCAGACTGCTCCGTGTTTGGTGTTGCTGTGCCGCTGTCACGTCTGTTCCCTGATCTCTGCGTCACCGACCGATTTGATATTAAAGTGACAGGAAAAAAAAACGTTATAGTAAAGCCGCTGCCGGAAAATCAGGAAGCAACGTTATTACGCTATAACCGATTATCTTCCGTCACTGCATCGATACCGAATCGTCCACGTCCGCATCGCAATGCATCGTAGAAACGATTATTTTCAACACCCCTAGTTGTCACTCAAAATCTCACGATACATTGCCCCATTCATTCTTTCCTTTACACGGATCAGTCGTCCTGGTCTCTTTGCAGAGAAACAGCCCCAAAGCATGATGTTTCCACCCCCATGTTTCACAGTAGGTATGGTGTTCTTTGGATGCAACTCAGCATTCTTTCTCCTCCAAACACGTCTAGTTGAGTTTTTACCAAAAAGTTCTATTTTGGTTTCATCTGACCATATGACATTCTCCCAATCCTCTTCTGGATCATCTAAATGCTCTCTAGCAAACTTCAGACGGGCCTGGACATGTACTGGCGTAAGCAGGGGGACACGTCTGGCACTGCAGGATTTGAGTCCCTGGCGGAGTAGTGTGTTACTGATGGTAGCTTTTGTTACTTTGGTCCCAGCTCTCTGCAGGTCATTGACTAGGTCCCGCCGTGTGGTTCTGGGATTTTTGCTCACCGTTCTTGTGATCATTTTGACCCCACGGGGTGAGATCTTGCGTGGAGCCCCAGATCGAGGGAGATTATCAGTGGTCTTGTATGTCTTCCATTTTCTAATAATTGCTCCCACAGTTGATTTCTTCACACCAAGCTGCTTACCTATTGCAGATTCAGTCTTCCCAGCCTGGTGCAGGTCTACAATTGTGTTTCTGGTGTCCTTTGACAACTCTTTGGTCTTGGCCATAGTGGAGTTTGGAGTGTGACTGTTTGAGGTTGTGGACAGGTGTCTTTTATACTGATAACAAGTTCAAACAGGTGCCATTAATACAGTTAACGAGTGGAGGACAGAGGAGGCTCTTAAAGAAGAAGTTACAGGTCTGTGAGAGCCAGAAATCTTGTTTGCTTGTAGGTGACCAAATACTTATTTTACCGAGGAATTTACCAATTAATTCATTAAAAATCCTACAATGTGATTTCCTGGATTCTTTCCCCCCATTCTGTCTCTCATAGTTGAAGTGTACCTAGGATGAAAATTACAGGCCTCTCTCATCTTTTTAAGTGGGAGAACTTGCACAATTGGTGGCTGACTAAATACTTTTTTGCCCCACTGTATATAAATATTTAATTTTGATCTAGTGGTGGGCAGAGGGGATGGGACTTAGTGTGTGTGTGTGTGTGTGTGTGTGTGTGTGTGTGTGTGTGTGTGTGTGTGTGTGTGTGTGTGTGTGTGTGTGTGTGTGTGTGTGTGTGTGTGTGTGTGTGTGTGTGTGTGTGTGTGTGTGTGTGTGTGTGTGTGTGAAGCTTTAACAGTGACAGCTGCTAACAGCTTTAAATGGAAAACCCTGTCTTGTCTCCCTCACAGTCACGGACACAGGGCTGACAGGTAACCTCTCAGTTTTGACCTCTGACCTTTTTGCTCCCTCCTTCTGCCGCCACCTTCCTGCCCTCCTCCGTCCTGCATGGCTGAGCACATCAGAAAGTCCCCTGCAGGGTCTCCTCTTCAACCGCTGAGACATACGCTTCTGCTGTGCCATAGAGCTCCATTATTATTTATTATCATCAGAAAACTATTTTAAAAAACAACAGTTAGCTTGGTGACTTGTCTTTGCATTTCCAGGTGTACCACTAAAACTCACTGGAGCACCAAATGTGGATTCACCCGCTGCTGGAAATACTCCCCAAAGGATGCTCTATTTCCCTCCTGTTTCTTTTATCCAAAACTACAGTGAGCAGCCGTTTAAAGAAAATACTGAGTATTTCAAAGAAAAGGAACTATATATTTGTGATTTTTCAAGACCTACGTCTTCAGTGGCACTCAATTGGCTTGGAGCAACAGACAGGAAGTCAGGAGGTGTTAAAAGATGGAGTGACACATTCTGGTTTTGAGAATGACAAAAGTACAGAAGAACAGCCGGCCTACATTTCACTAAATCAAACCCTGAAGATGTTTGGAAAGTGTTGAAAGCAACTGTGGGTATGGAGCAGAATTGTGAACTCCCTCATGCTTCACATCATGTCTGCAGAGTCTCCTCCTCATGGCTTCGCCTGCACTTCTTGAGACCATGTTATCCTTGTGTTTGCACTTTTCCTCCTTGACCTGAAACACTTTATCTTTCATGCATTTCCTTGATATGGAAGTTACATGTTTGTTTTTTTAAAAGGGTGTGATGTCTTCATTTCGTTGTCCATCTCCTTCCCTCCCTCAGGACGGATGGCAGACGCTGGTCTCTGGCCTCGCTGCCTTCCTCTGGCTATGGCACCAACACACCCAGCTCCACCGTCTCGGTAAATATATCTGTCACTTTTCTGTGTCTCTGCATGTGTTGTAGAGCATCTTTGGAGCCCACAGATCCTCCCTCCTCTGTGATACCATCCCTTGTTTCCCACCTTCCTCTTCCTTGCTTCCTCCTTTCTAAAGCCCTTAAGTGTACTTCTTCTCCCTTCACGGTGTCTCCTCTTTTCCATTCTATCACTATCAGGGACACATCATACATCCCTCTGCTCTAACCCTTCTTCCTCTCCTTTACCTTCTGCCGGTCCTTCATCTCCCTGCTTAATACCCCAGAGCGCGGCTGCTCTGCGCCTGCTGCCTGCAGAATGAGACTCAGCGTGCTTCAAAGGCAGCGAGCCGACTTATCTGGCTGTTGGAGCTCTTAACATGAGATCCAGACTGCTAGCAGGCCTGCTCGCTCACTGTTTGTTAATAAATGACTTGTTAGATGAAAAGGACATCCCTCAGTTCCCAGTAATGACTGATTTGAAGGTTGAAAAACTTCTCCACATGTGGGTTCAAGGTGAGATCAAATGTAGTTTGAACTACTATTTAAAAACCAGTCTAATGACTGAATATCTTGGACATACTTCACTTTAAAATAGAGTCATTTGAATGCTGCTGGATTAGGCTGTGTGTACCAAAGATTTGTAATAAAAACATTTAAAAATGTTAACACGATTATTTCATGAGCTCCATGTAGTCCAAATAAAAGCAAGAGTCAAAGTGACTTTCATCATCTCGTTCTCAACACACCTGCACACTTTAAGTGACTGGTTTGGAGGCACTGTTGTTATATTTTGCTCTCTTTATAGCCTCATTATAAATCAATGATTATATTTTAATCCAGTCACACAAAACAGTAAAGTGACAGAAATAGAGATTCATACTTTCTATTTTAAGATCTGAGGACATGTGTGATCTAAAACAAGGCACAGCAGATTCACTTCTCTCTGTGGCTGCAGGTGCAACATAATGACATTACAATGCACTTTGTAAAGTGACCTTGTCTCCACCATGTGGGGGTGCATGTTTTACACAAATCTTCAGAATCAAGTTAAATATGAGATGTTTATTATCTGGACTAATATTTGAACATTCATTGTCTAATGTGGCTAGCATACCAACACAGGAAGACAGGTCTCTCTGCTTAATTCTTTATCTAGAACTCAATAAAAGTCAATTGTCATCCATTACATGTCACTTGTTAGACGCTTTTATCCAAAGTGACGTACATACTCAATATTGTGGCCAATCCCCACAGGAGCAATTTGGGGTGAAGTGTGTTGCCCAGGGACACGACGACATGCTGACTGCAGTGTGGTGTGAACCTGTGCCCCCCTGATCCCAACACCAACGCACTAATCCACTGCGCCACAGCCTCCCATCCATTACTCCTTTGGCTTCAGATCATATATACAAGTCAAAAGTGATTTGAGTTTTTTGAAAGCTATCCCTGCCTGCCCTGTGTTCTCCTCTCCATCCTGCCCCGCAGTAGCTCCAGCGCTGGTTGTAATCTGTGCTCCCTCTGTGCTCCTCCTCTCACAGTCCTCCTGTTCATCTCAGGAGAAGCTGCACCAGTTGCCCTTCCAGCCCACTCCGGACGAGCTGCACTTCCTCACCAAACACTTCAGCTCCGAGAGCATCACGGACGAGGAGGGGCGCCGCTCCCCAAACATGAGACCGCGCTCCCGCAGCCTCAGGTAGGAGCTGCGTTACCAGTTTACAATCTAACCACAAACACTGAGCAAAGTCCTGACTGCAGCAAGCAGAGGTCACCACAGCTGAAAGTGGAAACACATGTGGAATAGCCATTAAGATTCTCTTATAATAAGAATCCAAAGTGCTTCATTGATCCCTGTGGGGGTTTAAGGGTACGTTACTGTTGCTCCATTGTAGAATAAAAACATGTAATCAGTGAGGGAAAATATATAACAACATTAAACTATTCATACAATAACAGAGCCGGCCAGCTAACCAATCAGAGCATACAGGGCTCTGGTTTCAGACAGAGGGTGAAAAGAGGTGCTGCAACACGTATGAGAAAAATAAAGAGCTTTCAAAAAAACTTTTAAATAAAGAAATGTAACATACGATTAATTTTTTAAGGGCAGGAGTAGCTTAAGTGATGATTTTACTTGATTAACTGTGTCATGCATTATGAATATCATTAAAGCCAGGTTTAAGCAGAGTATTGCACAGTTAAGTTATTCTATGGTTAGACAGTATTGCAGAGTTGAGCTATAAATACATGTGGTGGTTATAGATGCTAACAGGGGTGAAATAAGTCCAGGGAGTCGGTCTGTTGCCTCTGCGTTTGATATTTGAGGGAGGAGTTGAAAAGTTGAATGGCCACTGGCAGGAAAGATGAGTCCTGCACTGAATTTGCTGCTGTGCTTGACCAGCATTCACAAGGTGGGTAGGAGGCCACGGCTAAACGTTCTGATTCACATCTTGCCCCATGCAAGTTTGTTGTTTTGCTGCATTGCAATATTGAAGAGACAGAACATACAATGTACAGAAGCCCAGTTTTAGATGCTGGTCTTATGAGTTTTGTTTGGAAGTGCTTGAATCTGTGATTACTTTATGCAGGAGTTAAACCTTGAACTGCAAGTCAAGACAGGGGTTGGATCCAGTTTGCTCAAAGTGCAAAAGACATCCAAAGTAGAAAGTTATCACCCTCTTCATTTCATATTGACTACCAAACCCAATCACTCCTGAGCTGGCCTGTCTTCAGAGGACATTATAGAAATAACCTTATTATTGTATTTATTTAGAGCACTCAGTGGACTAGCCTAATCCTGCAACTCAGGTCTTTAACATCTCCAGTTCATTGCAAGCATAATCTTTTACATTAGTTTGTAATATTCTTTCCTCTTCATGTTTCTAAATGTGCTTGACAAAACATGAGAAACATCTCATATTATAATGCACTCAACACCACTACACACTACAGCCTCAATAACAAACATAAGTATATACATATCAATCAATATCTCTGCCAAGGTCAATCCAAATTGAACAACAATGGCAGAACAGTAATATTGGTCTGCATTACATTGAACAGGTTGACGTGACAAAGTGGCCTATAAGTATATAGCTGCTGCCATACAAAACCTGGCTTGTATATTCTTTTTAAATGTGCCACATGAGTTATTCACTTATCCAAATGATACAAATGATGGCCAAGACATTGACATTAACACTGAACATTAAAGATAACTGGACTCGTGCTTAACCAACTTTAGTGTTTGAATGCTGAATATGAACAAATAAGTGACCAGTTGAGTTGCCTTACACACAGGCCTCCATGCCCTTAGTTGTGTGCGTGTTTGTGTGTGTGTCAGTCTCCAGAAAGGTCATACTCTCCCCTCTGATGGGTGAGCGAGGAGAAAGTGCACTGTCTATATCACTGACACTCACCTGTGGATCTGTCTGTCCTTCAGTTGTTTCTCTCCGTCTGTCTCCAGCTCAAATGTCTTCATGTTCTCTACGATTCTCCGTCTGTGTGTAGATTGAACTCACTTCACCCTCTCCTTTCACCACCTATCAGCCCTGTGTATGTCACGCTTCCTTCCTTACACCTTTCTTTATTCTCATCTTTGTTTTCTCTCCTCACCCACACTTGGTGTCTCACCTCCATCTCTTGCTCTGGAGCTTCCCCCGCCCCCCCCATCTTTATCTGTATTTATTTTCCGCGAGGTATTGGATTCTTTCATCATCCGAAGGCGAGACCGAGTCGCATGGTGTGCATCTGATTAGAGTCCCACTGTGTTTGAAGATTGATACCAGGCTCTCAGTATGTGTGTGTGTTTAAATAAGTGCCCTCTCACGTAATCCACCCTCATCCTGTGTCCTTAAATAACTTCCCTGGGCAATAGAACACAATTAGACAACCATCAAATGAGATGTTGAGAACAGGAAACTTAAAAAGGACCTATTATGCTTCCTTCTCCTGTACTGTGTTTCTCCCCCGCACACTCCCCCCCTGCCTGAGAAGCCTCTATTGGACTCCTGTATTTACTTCCATAACATAGTGACATCACTATGTTACTCTCGTGCTTCTATTGGCTAGCGCTACAACACATAGTACATGATTAATTTGAGGTTAAGAGACAGGACATCTATAAGTGGTTCACCAATCACAACAGAGCCAGCCAGATACCCAATCAGAGCAGACTGGGCTCTGGTTTCTGACAGAGGGTGAAAAGAGATGCTGCAGCACAACTTTTTGAACATTAAAGCAAGGAGACATGTCCGAGTTGAGGCACAAAATGCAAACATGAAACCTGAAAATGAGCATAATAGGGACCCTTTAAAAATATTTAAGCGTTTGTCAGATATACAATGAAAGCTCACAAAACAATGCTTTAATTACCCCGAGGAAGTTTATAAACTTGGAGGTGACTTTGAAAGTGTTTCGGCTGCGGGTCCTCATGTGCAGGGTGGATGAGCCTCAGCGGAAAGCCTGACATCATATTAGTCCTCCAGCAGTGAGTGTCATTAAAAAGCTCTTAGTGAGCCGTCTGCAAACTGTCTGCAAGTGCAGATAAATAACCAACTGAGGGGCAGACTGAGGATTAGGGGTCGGGTTCTATTAACCAGCTCACTTTTGGATCAAGTTCCGAGTTGATAGAATCCCCTAATGAGGATACTAGTGTGAGGAGAATGTAGTGAAGAGGATGACGTGAGTGACTGAGAGGAGAGGAGATGGTGATTGGACCCAGGGGGAGGAACAAGTGTGTCTCTGTATAAGAGAGGGAACAAATGAAAATGAGCTGCAGAGCACAATTATATGCTAATTTTACGACTCCGCCGTGAGTGATGGCAGTCACCCTTTTTTTTATCATTTTACACTTTCTCCCTAATTTGTATTCTCCCCATCTCATCCTCGTCGAGTTAAGTTTCTACAGTGTATCTATCACCTCTTATCACTCCCTTATCTCTCCGTCTGTCCACCATCCACCATACTCTTTAGATCCACATGCATCCATCATTCATGCGCCATGTACTGTTACAGGCTGAAGCACCCCATTGACTTCCTGTCTGGAAAACCACTTTCCCTATTCTATCATACATATCAGTAATCTTAGACAAAACAAACCCGAAACGGTAATTCTGGTTTCTGTTTTATATTAAAGAGGCCCTATTTTGTTTTGGGGGGTTTTACCTTTCCCGGTGTGTGTGTGTTATATAGGTTTTTCTGCATGTGAATGGGCTGCAAAGGTTAAAATCCCAGAGTTCCCTAAAGAGGGGGTTTCTCTCAGACACACTCCACCCCCCCACCTCTTTTTGGAAACACATCCATGGACTCCTTTGTTTACTATTAACACAGTGACTCCACTATGTAACACTCACATTTCTATTGGCTAGCGCTCCAACACATTGTACATGGGGCTTAGGGGGATCTCTAAGCGGTTGCCAAATCACAACAGAGCTGACAAGCTAACCGATCAGAGCAGAGTAGGCTCTGGTTTCAGACAGAGGGTGAAAAGAAGTGCTGCAGCACAGGCAGTATGAGAACAATAAAGAGCTTTTTGAACATTAAAGCATATTCCACCAAATTTGGCCCACCGCTTTGTGGTTTTAGGAGATGTTACAGAGATGTCTTTAAAGATTTCTATGGTGTACACATGCAATCACAGTACTCATTACATTCCCACACACACACACACACATCCACACACACACACACACACACACACACACACACACACACACACACACACACCTCATCCCCATTCTAGCCGGCTCTCTGTCACGCTCAATTAGGCCTCTCATTTCCCAAGTCGTCCGCCTCAGTTGTGAAGCATCAATGTTATTTTTCTCTCACACACACACACACACACATATACACACACACCCACACAGCAGCCTCTCCCCCCTCCTCACCTCTTCCTCCCACCCGCCTCACCGTCACCATCTTATTGGCTGTCTCGACTGATTTACTTCAATTAGCCTCCCTACCAATAAGCTCTTTTGCATTTTGAATGCCTTTTGTCACAGGTGACATCACCACTTAGCTAGGGGAAGAAAAGGAAGACGCCTTTCCAACAATGTTTTAATTATCCAATTTTATAAAACACCCTGGGGTTGCGATTTAATCTTTTATTCTATTTCGTTAATATTTCCGTTTTTTCTCACACTTTTGAACTTGTTGCCCCACACTAAAACAAAAGTACTCTTCACAACTTCCTCCCAAGCCTCGTTTCCAAGGTCGTTTCTCAAAATAATGACGAAGACATTTTTCCCAGGGATTGCCGCGGGGCAATTTTTATTTCCCATTACAGTAGAAATATAGCCGTTTTCTAATCAGCCTTTGTCTGGGTTTCTCGTGTTATTCATCCTGGGGATTCACTCCGACCTCCGCTGCAGCTGGCTCTGTACAGGAGCTTTATTTTAATAAAACAGGCTCACAGCCACGAGCAGACGAGGAGAATAACACAGAGAGAAGATATTCTGTGCAAATTAAAGAATGTACATAACAGCCTCTGGCACTGAATCCATCTCTGTCAAGGCTAACCTTTAATTACTGAGCCCGGTGGCAGAGCACGCTGCCAGGGCTTTTGATCGATTTTTATTTTTCAAGTAACACGAACATGAAAGGAGAGTTTGAAAGTCGAGGGCCTCAGAGCTCCCAGTGATGGACGTCCATCAGCAAAAGGTTGAGTGTGTGTGGGCGCGCACAGTTGAGCTGTGCTTAGTTGAAAAGGTCAGCTAACAAAAATTATTAAAAAGCTACTTTCTCTTTTGCCTTTAGAGTGACGTTCTTAGTTTCTTCTTTTAACAGGAAATATTGTTTTCATTTCAAAAGCTTCTAGTATGGTGACCGACAGGAGCAAACACCATTCCATTGCTTTTACAGTCATAATCGCTGCGCATGTTTCATCAAGTGATACAGATTTGTCTATATTTGCATGTGTTTTGACACATTTGTTAAAAAAAAAAGTATTTGCATCAATTTTGAAACTGCAGCGCGTTTCTCCGATTAGAAGGGTTTTGGGTTGTTGTAGCACGTTTGCACCTGTCGGCCACCGTATGTTAGGGCTGTGCTTTCCATCGATGTAGGATCTGTAGGAGCTACTGAAAATTCAAACTCAACACTTCCTTTCTAATTTCACGTTACAATCTTACCATAAAACCAGAGGGAATGTGTCTCTCGAGCTTCTGCAATTGTTCAGTTTAATTGTCAAGGCAGAAACTCATAACCAAAACCACTTTAATTTTCTAGTTTTACTTCAATATTTTGTATAACTTAAACTTTATTCTCCCCAATTAGAAACACACACAAATTAAACAAAACATTTGTTGAGGTGGAAGATATTTGTGTAATTATCAATGCTGTTATCACCACAAACTAAATTCTATTAACTACCTTTTAATTGTTGTGTTTAGAAGCATATCATTCAAAACCTGGATAAAATAAACCAAAACTATTATTATTTTTATTTTTATCGCTGATCTTATTTTTGATTTATTAATCCGTGTGAATCTGTGCTATCTTGTTTTTCACTCTTACCCGGTTGCTGTTTAAACAATTGAATTTCCCCACGGGGATTAATAAAGGTCCATCTTATCTTATCTTAAGTCAAGATGCCATCAAAGGACTTTTATCCAGAAGTATATAGTATAAACAAAATCAAGATCCCAACGTGTGTGTGTTGTGTGTGTGTGTGTGTGTGTGTGTGTGTGTGTGTGTGTGTGTGTGTGTGTGTGTGTGTGTGTGTGTGTTGTGTGTGTTGTGTGTGTGTGTGTGTGTGTGTGTGTGTGTGTGTGTGTGTGTGTGTGTGTGTGTGTGTGTGTTGTGTGTGTGTGTGTTGTGGTGTGTGTGTGTGGGTGTGTGTGTGTGTGTGTGTGTGTGTGTGTGTGTGTGGTACACTTGTCACAGTATGTGTAGGCGTGATGATAAACTGCCTCCATGAGGTTTGCCTCGTATGTCACTTTCAGGCTTCTCTCATTCCTATTAGGCTGATAATTGGACTGCGAGCTGCCGATGGATGACTCAAAGCATTACCTCATCGTACTGGTCGTGCGTGTGTGTGTGTGTGTGTATGTGTGTACCGATGACTCATACTAGTAAAGACATCTGGAGACAAAACATTCTACTTTTACCAGCACCTCTTAATCTCAGTTTGTGTGACTCTTTAGGAATGCCTGTAAAATACCTTTGGTATTTTTATGGCTTTATTTATTTGTATTTTATGTGGTATGAATTCTTTATTTTGATTAACACTGCTTTCATATTGAATTTATATTTTTGAAATTCAGAAAATAACTCAAGCAATTTGTTTTACATAAAATGCTTTGAGTTTTACACCAGGGTAAAAATGTGAACGAAAATATACAATGAATGAATGTGAAAGGGTTGTTTGTGTCCTTCAAACAAGACAAATAAATGCAATTTGTGGTGAGATAATCCAAATAGCTCTCATTATAGTTTCTTTTTTTGTAATTTCCTTACTACCAATAATCCTTATATTTATTATAGGGCTTTATCAATGACTCTCAAAGCGCTTTACAAATACACATTACACATACAGATCATACATGTAATGGTCATCTACTGTGGACAATACCCACAGGAGCAAGTTCGGGTGAAGGGTCTTGCCCAAGGACACAACGGCCTGACGCAGTGGGGCAGGAGTGGGTTTCGAACTGGAGTTCCCCAACGCCCCCTTGATCTGATGATCAAACGCACAGACCACTGCGCCACCTGTATCTTGTAAAAACGTACAGAACGAAAAACTATTTTATAACACAAAAACATTGTTTTTTTTTCCTCTTATAAACAATTTGACCTTGGAAGATTTAAAAATAAATGGAGACTAGAATTTGGCACACAATGATTTATTAACATGAAGATTATTTGTATGCGTACCAAATGTTGAAATTGCCACTGCAATATTTAGAAATACATATTTCCAGGCATAAATGGATGAATGAATAATACAGCAGGCGAACAAAGCTAGAAATTGTCTGGAATTAAATGTCTCTCCCATGACACACACATGCACACACACATGCACACACACACAGCCTCTTCCTGTCACCTGTCGTCATCCCCTTTTCTCCTGATAGTGAGACATAGAAAGGTCAAGGATATTGCTGGTGTCGCTATTTTGTCCGATTGTAGAGAAAGGTTGGAGGGGGGGGGGCGATGTGTATGATAGAATTTCAGAAAAAGATGAGTCCCATGAGGAAGAAAATAGAGAGGAGCTGAAGTCCACTGTGTAAAAAACTGATGGATTGATATTCTGAGCGGGTATAGACTAAAGGAGACATCACTGTCAGTCTGTCCCGTCATGAAACCCCCCTGAGAACTGACGGACCCTCACTGCAGTTGAGTTGTGGACAGCCTCGGTTTATTACTGACAGCTACACACACACACACACACACACATTCACACACATGCTATCTGGGGTCCAGCGGTCTCCCGAGGCCTTACCTTTGTGCCGTTCTGTGTGTGTGCAGCCATGTGAGTCCAGAGGTTGCCATGGTCCTCTGGTTTACACCGCTGAAGGCACACATATGATGAAGACCCCGAGGTCCCGTTAGCGCGTGGGTCCACCATCCAGCTTTTATTCCCACTGTGCCCGGGTGACCTGACAATCCTGAGTGTATCATGTATTCTGGTCAGCACTACCTCCTGTAGGAGAAGATGTATCCTTCAGAAGAACTAGAGCTTATTATCTCAAGTGTAATTACCATAGAAGAGAAAGTGCAGACCTCCGCCAAGGCCGTTTCCATAAGTGAACAATAATAAACCCATAGCATTACCACTGTGAGGTCTCTGCTACCTTCATTTAAAGACATGTACTTGCTGTGTAACAAAGGTAACAGTAACTGCTGCTAAATGCTACAATATGCATAGATAGCTGTTGCCAACTTTAGATTTTGGGCGGCGCCATCTTTGTTTTCTGCCACCACAAGACTACAATATTTAGACATGAGGGTAGAGCATGGGAGGGACATGCATTGCTATGCCTCTATCCTGATTGACAGGCCGTGGTGTTGGCCGCTTGTATTTTATACAGTCTATAGCTGTTAGCATTTCAAGATTGTTTTATATATAACATTCTTAGGGAAGTCAGAAGGTACAAATATTAGGAATTTCTCCAAAAAGTCAGTAAAAAATAATAGTTATGCACAAAGTAGAAGAAGAAGAATTATGTTGTTTTCTTTAGTCATTTGTCAATTTATATAAATTGGGACGCCATGAGAGTACTGTCGGTATAAGATTTTCCAATATGGCACCCCTTTCATTACATAAAAGTTAACACTAAAACAGTTACCCATGGAGCTTAAGAGTTGTTCTCTGGCTGAGTTTCTCCCCCCAGGCACAATTCAATATATAGTATAATACACCTTTCTACACAGGCCTATTGGCAAAACCGGGATCAAATATAATTGTGAAAGTTCAGCTTTGATGATGTGGTGATCGTTTCTCATGATGAGCTACTTTCATTTTATATTTTAAATGATAAAATAACAGATTTGCGGTATTCCAACTTGAATGACTCCACTCACCTGTGTTATTGTGTATGTTTCCAGCCCCGGGCGTTCACCTATCTCCTTCGACCATGAGATCGTGATGATGAACCATGTGTACAAGGAGAGGTTTCCCAAGGTGTGTACAAGGAGACACACTTCCAGTACACAATTAAGTCTTTTTTTATTCAAAAATAAACATGACAGTATTGTTCTACAACTGATCACTTGTACTTTTAAATGTCTCAATTAAAAGAAAGTCTAGCTTTTAGGTATATATATATATTTTCTATATGTTTTCTGTTTAAAAAGGACAGTTTCAAAATATTTAGTTAGAAGAGATTTTCTTTATTAACCTGTGCACATGACGTTTTTTGTCACCGTAGTCTCTCCATATGTCTGGATTGCGCGTATCTCTACTGTGACTCATCCTTGTCCCCCCCCTTTAATTGCCCGCCCCCCCTCCCCTCAGGCGACGGCTCAAATGGAGGAGCGTTTGGCTGAGCTGCTCTTCTCCTCGACCCCCGATAAGGTCTGCCCGCTGGCCGACGGGGTCCTGAGCTTCATCCACCATCAGCTGATAGAGCTGTCCAGAGACTGCCTGGAGAAAAGCAGAGAGGGCCTCATCACCTCCCGGTACTTCTACGAGCTCCAGGAAAACCTGGAGAAGCTGCTGCAAGACGTAAGTCCAGAAACATACACTGCCCTGCACTCAGATACCTTTGTTTTAAGAAGGCAAAGAGTATTTCAAAGGTGACGTTAATGGATAAAGAAACCGTATCCTATTTGAACAATTACCATAAACTCACTTGAAACTTGATTGCATTCCTACTGGATTTCTAGATCCAAAACGTTTAACATCCTTCGCATAAAAAAAGAAAATATATTTATTCGAGAAAATGAAGATAAATGTTTTATATCAAATGAATTACTCGAGGAGAGAACACATTTATTTGATATATAATATATGTAGTTTATTTATTTATTTTTAATAGCTAAATGTCAAGGTAAACTTATTTATTTGTGTTACCATTGCAACACAAAGGCAATAAGAAGGGCTTTACCTGAGCCATAAAAGGCATTAAAACAACATTTAAAAGACAAACTCAGTAAGAGGAAGTGGAAAGAATTCAATAAAAACATCTGCAGCTATAATTGATTTTATTTGAAGTTGAACCATTACCAATAAAGCTGGCTTTGGGTTATTAAAGTATGTCAGAAAGCCAATGCTATGAAGAAAGTGCTTAATACTGTGCTTCAGTAACAAAACTGTTTGGCTGTTTACAAAATCACTCCCTAATTCTCTCATCCCATGTTCCATCCACAACAATCACTCAATACATCCTTTCTCATAGCAGAACATTGACATTTTAGATATTAACGACTCAGCATCATCTTGGCGTCATCACTAACAGATGAAGATGTTAGATGACGAATTTCCAAATCTATCATAGGCAGAGCATTGTGTCCTTGCTGCAGATGCTTTTCATGGTGCATAAAGCATTCATTTTAAAGTAGAATTTGTTTTATGATATTTAACAGCCCCTGCAGTTCTCTAATTATTTCCTAGAAAGAAATGGTAATTGACGGGCAGGTACCTGGAAAGGATTATGCAAATTGATAGACTTCCAATTAATTAATTCCAATTAACTGCTGATATAACCACTTGTATTCAGTGCAGGTTAGCTGAAGTGCAAACAGACAATATGAAGAATAGCTTTCACTAATAAATCAATAATGACTTGGGTTCAAATGAAACATCTGCTTTAAAACTCAATACAACCAACTGACCGTGATAACTGCCTCAAACCAATCTATTCAGTGGAAACTCCCTAGAATATTGTTATACCGACCCCTATAATAAAAAGTCCAAATGCTGCTGTGTGAAAAGTCCGTCCTGGATGAAGACATCATGACTATGGCAGCCTCCCGCTCACACTCAGTTCATCGTGGCACAACTCACGGCGTGACGCGCTTCTTCGTTCACCCATCATAGTTACAACTGTCAGCGCCGTGTGATGTCATGCGACTGGACGGCACATACAACTCCCTCAGCTATATCACATTCCTACACACACTCACACACGTTTTGTTTATTATACCTCTGTTTTGGTAATTACAGCTTGACACGTTTTTACGGACAGTTTTTGTGTTTCGTTGTGTGTGAACGCAGACATTTATTTACATGTGTCTGTCCGTGGTGACATCTCTATTAGCTCAGTGTTCTAGTGCCTGGGGGGGGGCGACATTATGACTCCCACCAGCCTCTTCTTGACCTTCTGTTCTACTGGGACACACACACACACAAACTATCCCTCCATCATAGTGACACACACACACATATATGTATGCAGGCGAACACACACACACACACACATCCTACCCGATTTTAATTTCACACTCCAGCAGTCACCGAGGGCTGACAGATGACTCTCTCAGACGAACAGGAGGGGTAAGGGAGGTGCAGTCAGAGGAATTTTTTTGGGGATGGGCGGGGTTTCAAGGGGATTCCGCTGTTTCTGATTGGCCCGTGGGCTTGCAGGGAGGTGGATGTGGAAGCCTGTTCGAATGCTTTTGGAGGGTGTGAGGAACTGGACTCGAGCACATCTGGAGAAGACGCTGAAGCTGCAATGCGGGGTGGATGACGACATCATCAATTAGGCGGCCTTGTCCTTTTTTTGTTGCCGTGTGGCACAGCAGCAGGTGGACAGAGGACAGTATGGAGCTGTAAGCAGGTGGACGGAGGTTTGAAAACAGCCTCTGTGCCTGCGTCGTCTATGGGAATTCCTCGTTTTTTTGTGGCTTTTCGGCAGAAGCATGTCTTGCATCTCGTGTCAGAGGAGGCTGGAGGAGGAGGAGTTGGAGGATGTGTTGAGGAGGAGCAAGTGGAAGGTGGTCACTCACAGCTGGGAGGAGGAGGAGGATGAGGAAGAAGATGCAGATGCAGACTTTACAGTTGAGTCCATCTCGGTTTGATTCTATCAAGCTTTATCGGCACTACGGTCTTGTTTACGTTGATGAGAAGCCTTGTAGCTTCTCAGTTTGAATGCTGTTTAATAAAAAGTTAGAGCATACCAACTCACGCAAACTTTGAAATCACTCTCTGCTCAGCTTTGGTTCTGCTTTTGGTGGCTTTATTTGATGCCTCTGGAGCTGATAGTTCACGTTTTAGTTTTTCGGTTGTAACTTTGTGTCGGATATTTTGTATAATTTTTTTGTTGAAACTAAATTAGCTTCTTTCAGCTTGTTACCGCATTTGAAATATTCCAAAAGATAATTAAGTGTGTTTCAGAGGTCGATGACAAATACATTAATTATTAAATCTTTTTGTAATCATTCAGCTGCTGTGGGTGTTTTTTGTCTGTAGCTGGTTAATAATTCAGACTTCTTAATGAGTCATCAGGCGATGTTCTACTGGATCTGACAGTGTGATGTATACCTTTGGATCCGTTAATAATGAAGAAGTCAATGGGCAAAATGCCTTTTAGAATATACTGAAAAAACGTGTACAACATTTAGTGTCTTTAGATGATCATTTATGAATGGTGCCTTCACTGCTTGGTTGTAACATCTGTTTGTCATCCAGATGTTTTCGTCATCAGATCAACCCTTCCATATCTGGACAGTGATCTAAAGTCTTTTATGCTGGTGTTGCTTAAAGGGGCAGTTCACCAAGTGACAATGAAGACACTCTTGGTTTCCTTCAAGGGTTATAATATGGACATCTATTTTACATTTGAAAAATGTAACTATATATATCATAGTATATAAGATCAAATAGATATGTTATATCTGAGCATTACATTAACCAACCATTCATTTAAATAATAATCTTAACCCTCAATCTAATAATCCTGTAGATGCAGACACACAGAGATGTTGTAACAAACACACACATTGCTGTATAAACAGTGAAAGAAAAGAGTCTCTTGACACATTCAAACCATTTACTGTCACATATTGATAACCTTGGCTTGATTCCCTCTGGTTCTGAATTAGCAGTCAGTTAATGGAAGTGAATTGAATTTATTTTATGGAGGTGACAAGATGTCCACTTGTCTTTCTAGAAACGGTGTCAATGATTTGGGTGGACTGATCCTTTTACCTTTGACTGGGAAAAACATCAATTGTAACCATGTTTCTTAGGCTCTCTTTGTTTGTGACTCTGAAGTGATCTTGTTGGGACAATGCCAAACGAACAGGACTCACACATCATTGTCCAAGATCACTTATCAGGTGTTTTAGTTGTAAGAAATGTCCATTTGTATGTCCACTACTTCTGCTCCTGACATGCCTCCGTCCTTTGCCTTTGTCCTTCTTCCTTATCCTTTTTCTTTATTCATCCATTTCTTTTTCCTCTCCTCATGTCATGACCCCATTACAGAGCTCGCAGGAGTCCTCCTCACCTCTCCTCCTTCTGTCCTCCTCTGCTCCTGCTCTCATCTTTAATCTCTTCTTCACCCCATCTCCTCCGCCCCTCTCTTCTCACCACAGCACGTCTTCTCTTCATCTACCCTCATCCATCCCTGTCACAGGGGGGCCGTAGTGACCTGCCTGGCGGTCACTATGGCAACCTGCATCCAGGCCATCCCTTGCTGGAACCCCAGGGAGACCCTGTTAGACCCCTGTGGGTCACCTGAGGGCGAGGGAGAGGCAGATTGCAAACTCAGCTCTGGTGATATGTTGATGGTTCACTCTGAACCCTCAGCATGTTTATCACACACAGCTGGAAACATCTGGCTTTAATTGGCTCTTAGATGGACTCAGGTGGAAACATCACCTGCTTGGAGAAAGTGATGCATGCTCCTGAGTGTGCTCCACCATAGGTGACGTCACCTCTGGGGATGAGAGTAGCCTGTAGAACAATGGCACACATGTTTTCTGTGTAACAATAGGTTCACTCTTGACCGTCACAGGTTCTTTTCCGTATAAAATGTTTGGTTGAAACCATAAGCACGAGTATATTTTGAATTCTCTGTGGTTTGGACCTCACCAATCTTTTCCACAAATATTTGTTTTAAATAAACTGTCACACAATTAAAGACAAAAAAAACCTTACATTTATTGGCTAAAACTTATCAATTATATTCCATTTTTAAAATGTTTTATCAGGTGCATTCAATAGAAACCTATGACTAATCTTTCTCAATGCTAGAATTGTATTTTTATACTTTTGTTTATCACTTTATCAGACAATGTGTCCTAAATATCAATATTGGGGACATTTTTTAAGACCAATTATTAGATTACCAAGTGGGAGATGATTATGTAAAGAAATTCACCAATAACTAATATAAACCACATCGCAAATCGCAGACAAAATGATCTCAAAGTTGACAAACAAATAAGACCAATATAATGGAAAACATTGCCTTAAAAGTCGGGAACAATAAAGCACTAACATGAACAATGATAAGTAATAAATTAGGGATCCTGAATAATAATATATTCCATGTGCGCCGACACAATATATTTGTAATAAAGTCAAATCTACAGATTATATCAAACAGTACACATGCATATGAGCTGTGGAAGCACATTTTCTATAGGTTAACCCCACCAGGGAATCTCTTCCACATTAGACATGCAGACTGAATACACAGTCTGTCTCACACACACACACACACACACACACACACACACACACACACACACACTATGACTGGTTAATTAGCCGCTGCGCTGTGGGGGTCCATTTCTCAGCTGTCCATTACTCACCGATCACTGGGCTGTAGACTCACCTCACACACACACACACACACACACACACACTCTGTCTCCTTCACGCTTACATATATTCACCCTAATACATATTTAGCGTGCACATGCAGTATATAGACCCCCCCTCCCCTTCAGTTTTCATTACAGATATGAATAATTCAGGAGGGGGTCTGGGCGTCTGTCAGCATGGCTCTGTTAGACAGCCACGAGCTGCCCATGCTTTGTTTATGAACGCTGCCTCCACTCTGTTAGCCTGTCTGCCACACACATACAGTACATACATTATAGATACATACATACATACATGCTGCCTTCACACACACACCCACATTTCCCCCCTGAGATTGAAACATGTTTTACAGTGGGTGGTTTGTAATTGTTACAGCTTCCACTCTGCGCACCAACACGTACACACTTTACTTCCAGCCCATTTCTTCCCGCGGATCAGCGTTTGCTCCAGATGCGCTTCCAGTGGATTGCTGGGTAAATTGCTCTGTCCACACACTGACAGACATTTCACGGTGGATATCAGGAAGCGAGGCGGAGGTCGTTCTGATTTAGATTATCTCTCAGGTGTCACCGATGGAAGGACTCCAATGACTATTTGTCCTCAAACTGTTTGTCCTTCACTACACAAGACACATTTTCTGCACAGATTCAAGGTCAAACGTGCTTTCGTGGTGATACATTATTAAAATATGATTAAAAATAATGAATAGGTATTTGTATGTCGAAGCTTCCATTAAAAAAAGCTATTTAATTACAAGTGAAATCTCTCAAAAGAAAACAAAAAATGTGAGAATAAAGAATGAAAAGAAGGTGAACTGTTTCTCCCATATGAACTCTGTTGTGTTATTGTCTTTGTGTGTCCAGGCTCACGAGCGCTCAGAGAGTGTGGAGGTTACCTTCGTCACGCAACTGGTCAGGAAGCTGATGATCATCATCGCCCGACCTGCGCGTCTGCTGGAGTGCCTGGTGAGAGGAACACGCCGTGGATGAATGTCACATATTCACTGACTGGTCATAACACACACAACGTCTGTCATTTCCTTTGTAGCATGCTTCTCACCACTGCTACAGACTACAGGCTCCAGACTTCATTAGCATGCAAATCTCTGACTAAAGTGTCACTTGCATTGTGGGTATTTTAGCTGCCAGGTTTTGATAAAGCCTGGAATACTGTAAGAGGATATAATGTAATGTAATGCCTCATTGATTCTAATACTCTTAATTGATGATCTTCTACTTCATAAATATATGTTTGCTGCATTTCAGAGGAAAAGCTTTTACAGTTGACTGCACTCCATTGATCTGACAGCTGGAGCTGGAAACACAAAAAGCACTTCATCAGCTTGTAAATGTCATTTTCCAGAATAAACTACAAACTGTAGTAAAAGTTAGCTCCACATTGGCCAATGCTTACACAATGATACACCAGCACCAAATAGCCAATACCATAGATAGAAGATAGTCAAGATATATATCAAGAGTATTTGTTCCTACGTAATACTTACATGTATTTGTGTAATACAGGTAATACCTGCATTTGTATATAGGACTTGCACCAAATCAATCATATTCATATATCCCAATGTCACAACACATATTTGTCTCAGCATGCTTTACAGATCAACAAACATGAATTAAAATGACAAAAATATAATAAAATAACAAGAAAAAATGTAAACTATAATTGAATGAAATACAACAAGAAAAATAGCATAAAATCTAGGACCCAGGAGGAAGGAAGCTTGAAAGCAGCCCTAACTACAGTATAGGCTTTATCAGGCAAGAGAATATGTTTACATAATGATGTTGTTACTTTTGATCATAATGAACATACATGTATAGATTCATGCAAAAGGCAGGAAAGATAGATTAAACCATCAATAAGCGCAACATCTAAAAGAGGATATTTGCAGCACAATTACACACACAAGTAAGCCTTATTGTAAATTAGACACACATGTTCATTTTGATTAAGTGTCATTTTGATTAAGTGGAGAAATGGTCTTGTTTTCGTACGTGCTTTAATCAGCCTGGCCCTGGTTGGTTATCCTCACCAGCTGCATCGAGTAGTTTCACATTGTAATCACACCACTGCACTGTGGTGTGAATTAGTCCATTTGAAAGATTACCATGAAATAAATATTAACTGGAAATAGCTTTTTCATATTGTAAAGCTTGACTCCACGCATGGTTAATAAACAATTTAGAGCTTCCTGCTCCCGGCTGTGAAATGATTCAACCACAGAAATTCATTTATGGACTTCCACTGAGCATTTAAAATCAGCCTGATGTACTCACACACACACACACACACACACACACACACACACACACACACACACACACACACACACACGCAGTTTTGTATATGAATACCAGAGGCTCTTTCTCCTACCACCATGCAGAGCTCCATCAGTTTGTGTTATGATGGTGCACATATGTGGCCTAACAGGTGAATCTAACCTTGTGTGAGCCCTGAAAGGAGAGAAGGAAGGGAGGGGAAAACAAACAAGTGTAGAAGACAAGGGTAATTGGAGGAGCAGTGGAGGGTGAGGGAGGAGAGAAAAGGGGAGGAAAGAGAAGAGAAGAGGGGAGGTGTGGAATGCCCGGTGCTGACATTGGTACTTTTGACTAATCACATGCTGCTGAAGCTGTGACACCACACAGGATGGGTTTTTACAAATGAAAGCACACAGATAGAAGAGGGGGAGGGGCTGTGTGTTTACATGTATACTGTATATGATGTATGTGTGTGTGAGGGGGGAACACCGGTGGTCTATATGTCTTTGTCAAAAAACATAGGAGTTAAATTGAACAAAAGTCCGTCCTCCTCTCATTCCTTTGTCCTTATCCCGTCACAGGTCCTTGAAAAGTCTGAAATGATATTGCCTGAAATGCTATTCTATTAAGCAATTAAGCAGTGACTGAGAGTTATCACAATTCATGAACAAAAAGACAATTTTTGGCAACTGTGATCATGCTCAATGCCATCTTTCACATCTTGAAGCCTTAAGGAGACAAGTATTAGGATATTAAAGATGCTCTTTAAAATACAATTATAATGTCTAAGACCACCAACACTGGTACGGAATAAGATTAGGGCCACCAGATCCGACACTAATTTCAATTATTAGATTAAAGTCAGAATACAGAATTGTAATTTTCAAGAAAGTTAGCATAGAGACTGACTTGCCAACATGATGCAGCTGTCCAGTATCTCATCGTATCACAACGAAATAAAAAGCCTTGAATCCAGCTAGATTTAAAAATGGGGTACTAAAAGGTGACGCAACAAATTATTTCACAAGCTTAAATATTTGCCTTTAACTTTTCCCTTTGTCCCCCCCCCCCCCCCCCCCCTCCTCCTCTCTTGCCTGCAGGAGTTTGATCCTGAGGAGTTCTACCACTTGTTGGAGGCAGCAGAGGGCCATGCTAAAGAGGGCCAGGGCATCAAGACGGACATCCCCCGCTACATCATCAGCCAGCTGGGCCTCACCAGGGACCCCCTGGAGGGTAACGCACTCTCAAACTCAACATTTTATTATTATTTGTTATTATATTTCTGTCTCAGTTTGTAACTGATCCTTGTGTGTCTCTGTAGAAATGGCCCAGCTGAGCAGCTATGACAGCGGGAACCCAGAAACCCCAGAGACTGATGAGTCAGTGGATGTGAGTACTCCATCACATCATTATCACGTTTAATAGGTGTTGTGTCTGCAGTGATGGACGAAGTACTCAGATTTGTTACTTTTGTAAAAGTAGCAATACTACATTATACACAACTACTTTGTTACAAGTAAAAGTCCTGCATTCAAAATCTTACTTAAGTAAAAGTATTAAAGTATCCTTATTGAAATATACTTTAAGTACCAATACTTAAAGTACTCTATGCATAATGGCCCATTTCAGAATCGTACATATTGAGTTACTGGGTTACTATTTTGATTATTCATGTTTTTTATCACAACTGGTATATGTAAAGTTAATTTGAATAACTTTATATACTGTTGCTGGATATCTTAACCTTTAAATATATGTAAAAGTTTATTTAAACATTGATTTATATTTTGTATTCGCTATTAATATAACCTAAAAAGTAACTAGTAACAAAAGCTGTTAAATAAATGTAATGGACTAAAAGGACAATATTGGCTTCTAAAATGTAGTGGAGTAGAAGATACACAGGTAAAGTACCAGTACCTCCAAATTGTACTTAAGTACAGTACTTGAGTAAATGTACTTTGTTACTATCCACCACTGTATGTCTGTCAGCATTAAGTTCTAAAACACTCTTTCGTAAAAGATGTTCTTACATGCATTAAATGATTTAGGGAAAATGGAAATATTGGAGGATGAGCCTCAGTTAAAGCACTAATAAACAAGTATGCTCCCCTTCTCCATCCCTTTATTCACGATGAACTTGTCTCATGTATATCTGATGTGTTTCAGGGTCAAAGCACCACCATCCCGCCAGCTCCTCCTAAGACCAAACCCCCCCGAGAGGAAGACTTTGAAAACATCAAGCTCATCAGCAACGGAGCCTACGGGTGAGACAGCATGAGATTCACATCTTCAATATTCTAAAATGAATATTTAATTGCTGCATTACAACAAATTCCCTCGGCATGACTTAGTTTGCCGCAATAACAAACGGACTGTATTAATCTCTTCAGGGTCCTTTCCATAATGTTGTCGGATTTTAAATAACAATCTGAGCCTGTCTGATGTACAATCCACTCAAAGACTGAATTCTGATTCTGTCACCTCTGTGTTTCCCCTGTGCAGCACTGTGTTTCTGGTGCGTCACAAGGAGACCCGACAGCGCTTCGCCATGAAGAAGATCAACAAGCAGAACCTGATCCTGAGGAACCAGATCCAACAGGCCTTCGTGGAGCGAGACATCCTGACGTTTGCTGAGAACCCCTTTGTGGTTTCCATGTTCTGCTCCTTCGAGACCAGAAGACACCTCTGCATGGTGATGGAGTACGTGGAGGGTAAGCTCAGTGTAGTGATATCTTTATCCTGTTGCCATTTGGAGCGGTTGTGTGGTGTTTAATGCGGAGCGTCCTGTGTAGGTGGAGACTGCGCCACGCTGCTGAAGAGTATCGGAGCCCTGCCGGTGGACATGGCTCGGATGTACTTTGCAGAGACCGTCCTCGCATTAGAGTATCTTCACAACTATGGCATCGTACACAGAGACCTCAAACCTGACAAGTAAGACACAAACACACACACCAGCACACTGCCACTGAATGACAATATTTGACCAAATGTGTTTTCTCATTATTTCGTAAATAAACCTCCCTCCTTTCTTTTATGTATATGTTTAAGAGATGGTTGTATTTGTTAAAGAATATGGATGCCACACCTACTGTAAGAAAGTCATGCTGAGTTCTATTTTAGTGTTATGAGTTCAAGTGATGGTATTTTAGAGGCTTTATGGGCTTTTTTTCCGTTTGGAAATAATCTTTCCTTGTTCTCTCCTGCAGTCTTCTCATCACGTCCATGGGACACATTAAGCTGACAGACTTCGGTCTCTCAAAGATCGGTTTGATGAGTTTGACTACAAACATGTATGAAGGACACATAGAGAAAGACACCAGAGAGTTCCTTGATAAACAGGTACCAGCTCACTTGTTCACCTTTATTTTATGTCGTATTGTGGCGCAAAATAATGACATTTGCCACAGCTTTTTAAAATATCTTACAGTTTTTTATGTGTTTTGTGAGGATTGTATAAAAAGGCAAACTTGCAGCTGAAAGGAAAGAAAAACGCTCATAGACATTTATTTTAGCCTGAGAGTTTACGCAGTTAGCTTGCCAACAAGTTACAGGCACCTCTTCATTTCCCTCCTCCATAATACAACTGTCAGTAATTATGACAGTTCCACAGGTTTTCCCAGAAATATTGCAAAATCATGTCAATCTAATTTGCTTTGCCATAATATTCACAACTGCTTTTCCCAGACTGATTTGACTGTGTGCTGATGCCCCTTCAGGTGTGTGGCACTCCAGAGTACATCGCACCAGAGGTGATTCTGCGTCAGGGCTACGGCAAGCCGGTGGACTGGTGGGCCATGGGAGTCATCCTGTATGAGTTCCTGGTGGGCTGCGCTCCCTTCTTTGGAGACACACCAGAGGAGCTGTTTGGTCAGGTCATCAGTGGTGAGTAGCTGTACCCCCACTTTCTTTTTGTCATTTGTGCAATCGGTTTACTCGGCAGCATTAACAATAGACGGCCACTTTGCAGCAGGAGAACTTCATGGAATTTGCATCCAGATTGGATTGGTACAAAAATACATTTTAGTTTATCACTTTACAATGTATTAACGTTACCGGCTATATAAAAGTATTCTCCTTAATCCTTATATCTGTATTATACATTTGCTGCTGTGACGCCGTTCATTTCCCTGCTGTGTGACGAATAAAGGCATTCTAATTCTTATCAATTATGGCAAATCTTGCTGCATGTAAGCAGTTAGCTTGCACGCTAGAACAACTAGTTCCCTGGTCAAGCAAGTACTAGTCATCTAAACCAGTGTTTCCTGAGCTGGCAGTCTTGATGCAACCATGCGGTCACATTTGCGCTAATAAAAAACCCACAAAGAAGAAAAAAATATCAATAATTATACAATAACACACAGTAATAATATATAATACGTTTTTAACAAGACTCCTCTAAACTACTACATATTTTTATATAAGTTCCTGTGAGCAGCATACACCACAGTGCAGAAAATATGTTGAAGGTAAATGTATTCCTATACGATGGATGACCTGCTTAAAAATGATGTCTTCTACTTCCTGTTCTCTGAGCAAGGCGTGTTTACAGTGTATCTGAATGTTTCATGTTGGAGCCTGGGGGCTTCCAGGCTGACTTGATGAAATCATCAGAAATGGACAGTTGGAAATGTTGACATGCAGGGAATCAAATAAATTGTGATTCCTCCTCTGCGTTTTCTTTACTCCTTTGAATTCCCTTTGATGAAAGGGCAAGTCAATGGCCATAAACCTGTGTTGATCCCTGCATGCCTTTTTTATGAGCATCTGAGTCCGCCTCTCAATACTGCTGCACCGCGGTGATAAAGAACTCAGGGCCTCCTTGAGTGTGTTTTTATCTGTCTGCTGGATGTGTGCTAGTGAGGTGCATTGTGTAGGACACAACTCCAGGGTGCCATCACCAAATGTGTGTGATGAAGGAACAATAAACTGCTAACACCAGCTGTAGCAAAAATAACATCACAGAGAAACAACATATTGGTTGGGAAAAGATATGTTTGATAGGCAACAGCGTAAAGCATGTTTGATTTCTGAAAAGAACATAGCAGCTACTGGTATCAGGTGGTGGAAGAAATACTTAAAAGGCCTTATTAGGCTTTTTGGGGTTTTCCATTTCCTGTTGTGTGTTATATAGGTTTGTGTGCATGTAAATGGTCTGCTAAAACTAAAATCACAAAGTTCCCTCCGGAGAAATGTTTCTATGCAAGCAGCGCTGAAAAAGTTGGGACCTATAGTTCCACTATATTGTTTCTCATTAGTCTCCTCAGTAATAAAGACACAACATGTCCATGTGTTTACGCTGTGTTTATGTTAGACGAGATCATCTGGCCGGAGGACGACGAAGCTCTACCTTTCGAGGCTCAGGACCTCATCTGCAAACTGCTGAGACAAAATCCTTTGGAGAGACTGGGCACAGGTAACACACACGCTGACCAGGATCTCTGAAAATGTAGTAAACATTATTGAAACGTTTTTTTTCCAGGAACCTGTTTTACTTTGTCCGAAGTTTGAACCTGCTTGTGTTTGTTAGTCTGTCTCCAGCGAGTGTTTGGCCCAAATCTGGTCAAATCTGATACTGAAGCAGCTGATGTATGTTCTCATCTGTTTCTTCTCTTTCTTTGTTCCTTTACTTTTCACCCCCCTGTTCTCCACCCTCTCCTTCATCTCCATAGGAAGTGCCTTTGAGGTGAAGCACCACCAGTTCTTCACAGAGCTGGACTGGAACAGCCTGCTGAGGCAAAAGGCAGAGTTCATCCCCCAGCTGGAGTCTGAGGACGACACCAGCTACTTTGACAGTACGTCTCCCACCGATTCTTCCAAATCTCCCCCTCTCTGAAACGACACGTGCTCACACAGTTATCACCCCACACAATAACCTGCTTGTTTGTGTCTCTCAGCTCGCTCTGACCGGTACCACCATGTAGATTCAGAGGATGAAGACGACACCAATGATGAAGAACCCGTGGAGATTCGACAGTTCTCATCCTGCTCACCTCGTTTCAGCAAGGTACAGATACATACATTCAAACCATCCACTGAAAGACCGATTGAATTTCAAAATAAAACAAATGCATTTACTGTTGAGTGCGACCCATTGAGAAACATGGCTCAAAAACGTAAAGTATTGTAAGCTGTACCAGTAAGCTGGTATGTTATCTCTAAAGAGATTTTACTGAAGTGTATGCCATTATACTATTGACAAGCTTTTTTTTTTTTTATTGAAACGCAAGTTATAGTTTTATGATAACAAATATTATTTATGTTTTAAATGTGCACAAGGTCATGAAATAATGTATTTAATACTGTTTATGTAAGGCTTATATATTTTGTTGTGAAAATTATAATAGCCATAAAGAAGAGTAAGTTAATACAATCAAATAAATTAAACCAATAATAATAATTAAAAGGAAATGTTTAAGAATTGAACAATACATTTAAAAAGTTGATTAAATTTAGAGCAAAACAAATCCACATTTTGATCAGATCCAAATCCAGATGCATATTTTCAGAATTGATTTTGAAGTTTTGAGTGCTTTCTTATTTCTTAACGTTTTTATATTTAAGAAATATATTGGTTAGGGACTTAATTTTGTCTCAACATATATGTTATCTAAATAAAACAATATGACATCTTACTCTGTCATTCATATGTGTTCCCAAACATGAGTTGACAGGTTCAATAAGTCTGGCTTTAAAAGCCTATGGTGGGGAATGATAAAAACATGAAATGTTGTGTTGTGTTCAGGTGTACAGCAGCATGGAGCGTCTGTCCCTGCACGAGGAGAGGAGGACCCCCCCACCCACCAAACGCAGCCTCAGTGAGGAGGGAGGAGACCGTATGGACAGCCTGAGCGGACTGAAGTCCAGAGATCGATCCTGGCTGGTGGGATCTCCAGAGATGTGAGGCCTCCATAAAACACACCTCATAGAAATAATAATACTAATACTTTTCAGATGGTCTTCTCCTGCATTTGTCTATTGATTCATCCAAAAAACAAGCTGGGATGTGAGAACTGTTGACTGGAACTACTGTAGATGTGTTATTTTACCTGATACTTACCTGCCAGTGAATTAGAAATGAATATGTTTTATAGTCATAGTAAAAGTGTTCTCAGTTGCTTTGCAGTATCTTAGATGTATGTTCTCGTTTCTCACATCCTCTCCTAATTTCCCTCCCCAGCCTGCGGAAGCGTCTCTCTGTCTCGGAGTCATCCCACACAGAAAGCGACTCCAGCCCCCCGCTAACCGTCCGGAGACGCTGCTGCTCCGCCATCATCGAGATGCCTCGCTTCGCCATCTCCTCAGAGGAAGAGGGAGGTCAAGGTACATTCTGTCAGCCTGGAAGTCAATCATTGTCAGGAAGAAACTCTTCTTAGTTTCTAAGATAAAAGGGGAAAAATTACAAGAAAGAAAGTCAGCTAACAACATTGTTCAAAGCCTTATCACACAAAATAGTTTTCCCTCAACTGTTCTGAATTTAAAATCTCCAGTGTTATTCATTGTAAATGTATGTCCTTTTTCCTTCGTGTTAATTTACAACTTTATTCTTAAAGAATATCCTATTTTTTTTTTATACCTTTAAAACTTTAATCATGGGAATTCTACATTTTTTCTCAGAACCCCCCTTTCCTGGCTGCATATTAAACTTTATATATTAACCCACAATTACCCGAATTCGACATCATAAGAGAAACCCTGAAGTAGACACCAATAGATTCATATATTTTCTGAAAAAGAAATATAATGATCTGTAACTCAAATCCTGGATGTGTATCATTGGTTTCTCCGGTGCAGCTGGAAGCTGCAAGAGCCCCAGCCTGTTGGGTCTGAGTTCTTTGAGGGGCCCCCGGAGCGAGGAGCTGCCCCTCGCCATCCCAGAGCTCCCAGTGGAGCGAGAGCTGAAGCTGGAAGAGTCTCCCACCTCCGCCTCCAGTCAGCTCAGCAAGGCCACACTCACACGTCAGTACAACACAACAGCAGACCATGACCAAGCTACACATGTTGTTTTCAATGTAAAAGTCACTGTTTAGAACTAGCGCAGGGAAGGAATATTCTTTGGATTCCATTCAAATGAAAAACCTGTTTTAATTTGAATGAGTAATAACCATTGATCAAAACTGCAGCTTTACTGGAGCAAATACGTTTTTTTTAGTGTCTCTCTACGTTTTTTAAAGGTATTCTAATGTAAATTGAAAAATATATATTTTGACATATTGTTAAGAGTTTTGAATTACCGGTACATGCTTTTAGGTTCTTATGTTAATTTACTTTTACAATACCATTTATATTTCACAGTCAGAATATAAATGGTATTGTAACCTCTCTGCCTGTCCTAACTTGACAAATCCACCTAAAACCTTCTGTATGATTTGTCGAAAAATACATTTTGAATATCTTCTTTGTTAATTTGTAATATCTGTAATCACCCTGATTATGTTAAATTATTTATTCCCTGAACTCTAATCAAATACAATTGTATTGTGTAGACCAACATGTGCCTTTAAAAACCAACAACCCTTATTCTGACCCTTCTCTCTCCCCTCCTCTCATCCTGCAGCGGGTAGTTCAGGCGACGTGTTTGATCGTGGTCACAGACGTAGCGTCAGTAACGGCGGACCCACTAAAGCTGCGACAGACAGCGACTCTCCGTCCACTCCCAGAGCCATCAGCGACCTGGCGGCGCGCAGGGCTCGCCACCGGCTGCTGTCGGGGGACACGCCCACATCCAGCTCCAGACCGCTCAACAAGGTCATCAAGTCAGCCTCTGCCACCACGCTGTCACTGATGATCCCTGCAGGTCAGTGTGTGGCCGGGAGCAGGGGGGGGATACTGCTGCTGAATGCTGAGAGCCAGGATCATAGTCAATGTATTTTTCAAGTTTAAAGGGAAGTTTGGTTGTTTTCAATGGGGTTGAATGGAGTAGATGTTGGTTGCCACACTCCAAGTTCAGAGAAAAAGACAGCAAACAGTATTTTGGCCACCTGAAAGAAATTAAAAACATTGATATCGTTCCATTTTATACGATATTTTAAATATTTTAAACACTATCAGACGGTCCTTTTCAACGTTGAATTAAGTTGAGTCAGTGAACATATGGTCCTTTCAGTTCATTTCAAACCTTTATTTAACCAGGTGAATCCCATTGAGATCATCGATCTCTTTTTCAAGGGAGACCTCCTTATCTACAGAGTGTTAAATGAATACTCCGGATTCTACTCTGTATCTTTTACACTTTCTTTAAAGCAACCAGAATCCATTTACAAAAACAACAAGTGGTCTACTGCTGCTTTGTTTGGTTATTTGTCTTTAAAACAACAATATCACAAACTAGCCAACTGTTTGAGGCTGAGGTAGACTAGCCTCCCCAGGTTATTGCAAGGTCAAATCACTTTGTATGGATAAACGCCTCACACAACCCCACTTCAAATAATGTGAAAAAGCCCTTTAAAGTTCAGATTTCTCTGCACAAAAGATATTAACAATAAAGCAGCCCTTAAAGACAATAGAAACCGATTTTGGGATAATATTTAAGTGTCATCCTGGCTTGACTAGAAAAAGGAAGTTCTAGGATTGTACTTTAAGAACACCATATTTCCACTATAACAAATGTCCATTATGTCTGTTCTTAGACCACCACGGAGCTTCTCCATTGGCCAGCCCAATGTCGCCCCACTCGCTGTCATCCAACCCCTCGTCACGTGATTCTTCCCCGAGCCGGGACCTGTCCCCGGCCGTGATCAACCCCAAGCCAGCCATCGTGATCCAAAAAGTGGGCAAGAAGTACGGCTTCACCCTGAGGGCCATCCGGGTGTACATGGGAGACTCCGACATCTACACCGTGCACCATATGGTCTGGGTGAGTCCCACAAGGAGACAAAAATGGCGACAACAAATATGGATTCAACCAAAAATTATTTATTCAAATTAGCATATACTGTAAAATGACCTTTAAAAATAAAAGGGAAAGTGTAGAAGATAAACAGTAACTAATATTTATATATATAATAATACTAATATTATATAAGTGTATTGTTGTAAAGATGATCCTGATTAGCTTTAGTCAGTGTGTGTCAGGATGTGGGGATTCTTGTTGTTGACAGAAGATGGCAGTAAACAACAAGCTAAGCCCATAGGTCTTTCCCTGCCTTCTTCCCATTCGTCCTCTGACCATCTCTCTCTGTTCAGCATGTGGAGGAGGGGGGTCCGGCCCACGAGGCAGGGCTGAGGGAGGGAGACCTCATCACCCAGGTCAACGGAGAGGCGGTTCACGGTCTGGTTCACACAGAGGTGGTGGAGCTCATACTGAAGGTACACACAAACTGCTTTAAATTAAACTATGTTTTATGGAAAACACACAGTATTGATAAACAGACTCAGTGTACACCAAGTTATTTTATTTGTAATCTTGATTTTAGTCTTTTCTTTTTTTATCAGGACATAAAAATATTGTATTATTTGGTCCTTTTTATTAAAAACTAATGTTAGTTCAAATTATAAAACATTGTTGACATAAAAACATCCATCATGAAATAGTTTTCACTCCTGCCAGAAGTACTGACACTTCGTCATAAAGGTCTTGAATAACAGTAAAACATATTTAACATAATATAATTGTACACTTATGCCTTAATTAAGTTTTGTTTTTATTGATGTTCTTGTTGTTACTCTTTTCCTCATTCTATTACTAACAACATACATTTTTTTTATTATTTGCTATTTTTTAAAACGTATATAAAGTTAAAGTAAAACATATTACATACACATTTGTTTTTACTTAATTCAAATGTACACCAAAATCTAAGTAAGACACCTAAATCCAGATCTGTAATGCTCTCCGTCCCTCAGAGCGGTCCTAAAGTGTCCATTGCTGCCACCCCGTTTGAGAACACGTCCATAAAGGTCGGCCCTGCTCGGAAGACGGGTCAAAGGTCCAAGATGGCGAGACGTAATAAGAAGACAAAGACCAAGGAGGGACAGGACAGGTGAGACACACAGCTGTGTTGTATCAGACATCACTTTGTGTGTATTTCAAGTAGGGTCGTTGAGTAAGCTGTTGTGTTTTGTTTCTCAGTGCCAGCAAGAAGAGGACGTCTCTGTTCAGGAAGATCACCAAGCAGGCGTCTCTGCTGCACACCAGCCGCAGTCTGTCCTCTCTGAACCGCTCCCTGTCCTCTGGGGAGAGTGGCCCCGGCTCGCCCACACACAACCTGTCCCCACGGAGCCCCACACAGGGCTACAGGTCCACGCCAGACTCCGCCCACTCAGGTTAGAAACACTGTTCTGCAATGTTAACATTTTAACATGTATTCAATGGCTTTCAGGGACTGTATGATAAGTCATCTCATATGTGTAAACCTACTTTGAAATAACACTGATTCTGATTATATTGGACAGTTTGAATGAAGATATTTAGGATTTATCCCTCATCAAGGGTAAAACAGTGATTCTTGCAAAAAAGAAACATATTCTACATAAATGTAATTGTAAGGATAAAGAGTATAGCTACTTGTAATTATTCTAATTATTGATCAAACTGTTTATTGCTTTCCTAATCATTATTAACTGTTCTGATCCATAAAGTTTGAAACAGGTTGTTAAAAACCTTAGAAATTGAGTTAATAGTGATAAGACATGGAAAGAAAATAGCAAATTACATTACATTTTTTGTTACATATTTAATGTGTACAATCATAGCAATGGGAATAACTTGTCCAAAGCATATATTTAGCTTTAAATATTCAGAATAAATGGAAAAAATTGTTAGGTTGATTCTTTGTAATTATATTGTAAAAGCTCCTAACCCCAAACAATCATCCCTAAAAGGATGTATAATATATTGAAAAAAAAGCTATGTATAATTTATGTATAACAATCTCTTATAATTGTATATATCTGTACAATTTATTGTATACCTATATACATTTTTTGTACAAAGATACTGCCATCACATCTAATGTGTATTTGTTTGTAGCCTTTATTTAACCAAGTGAAAGCCCCTTGAGATCGAAAGATCTCTTTTTCAAGGGTGACCTGCAATGTATTTATAAATGTACTTCTTGTCCCCTCAGTTGGGGGGAACTCCTCTCAGAGCAGCTCCCCCAGCTCCAGCGTCCCTAACTCCCCAGCGAGCTCCGGCCACATCAGGCCCAGCTCTCTGCACGGCCTCGCCCCCAAACTCCAGCGGCAGTACCGCTCCCCCCGACGCAAGTCCGCCGGCAACATCCCCCTCTCCCCTCTGGCCCGCACACCCTCACCCACCCCTCAGAGCAGCTCGCCCCAGCGCTCCCCCTCCCCTCTGCCCTGCCATGCTCTGGCCCAGTCTGCGGTGGGTCAGTCGTTCCCCGTGAAGCTCCACTCCTCCCCTCCCCTGGTGAGGCAGATATCCAGGCCTAAGAGCGCAGAGCCTCCACGCTCTCCACTCCTCAAGAGGGTGCAGTCAGCTGAGAAGCTCGCCTCCTCCCTCGCTAACTCCCCCTCATCTCCCTCTGGCGTGACAGCGGGGGGGAGCGTCTGTAACGAGCCGGAAACACAGTCTGGACATCTCACACTCAGAGTTTAAGAAAGAGATTCTGCAGAGGGAACCCAGCCTAACGAGCCTACAGGTAGGACTTCATCACATAAGTTGACAATATATTGATGCCATAATACTGTCTAAAAATGTAAACCTCTATTGATGATGGGATGGCTTTACAAAGATTCTGATACTCTTCCAAAACGCAGTGGTTCTGCAATTTCGATGTATTGGACGAGGGCTATTTCTGCTGGAATGTGCATGACCGGGAAATAAAATGTCTTTTAGATCTACAAAGTTGAACCAATCTGTTTGATTTGGAAACAACACACTAACCCGAGAATAATTTTCAGGCAACAAAGAAAAGTTAAATATTTACAGACAACACAACTTTTTCCAAACAAGCAATTCTGTGCAGCTCATTGAAGCGAATTACATTTAAACCTGAAAGAACCTTTTCTGTTTGATGTTCTTCAAAAGGATCCAGCAACAGAGAAATCACCAACGACACAAACTAGTTTGTTATTTTGCCAGAGTGATTGTCATCTTATCAGTGTGTATTATATATATATATATATTATATATTGAAGGATTTCTACTTTTTGTCATATCATTTTTGTTTCATCCCTCCCCCACCCTCAGGAGTCAGCCAGCGAGGGTCTGCTGTCCTCTGCCGGACGCGGCGTGGAGAAGGGCAGCCTGCAGAAACACTCCTCCTCATCCAGGAAGTTAGGGCGCCAGGAAGGGGACAGTTCCCTCAGCTCGGTGTCCGGCTCGCTGGGCCTGGCTCCCGGAAAGAGCAAGCTGAAGGACAAACTGTCCGCCATCCGGCAGGACAGAGCCGAGAGGAGAGAATCACTACAGAAGCAAGACGCCATCCACGAGGTCGACTCCTCAGAGGACGAGACGGACGAAGGCTCTGAGGACAGCCAGGACGGACGCAGGGGAGCGACCTTTACCCCCCCTCCCCTGCTGAGGCCCACCACTGTGAGAAGCGGGCCTGGAGGCACCCTGCCGTCCCTCTGCCTCTCACCCTGCACCCCTCATGCCACATTCTCCCACACAGGATCCTCACAGGTAGGCAGGCCGACTCCTTTGCACACACTACCCTCCGTTTCAGAGACGAAGCCTGGACAGTTCGCCTCCCCTCTGGGAGTAAAGGACCCGAGGTCTGTCTCATCTGCAGAAGACAGCGTGAGACAAGAGAGGAAGGTTTTTGAGCCAAGTACAAAACCCATTCAGGGCCCCCTTCCCTTCTCCACCCCAGGCAGTGCATTCATCTCGGTCAACAAGGACACTTTCCTCAAGCCTGCTCCTCCATCGGACTTAAAGAGTCCCATGGTGAAGGCTGCACCGTCTGATCCCAAATCAGATCTGGTCAGCACCAGGACCGCAGTCCCCTCTACCACAACCGTCACAAATACTACCAACGCCCGAAGCACCAGAGACTCCAGACCCACCACCATCAGTACAACAGACAGTTTAACCGCCGACAGCCAAGAGACCCGCCCCTCCTGCTCCTCTCCTGGTATCCCCAAAGAAAAGAAGGAGGCTGACAACCGGAGGCTTTGTGCTGCAGCTGCTGCAAGTCTGAGTGTGTCGCCCTCGTCCACTTCTGGCTCCAGCTCCTCCGCCAACTCCCCAGTCCCGCCCCCTGAGAGTACCGTGGACAAAGTTGTGTCCCAGCTGGCGACAGTAGCTAAGAGGGTTCTAGGTCCTGTCAAACTGAACGCCACTGCTGACAAGAGCCAGAAAGACCAGATACCATCCAGAGGTGGCACCCCAGAAGTCCCACCGTCTAGCCCCTTCTCATTTCCATCCAAAGGGCTACAGACCCCTCAGTCTCCCATCCTTTCAGGGTCCCAATCCAGACAAAAGACTGAGCAAGCTGCCCCCTTGACCACCTCGCAGACCAAACCTTTAACCCAGAAAGACTTTGCAGCCCTGCCGTCTTTGTCATGCGAGGAAGTCCCAGAAAGGCCCGCATCAGGGTCTGAGGGTATGGAGACCGCTGCTATGTGTCCATCTGCACATAGGCTGGGCGCAGCAGCTGCTCTGCCTTTCCCAAACGCAGCATCCTCTGCAGCAGCTGAGCCACAGCAGAAGAGGCCCGAGCCCCAGACGGCCACTGCCAACGCCACCAACGCCGTGTCCGCCTCCTCACAACAAGACAAAGCAATCTGCAAGAAGACGTAGCAGCAGGAACCAAAATAGCAGATCACACTGCTCAGTGCTGGTTTGAGGTTTTAGAACTCACACAATCTGCATGTTTTGGAAGAAAACATATTAGTAACTTCTCATTAATCTGAGAGGTTGACTTTCAAAGCAAAAGAAAGGCGTAGAGAGGGTTGAGGAGCAGAGACAGATGCAGCAGTCCTAGTTTCATTCCAGTGCTCTCGGTGTTCATGTGAGTTATTTTGGTGTCCTGTCCTCTTTGGTTTCTGCTTTCAGACTGAATGGCAATATGAGTTGGCAGGTTTTTTTCTCTTTCTGCAAACATGTAAGGGGCTAGAAATAAAAAGCTCAGTGGTCCATGCACATACAATTTAAAACGTTGACACATCACCCACACCTTCCTCGCTCTCGATCTCCTTGTGATGCCTCATTACTTTTCACCTTGATGTTTGGCAGAGTCTTCACGCATGTTCGACATACAGATCAGGACGTGCCTTACTGAACACACACTTGTTCCCCTCTTCCCTTCCCTCCTTGCCTGACAATGTCTACCCAGGCGAGACTTGAAAAAGATTGTATCTCAGCAATAAAGTGCAGCGTATGTTTAGCAGTCTGTGCAAATGCATTACATTGTTTTTAATAGGACTTAATCTGTACCGTCAATGTACACTCAGCACCCAGATAACTAGGCCAAATCAAACTCCACTCTAGATGTAGTCCCTCAGGCTCCGCACTGCAGGCCTGCGGCAGGGAGGTATATCCCGTGAGCACGGACTCCAGGATTATTGGGAATGTCAGGGCTAGATTCACTTGTGTCTGTGCTGAATTACCAAGTGTACACTAAGGCCCATGAATTACATTGAATCTACAGCCTATTCCTAAACTGTACCACTCTCCTCACTCATCACCCAGCTTTATGTTTAATGTCTGGATTGATCTAAGTTTTCCTAGATGTTTCAGTTCTCTTTCCAAGGTCAAGCCATTCATCCCTAAGAGCTAGAACAGATTACATTCCTTCCACGTTGAAAGCCTCCACTGCCTAGAAATGATAAACATTGTTCCTTTAGTTAAACATTTGACTACTAGCTAAAATGCTATAGTGTTGTGATTCAAATATTACATCTGGTTCCATGTTGGAAAACACCCAGACATGACATGAGCTCTGACATTGAAGAAACTCTTCTTAGGGTTTACTCCTAGCTAGCTAGAGTAGCTAACCATCACTTTCATGTGTTGCTAGTGCCAGATAAAAAATCATGCTAGCTCTAGTTAATGATTTTAGATTTGCTAAAAGATTAGCGCTTTGATAAACTATTAGAAAACCCTCATATTTGACAAGCTAATTACTGGAATAAATATCCTTTTAAAACCCAAGCCTAGCATATTAGCATTAGCACACTTGCCCTCGCTTTAGTTCTTCTATATATACCACGTTAGCAGGCTTATCAAATGTGTTTTAACTCTGCACTTCAGATTTAGATTGCCCTTTACACATGTTTTAGTTCCAAACACACGCATAGAAAGGAAGCCAAGGACTTGAACACTGATTTCTTGGTTTTATCGACACTCAGCTGAAGAACCGAAACTGAGCTTGCTTAGATTGACCGAGGTTATTTTAGAAAACATGTTTCGGTTGGACCACCGCCTTTTTATTTCTCGCCCCATCAGCCTCTGAAGGCTGCGGTAGTTTTATTTGGTATCTGGACCAACTTGCTGTGTTTTTTGCCTATAATCCTGTAAAGTCATCAGACTTGACTTTGTATATGTGTGTGAGAGGGAGAGAGCTTTGTTAATGTGTGCATGGTAATCTGTGTGTGTATGTTTATATATACACATACACATGTGTATAAGAATATTTAAAGTTCTGTTTGCATCTGTTTTATACCCTGAGTGTGTGTCTGTGTGCGTGTGTCTTAGGATCACACCCTGCTACCTGTGTATGTGGCCGAGCCCTCTACGTGTCGGGCGTCAGGCTTTGCACAAAACTTTTATCTCATTTGTCAAATGAAAGGCAAAGAATCACTAAAAGGAAAGCCGAAGGAGATTTGTGTCCGCTCACTGTTGTGTGTTGGGTTGGAGCTCAGTACTGCTATAGCTAAAACTAAAGTGCAGTAAGCCTGTTAAAAACAATTTCTCATGTTTGTTATTTCTCAGATATATTATCTTTCATTTAGTCCGTTGTGATCCCGTTCCTGATTCCTACTGTTCCTTTGAAGGCAAGATGTTTTATTTCTTTTTGGTTTATTTGACAGTTTTAAAGAATTCCCATTTCATTGAATGCACAGCGAGCCCAACCCCTGGTGTGAGTCCACTTGTGTTGTACATTTGAACGTTTTCTGAAAAGCAGGATGTTCCTGTGAGTTAAAGATGAACTGAACCTCCCTCAGTGTTTTGTGTCACTGTCGGGAGAGAAAGCAGAGCTCACCGATTTCAGTTTACCTAGACTAGAGCTTTCAGGCTCGGTTTGAAAGACTCTGTTAGAGTGACATCAACACTGACTGTGGCAATCTCTGTAATATGTTTACATGTTCTTGTTTTTGTATCTCAATGTGGTTTTTTTGTGTCAATGGAACTTGTTGCCTGTAGCAATCAATCTCCTCTGACAGGCTAGGATAATTACCAATAACGTGTTTAGGTGACTCCTGACCTGTGAATATGTGGTGTGAGTATTTAGCTGTGTGATGAAGAGGTCACCTGTGATGGAGGGTGTGTAGAAGGGAGAGGATTCAGCGCACACATGTCAAAATCATCTCCGCTCTCGTGCATGTCGCCCCTCTTGTCTCATGGCGGCGCAGAATGGACTTAACAGGTGCGTCTGTAGAAATGATCAGCATTTAGGCTCATGGGAGAGGAAGCAAACTGTTTGACTTGGTAACATCTCAAGATGTATCTGCAGTTCACTCCGGCCAACAAGACGAGACGTTGAGACTAATCATTTTAAAACTGCTTCTGTCCGTTTGGGGCGTCGGATATGAAAAGTCCTGTTGGTTAACCCGACCACATTGGATGTTATTCACACAACACAAGCTTCTTGCCTCAGCGTGGTTTCACCAGGACAATTAGAAGACTATTTCAGAGACAAAAGAGGACAAAGTGGAACAACATTTCAACAAATGTGTAGAATCAGTCTGCAGGTTGTAATTGAGAGCGAGCACGGACAGATTAATAAGCACTGACTGAAGTTGTAGAGCATGCAAAGACACAAACACTAGTTTTTCTGTAGTTTTGTGCGAGTAACAAGTCTGGCTGTAAATAATTGGCCGGTTTGGGTATG
The DNA here is from genome assembly GCA_902827135.1 of Harpagifer antarcticus. NCBI lineage: Eukaryota > Metazoa > Chordata > Actinopteri > Perciformes > Harpagiferidae > Harpagifer > Harpagifer antarcticus. The sequence continues at coordinate 861,379 of CADEHL010000717.1, forward strand.
TACCTGGTACGAGCTTGTTCAAAATCAAAGGTCATTCGAAATATGATACTGTGTGCTTTGTTGCACATATTCTAAGACTGGTGGCACCCAAGATCAGGCTTTTATACTTGAATCTGAAACTAAAACTAGAGCTGCAATATTATCAGCAGAACTTGATATGTTGAATTACAAGTAAAGTCTATACAGAAATGCCAAAGATATGATAAAGGTCCTTTAGAAACGGTCTCTACACGTTTAGTTTAGTGACCCTTACCAAAAAGAAACAAATATTGACCATCATATTTAAATCAGATCCAAAATCGGTGCCTCGATAAAACCACAATAACTCGGCTTGTTGCTTCATGATTTGTCCCTGTGTGCTCTTGAATCCTGACCAATTAAAACAGCCGGATTAATTCAATTCAATTCGATAATCTTTCAGTACGAGTTTTTGTCAGTGCTTTAATCTCCACAGGCTGTCAGAGTTTCAGTTTTACATTCTGATGAAACACCGCTGTCCACTTCATCTGCAGATAATTGGAACCTGAGTGTGTTTGTGTAATCACACACACTCAGGTCCATGTGCTCGCAGCTGGTCGTCCTATTAGTGCTACACAGACAGCTGCCACACACACACACACACACACGCACAGATCAATACTTGTGCCATCTAATGCAGCGGTGCCAGTTTACCATCTCCTCTAACAGGATAAACACACACACACATACTTACCCCACAAACACACCTTCTCCCGAGTGTAAAGATGATGGTCTGGCCATCTGCTGGAGAGTGAAGCAAGTGTCAGGTTCCCTGGTGGAGTCATTCATCTCCAGCCCTGAGCCTGTTGACACACATACACACACACACACGCGCTGGCCCACTAAAACACTTCCCAGCATCCCTCAGGCTCGGTTCGGTCCGGTCAGTTCAGCAGTTTCACTGTTAGCAGTTTGTTCGGCCTGCAGCCTGTGTGTACCCATCATGCACCTCTGCTGCTCTGCGGCTGAGGCCCACAAACCAGACACTAAGCTTCGTAAGTTCATTTAACGGCCTAGGGGTCAAATTGAATCTGTAATCAGTGTGAAAGTCGGGAATTGAGAGCATGCGCCTGGACATATCTTGTGGTATTATTGACACCAATTAATATCCATACATATTTGTGAATCCTGTTGAAACAGCTGCAGGAAGCTTTCAAATGGAAAGATAAAACGTGTGTGCATTATCTTACATTTATTACAGTTTTAAAACAACAGATTTAAAAAAAAAATCCCCTGCCTGCTTGCAGATATCAAACCATGAATTACAGACTGATGGAAGGATCCGTTTTGTCACTAAGGAGCTTCCGTAAGTCTCTCAATCTGAGCGTGTACAAGAACCAGCTCTGTCTGTGAGGCACATAGAGGATTCCAACAAGAGGCTTTGGGTATGACAAGGTACGAGGTGAAGCTACACACACACACACACACACATGTTCAGAAGCACGTTACAGGAGATGCAGTGATGTTTCGGTGTGCCGTCTGTTGAGCTCCTATCTGCCTCTGAGGGGTCGTGTGTGAGAAACGTTGACAGACTTGACTCTTGTCGATGAGGGCAGGATTTCCAAGCTGTGTGTTTTTGTGTTTTGTCTTTAAAGAGTAACGAAGAGGAGCACCGTAAAAGCTTGAGAAGGACATTAAGAGAGAGAAAAAAAACATTGCTAGAGTAAAACCAGTGCAATATCTTTTAATTTTTTATTGTGGTAAAAGCATGTTGTTGTCAATCTTACCTTACAACAATAATAAAGTTTTTTTTTATGTACGTCTTGATTGTGATTTATGATGTTTTGTCTTTCACTGTGTTTTATCATCACCTTGTATGTGACACATCCTTTGAACATCAAGGCACATGGGTATGCCACTGAACTTACATGAAGTCGGATACAATACAAGTGGCTACAGGGTTTAAAAAGATGCTGCTAGTGCAAACACATCTCTGTATGACTTTGTTTCATAATGTTCTCCATGTTCATGCATTAGCTTGGATCCAGAACCACAGACACACAGAAGTCCAACTCAGACAGAAAGACTCCTCCACCTGTCTGTATATGTGGTCGGCTCTCGGAGTTCCACCTGGGCTCATCACACCACATCTGATCTTCATCAACCAAAGGATTGGAATTGGAATTGGTTTGTTTTCTGTCAAACCACAACATGATCTTCTCCACTTGAGGTTTCAATTGAACCGTACATATTTGTGTCGGACATGCCACAGAAACCAAAGTAACGAGGCCAAATATAAGGCAATACTAAAGATGGCAGGAATCTTAACACAAACAGCGTCTTTATGAAAAAGATTTTATCAGCACAACTTTTACTTGCACCATTTGGCTATTCACCATTTTAAATGTGTGGTGTGCATACTACAGGCGCAACAGGCTGAACAACATGTGTGCTACAATCAGACTCAGAAGAATCTGATCTGAGTATTCCATCTGTATTAATCACTCAGGCCTTTAGCCTAATGTGTAGCCTTTATTCCTCATAACACATTTCAAGAGTCAAAAAGAAGTATTCTACCTGAATCTGCTCTGATCTAGTTGATCTTTAATCAGCCGACAGAATGCAAATGACATTTCTTAGAGCACCTGAATGCTTTACTTTCATTTTCAAACCGTTAAAACAAATGAAAAATGTTTCCAGAACAAACTACACAACCAAAATATACTGAATAAAAAAACAGAAATACCTCTAGTGTGTTCTCAGAATTCTACAACAGGGATAGGTGTCGAAACAAACTTAATTCCATTCATCTCCATTATGGGAGATAGACATAGACAAATAGAAGCTCAATGCACAAATAGCAAATTACAGGTAGAAAATGCATTTATATATAAATTGGGTGAAATAGAACTCAAAAGAAAAGGTTCAGGCCTCAGTTTCAAATTGAAATAACTTAAGGTTTCTTCTTTTTTTTTTTACAGAGAATTACACCTTTTTTTCTCAGGGGGGGAACAGTAGTTTGCCTGCTCTCTTCAGTTCTTCCATCTAAGAAATGTGATGTTAAATTGCCCTCTCTCTCTCTCTCTCCTGCTTCATGGCATGCGTTTGATTCCCAGTCATTTGTTCTCATCACGTTCTGGTGTCTGTCCAGAGAGTGCGAGGAGAAAAGTGGCAGTAAATTATCTGTAAACTCATTTTCCTTGCAGTTCCGCGTGTTATGAGTAAAGTGGCTTCATCCAGTCAGTTAAGCCGTGGTTCTGCAGCGCTCGCCTCCCTAATGGCTCTTTGAAATGGGCCGATCAGCAGCTGTAAGTGTGGCCGCTGTCTCTCCGTGTCTCTGCAGGAGATTTCTGGCGTCTTAATGGTCTTGAGAGACAGCTTCATTGAGGCCTGTGGTGCATTTACGGGTGGGGGAGGGGGGGTGTAATGGCTAATCTTTGCAGCGCCACAGGGCCGCCACGCCTCGAGGAAGAAATGCCGCTAAAATGGAGCTCCATTAGCTTTCTTCAACACTGGGGCAGCTTCTTGCTAACGCACCTCACTCTCCTGCCAATGGACTGCTGAGGTCAGGGATCGCACCGCCTGATTTAAACACCACCTACCGCTGCATTCTGGGATAATTGGGTCCCTTTCCTTCCCCCCCCTCCTGCCTCACCCTTCTTCCACCTCTATCCATCCATCCAGGCGTCTGCAGGGAGCTGTCAGAGCGGAGGAGGAGAGCGAAGGGCCTCTCTCAGTCTTTACTGGAAGTCCTGGGGGAACGGAGGTACACACGGTGGTGAGGGGCTCTGACAGCAGGCCAACCGACGCCTGCACACACACACACACACACACACACACACACACACACACACAAAAGTGAGAGAAATAGTGACAGGCAGGCAGCCGGGTGATGAATTGCCAGCTTCGCCTCGCTCTGACACGGCTCTACATGACCGGGCAAATTCATTCCAGGCTGCCTGGGAGGGAGGGGAGAGAGAGAGGGAGACGGGAGGGAGGACAGGGGGATGTAAAGGGAGGAAACAAGACCCAAATATATGGACCTGACCTGTGTTAGGGCCAGGCCTCGTACCATCAGTAAAACAAGTCAACTGACACCATCATATTCAGATGTCTTTTAACTTTGAAAAGCCGCTTCCTAAGGGTGAGAATTACAATTTGAATTTGATTAATGTTTTGAAACAGATTTGGCGAGTTTCCATCAAGTGGTTAGCAGGAAATAAACATGGCTACACGTTGTTTCGACAGAAGGTCAGTAGGGCCTGGCTCATTTTGTGGCATCTGCAGTCAGTGGCAAGTCCTTCCGGCATATGCCACAGAGGCCGCTACTCTGTGGTAGCTGTGGCAAGTCCTTCCGGCATATGCCACCGATGCCACAACTTGCTGAGGCATCTGCCGCTGCTGAACGGGAGTTGCCACAAGATGCCAGAGTAAGAGAAGGTTTACTGTAGCTGCCACTCGCCTTCCGTGGCCAATGCTGCTATTTAAACCCGTATTTATCGTGTAAAATGCCGCTGTTTAGGCATGACTTTATCGAACTGATCTGTACACAGGACTGATGATCTGTACACAGGGTTGGGTTGTCACGGAATACATGTAACGGCGTTACGTAATCAGAATACAAAAACCAAGTAGTCTAACTGTATTCAGCTCACGTTACATTTGAAAAACAACTAATCCGAATACAGTTACTTTCGTAACCTGAAGTGAGTACATTTTGGAATACTTATTGGAATTATTGGTGGAAAAGTTTCCTCACAAAATGTAACATTCATTACCGGCAGAACTGTGTGGGCAGCGCAGCAGCATGACTGTGAGGCCCCGCCCCCGCATGCAGATGAGAGAGAGATCTCTTTTGAAATATAATATGAAATATATATATATATATATATATATGAAAGTTAGAAACGAAGATGGTTCGATAAAACGTGCAAGATAACGTTTATGTAGCATTTCTTTATTGTCGAAATGATGACATTTCATAACTGGATCCAATGAAAGTGAATGTCCTGCTGCTGCTGAAGGCATGGGGCAAATAGAACTGTCCTTTGCCTAATTTATAAAGTAAACCTTAGCATCTCACTAGCAGTGGCAACTGCAATCAGTTACAGCTGCCCTAAGTCTGTAGCCAAGTCTAATAACACCAGTGTACACGTTGGTGTGTCCATACAGATATTTATTTGTTAATTATTTGTCTTTACTAGTCATAATACACCTGGTTTATCGTAGCAAGCAGTGGAAACTCCCCTCAAGAAGCGCCTCAAGGGCGTTGCAACCCTCACTCGCCAATATTTAATCATAAATATAGCACGTTTGTTTATTTTAGCAAACCATGCTCCAAGTAAAATTGAATAGAAATGATGATGTATAATCTTTTTGAAAAATAGAGATCGCACATCAGTCCTGTGTACAGATCAGTTCGATAAAGTCATGCCTAAACAGCGACATTTTACACGATAAATACGGGTTTAAATAGCAGCATTGGCACGGAAGGCGAGTGGCAGCTACAGTAAACCTTCTCTTACTCTGGCATCTTGTGGCAACTCCCGTTGAGCAGCGGCAGATGCCTCGGCAAGTTGTGGCATCTGTGGCATATGCCGGAAGGACTTGCCACAGCTACCACAGAGTAGCGGCCTCTGTGGCATATGCCGGAAGGACTTGCCACTGACTGCAGATGCCACGAAATGCGCTTGCTGTCTCTCCAGAAGGTAGCATAGGCTATGCATGGCTGTTATCTGGCAGGAAAAACAGTAGCCTATACGAGGTAGAGGTTACAAACTGGAAACAAAACAAGTCACCTTAGGCTAACTAAACTCAACAACAGAGAAATGGAGAGAGGCCATTATGGATAACTTTCCATAGGGCAACTTTTTAGCTAAATTTAGGACGATTTATTGACCTTTGCCATTTAAAAAAATGCCGATGTAAACACTTTGTGTGTGGGGGGGGGTGGATCAATGAACCTGATGAACTAGGGGATTCCCTCGAATATTGGTAAGGTGTATTTAAACTCACTGCAGCATGAAACTGTGCTGTTTACAGCATTCCACTATAGTGCTTCGAATCTTTATTCCCCTTAAACATATTATTATTTCAGCCAATATTTTGGCACTCCATAACTTCAGCTTATTTTCAGCTACAGAAACCATTCAAATATTAAACTATTCAGCCTGTTCAGGAATCGATGGGAAACCTTCAACTTTTTCAAAATATTTCATACTTTTTGAAATATTCAGCTTTTTAAACTCTTTTTTTAACATGGAAGTTAATGGGAAGAGCCTTCAAATCAGCCAATACTTTAGCTCTCCATAACTTCAGCTTACTTTCAGCTACAGAAACCATTCAAATATTAAACTATTCAGCCTTTTCAGCAATTGATGGGAAACTTTCAGCCAGACACTTCATTCCAACTTTCAAATTATCACAATACCTTCAGCTATAAAACTTGTATAAAAATAATTTTGATATCTTTTAAACTTTTTGAGATATTGAAGTTAGTTTGGAACTTGGTAGAGAGGCCTTTTTCAGATTTTAACATGAGAGTGGATGGAGCAGCTCGTTAACTCTGTGCTTTGATCTCAAAACAGAGTGGAGCAGTGCTTGAAATTCTCCCCCAAAAATGTTTTAAACTTGCCATAATTCCCAAACCCTACACTCCTCAGACATTTCTTTTTCATGAAAAACGTAGGGAAACCTCTCCTAGGTTGGAAAATAAAAAAAAATTAAGAAAAAAATTAAACAAAATGCCTCTTGAGGGCATGAAGAGACAACAAGTCCAGCTAGCTCCCAATTGATTCCCATGTTAAAACATCCAAATCTTTCTTCAGAGCAGAGAGAAGTGCACTTTAGACAAACTGCTCTCCTCTTCACATTTACCCAAAAAAACAACATATATCAGTTCATTGGGGTTCCCTGATGCTCACGGTCTGGTCATTTTTTGATAAGAGCCATAGTTTTTGAACAGATGGCAAAATTGTCAGATATAATCCTCCATGCATTCTTATACAGATGTAGCGCTTCATTTCAGACGCCTACCCGTGCGGGTCCGCGATCTGCACGGGGTGGGCCCCTGCTGAAAAGTAACCCCCCGACTTGATACGCCCCCTTGATAAATAAATGTAATTTTAATGAAACCAGCTGCAATGGAAACCAGTTGGCTCCACCAGGGGGAGCCGTGAAAAGCTGCCACACTGGAACTCATGTGAAATAAACAGCTGATAGATCTACAGGTATCTGATCGGATATTTGTTAAGATCCATATGTCACGGATAGGATCATATTTGTGCTAAATAAGAGACATGTAATCATTTACAAAACATCACCATGTTTTTATTTAACAAAATAATGTTGTTTAATTCACGTAGGTGTAAGTACAAAACCATCGCTATGTTTTCTCATCAGGAAATGCAGCCCGGCTCAAACAAACGATTTTCAATCATCATCCTCACGATCATTTAATGTATGTTCGCGAATTGAAATGAAAGCACTAATACATGTAGTTTAATCCACGTGAGTTTACAACAACAAAAATAATCGCTTTGTTTTTATATCACATCCGCCCGGAGGAAAATGCAGCACGGCTCTCACTACCGATAATCCTAATCCCACAGGCAAACAATAATATGTACCGTGTTAATAGTTTACTGTATTATTAGTGTCTAATATTACTGCTATAACAATCACACATTGAGCTGTTAAAATCAGACCGTTTTTTTTTTTTTTAAACAGTCTGAATGAAACGGCAGCTCTCAAGTGATCAGGTGTGTGTTTACCAGTGTTGGGACCAGGGCGTCGCCTGGGGTAGGCATCCAGGGCTTTAGCCCCGGATGTTTTTTCTTTAGCCCCGGAAAAATTCTCCCTCAATAATATAATACATTAACCTACTTTACCTATAGGACGGACGTTAGAATTGTAATTTCCCATGTTCAGTGAATGCAACACAGAGGCAAGACGACGCCACCAGACCAATCAGAGAGTTGCATGGAAATGTTTTATTGGCTGACAGGTACGTACCTCTCCTCTGTGACAATGTTTAAACTTTAAACTGTCAGCTCTGGACGCGGAGATTCTGAAGATGGACAATAGACATTTTGTTAATAAAAAAGACGGCAATTCTCAAGTGGTGGCTCACACAACAACCCCAGAGCCACCACCTGAGCCAGGTCAACAAGGTATGTACCTGTCAGTAAACTTACAAGTTATGCGAACATGTAAGCAAAGCATAAATTACAGCTACGTTGACGTTACTTTGAATCGCGCGGGTAAGCTAAACCGTTAGCAAGTAGCTATAGCTAGCCAGATATATTAAATAAACACTTTGTCATACAATATAAATGTTGTGTTTTTTAGCGTTACTTGGTGATTTCAAAGAAAGCTCTCTGGGAAATGTTGACTTACTGTCAGTGTTCGACATGAAGCTTGAAGCTACCTTACAGTACACAGTTGATCCTGATTCCTGAGTCCTAGGAAAGGGACACTATGCTCCCAAATATTAAGCCTTGACCACCTTGACCCCGCATCTTAAAATTGATATGATCTGCATTGTCGGAGGCCTTTTTTCCTCATTATCATGTCAAATTGTACAGCTTTCCTTAGTTTTGAATGCAGAACGATGACTATATTAGAGTATTAAGTGAAAATGACTATATTAAAGTTTTAAGTAAATATATTAAGTGAATTACTCGAACTGCATTTGTATAGGAATGATTCTGTCCTATTGGCAGATAACTACTCTTAACAGTGATATCTACAAGAGGTTTCCAATGTAAATTTAACTATTTTCAATTGGTTAGTATTACATTTTGTGACAGTGTGGTGACACTCATTTTAATGAAGACAAATTTGTGTATCTTGAAATTCATTTATTTGACAGAGCTGGAAACTGATTGACTTAAAATACTTGTTCGTCTTTACCTACACAGTCATCACAGATGAGCCAAACAGAGTAGAGGATGAAGAAAGGAGAACAGGAGAAAGGTACACACAACAATGAACAGGAACATCAGAACAGACAAGAGTCAATGGGTAACTGGGGAACTGATTTAGGGACTGCAGATACAGGGCCAAGGCAAGTGAGACATCACTGCTTTCCATCTGGCATGTTTGGCCAGCAAAAGAGATCATTTCAACCAAGTTGGTTTGATACTTTTAAATGGCTCGAATATTCTACAACTGCCAATGCAGCATTCTGCTTTAGTTGTAGATTATATGGCAAAGCAATCAAGGGATCAAAGGGACACCCTCACCACCTCAGGATACACAAACTGTCATTTGTTTTGGGCATATCATTTTCGTGCCTGAAACCTGAAAAACAGGCTCAGGGCTTAAGAGGTTAAGAGATCCTCACATGCTATCTCTTTTAAAAAAGAAGTGTCCAGTCAACAACAAAATATCAGTGATCGTATAGTGATAGTATATTTTTCATAAGCGATGTGAAACATTAAACTTAAAAAAAACTCTGTGAGGGCCTAAGATATTCTACAAAATAATATTTTAAAACATTTTAGTTACATTTTTCATTAGTTTTACCAAAATAACTTGATTTAATTGTATTTAAAATAACATTTCCAAAGAAATAAATCCTTCGAATCTGCCTATTCAGTTTCTGTTGGAATGTGAAGGGTTAAATGAAAGAAGCTCATCTCTGCGAGTCACTGTGAAGACACGAGCTGATTGGTGGTCCAGCTATGAATTCACAGAGGGTCGCTATAGTAACTAAAACGAGAGAGTAATGTCAAATGACAGTACAATTGACCAATCATATCTTCCCTCTAAATGGGTGGGTGCAGAGCCCTAGAGAGGGCTCTAGGGCTCTGGGTGGGTGTTATTATCGCGGACTTTATGACAAGTTCCGCCCGCTGTGCAACTTTTCTTGTTTCCATAGCAACAACAACTTCCTGTCAACAGCATTAACTCGCCTTCAAAATAAAAGCATGCCAAATTACACTTAAGACATACAACTGCAACGAAAGTAACAAACACAATGCAATATCCTTTTCAATTTCAAAGAACACAAATAGGGTTATTTACAGGTGTTGTTTTGTGTGGTAGAGGGTCGCTTTCATAGAGAACCGCAGTGACGCGTCCTAAACCCCGGATGTAAACTCCTTCCGGTTCCTTTGTCAAAAACGCAATGCAATTTCTCCATAGGGTTTTGGAAAATAGCTCGAAATAAGGTCTGTGGTTGAGACACATTTAAGAGAAGGATCACGTTTTGTTCAGCCGGATAATCTCCACATGTCTCCCTACTTTTATAATTTTTGAATCATAAATCTAGTCGCCAAAAGCGAAATGCTAACGTTATGCTATAAACGAACTACAAGCCAGTACAGCAGCAGGGTCGCACGACTTCAACGTCACGCCAACTTAAGATCGTTTCAACTGACTTGCACTGAAACTGCACTTTGAACACTTTAAATATATTAACATTTTAAACTGTATACCCCGGTTATCTAGGCCCTTTTTGTTTTATGTATACATGTCACACTGTGGGAAACGATATTTCTGGATGGATAACACATGTAGAATTGTTTACAATAAAGCTGACTTTGACTTCCGCGTGCTTGCATATTTTAACAAAGCTTTTAATTTTAGCCACACTGAATTTAACTAGAAGTCATGGCTGTGTCAATTACCAGTCTGATATCGTTTTACAAAGATGACAAGAAGAGTGTAGATAGAGGAGAGAACCACTACAAGTCAGGACAGTAAAACAGTGCAGCCTAGATGAAGGTGTGCTTACCGGTGTTGTCAGGGCTAGCATGAGGGACAAGGTTTATAGTGTCTGTGAGTAGTGATAGCAAGAGTACCGTTAACCTAGAGTTAATTTATTCACATTAATTCCCATCAACAAATCCATTTTATGTGTCACATGAAATCTTTATTAGGCAATGCAAGTTTATTTATATAGCACTTTCCAACACAAGGCAATTCAAAGTGCTTTACAAACAATGAAAGACATTAAGAAAATGGCATTTAAAATTAGTAATTAAAAAGAAAAGCTAATAAAATAAACATTAAAAGAAGAAATACATGGATAAAAGTTACAGTGCAGTCTAAGATGTGAATAGTTCAATTAAAAGCAGCGACAAAAAGAAAAGTCTTCAGTCTGGATTAAAAGGTAGTCAGAGTTGCAGCGGACCCGCAGGTTTCTGGGAGTTTGTTCCAGATATTTGGAGCATAATAACTGAACGCTGCTTTACCATGTTTAGTTCTGACTATGGGGACAGAAAGCTGACCAGTCCCTGAAGACCTGAGAGATCTGGATGGTTCATAATTTAGCAGTAGATCAGAAATGTATTTTGGGCCTAAACCATTCAAAGCTTTATAAACCAGCAGCAGTATTTTGAAATCTATTCTTTGACACACAGGAAGCCAGTGTAAAGACTTCAGAACAGGAGTGATGTGATCCACTTTCTTAGTGTTAGTGAGGACTCGAGCAGCGGCGTTCTGAATCAGCTGCAGCTTTCTAATAGACTTTTTAGTGAGACCTGTGAAGACATCATTGCATTAGTCGAGTCTACTGAAGATAAAAGCATGGACAAGTTTTTCCAAATCCTGCTGTGACATTAGTCTTTTAATCCTAGATATATTCTTTAGTTGATAGTAGGCTGATTTAGTAACTGTTTTAATGTGACTGTTGAAACTCAGGTCAGAGTCCATGACTACACCTAGATTTCTGGCTTTATCTGTTGTTTTGAACATTGCAGACTGAAGCTCAGCGCTAACTTTTATACGTTCTGCCTTGGCTCCAAAAACCATTACCCTCAGTTTATCTTTGTTTAATTGGAGAAAGTTCTGACACATCCAGTCATTGATTTGTTCAATGCACTTACTCAGTGTTTGAATTGGAGCATAGTCTCCTGGTGAAACTGTTGCGTAAATGTGTGTGTCATCCGCATAGCTATGGTAACTTATTTTGTTGTTCTTCATTATCTGAGCCAGTGGTAGCATGTAGACGTTAAAGAGAAGAGGCCCCAAGATTACAAATATTACACACCAGAAAACACAGAAATATCCATGAAATAAACATACAGTAGGCTATAAACAATTAAAGGGATATTTACATTACAAATGTAAATATATTAAGTAAGTAAGATATTTACATTACAAATGTAAATATATTTTAAATAATAAAACAATCCCACCACCACAGGTATCTACAGGAGAAGAGGGAATTCTCTCCACAAAATGTGAATGCCCATGTGGAGAATGGAAATGCAGTCATGCGGCTGCATTAGCCATCTTTGCCATCCACAATTTCAGCTGCACTGACTCCCCCTGTCAGTGGAAGAAGCCAAAGGCAGCTAAACGTACACATTCAGTGGATGAGCTATTTCCTCCAACCAATAACTCATTCAACCCGCTGACAAGAGAGCCCACCTCCGAAGATCGTGACTGGCTGAGGGACAGACTCGGGGGCAAGTTCTCAGGAATTTCTTGGCTTCTCTCCCCCGAGCCAGAAGAGGAACACTACAGCTTGGAAACACTTACTGTTCCTGAAATTCTCAAATCTGTTGGGCATCAGGGACGTGAGGCAATTGTGGCAAGCATGGCATTGTCTGAGGAGCAACAGAGGGCTACCACTGGTCAGCAAACCAACCTGGCATTTGTTCAGGAAAGGAAGGTTGACTGCAGGCCCTCGATGGTGTTTTGTCTGTACAGTGGGGAACTATGAATGAATGTGAGGGTGTCAGGGCATTCACCACTGCAACCCAGAGTCAGGTTTGTGGCTCTCCCAATCAGGAGTGTTGGGGGCATCTCCAGATGGTCTGGTAGGGTCTTCCGCTGTGCTGGAGGTAAAGTGTCCCTACGGAGCCAGGGAAATGACCATTAGTGAAGCATTGCAAATCAAGGGCTTCTGTGTCAGTAAGGAGGGAGAAACATTCAGCCTGCGTGAGGAGCATCCTTACTGGCACCAAGTGCAAGGTCAGCTTCACCTCACTGCAAGAAAGAAGAAGAAATTAAAAAATTGTGAATCGCTTTTAATTTACATTTACTCGCCTTTGCAATGTTGTGGTTGTTAGTGTTAGGCTTTCTGTCAGCTCGTCTGTTGGGAAGATATAAAATATAAGTTTCATGGAAGTCACACCGTCACATATAAGAGCATTAAGACATACAGCACATAGGCTAAAACAAAACATCTAAAGATATAACCTTGCACTTTGTCTCGTGAACATTTTCACTATTTTGACATTTTTATAGATGAAAATGGAACTAAATAAATAAATGGTAAATTAATCCATATTGAAAATAGGTGTCAGCTGCTACACTAATTATAATAGTTATATTTCTTAATTAATTAAGATAAGATATTACTGTATTGATCCCAATTTGGGAAATGTTTGTGTTGCAGCAGCATAACAAGAAAAACAAAATATAAGTTATTATATATACAAAAGTATGTGAGGGATGGAATATTAAATTGAATATAAATGTAAAATGTACATGTGATTTTACGTCCAAGAGAAGCTATGGAGCTCAAGATGTCAAACTGATTTCCCTGACTACAATCTTTAGTTACATGGTGAAACGTTATGCTGCTTGTACTAATTAGACTTATCATATAAGCCACACAGGTTTGAATAGGATGTATTCATTATCTTTACTTATGTTGCGGTCTTTTCAGCAGCGCCATCTCTAAAACTGCGATGCAGTCAGTACCCATCATTTACATTTCACCGTGACATGGACAAAAATGTAACGTCAGCTTACCTCATAGCACGAATCCAGACTCTCCTTTGGAAAACATTGGCCGGGAAACGATAGAACGAGCACGTTTCATGCAAAGACCTGTGGCTGCAACCCGGAGCAAAGCAACAGCGTAGCTAACTAGTAGCACTAGCTTTAGCTAACGTTAGCTAACGATACGAACTGCCGAGTAAAATTGGAAAACACTGGTAATTAATTATTCTATAATTTATAAAACTACGGTGTTAAAAACGACAATTTCAAAAATACAGATTCTAATGGTCAGATATAGATATACAGATACTAGAGATAGGCAGGTACTTGCTTTCAAGCAGAACACAGGGGAAAACAAACTTAGAGGAGTGTTTACGTGTTCGGCGTAATGACGTACAACGGCCTCGACAATTTCTGTAGTCCTATTCAGCCACTCGGTAACAACCATCGTTTTTCAGACACGTAAACTCTTCAAAAATCACCAGTGGGGTCACTGCTGATGTATTTAATGTCGTAGAACAAAACGTGATTTGTCTCTTAAATTTGTGTCAACCACAGACCTTATTTCGAGCTATTTTCCAAAACCCTATGGAGAAAATGCATTGCTTTTTGACGAAGGAACCGGAAGTGCTAAAAATGCTAACTTACTTCCGGGTTTTACGACGCCGTTCACTTGCGGTTCTCTATTGATGCGTTTTGCATCCCGGGCCGTTGTTTTGATATTCCGCTGAAGTATACGCTGCTGTGACATAATAACGCGAGGGAAGGGGTGGGGGTCAGAGGGCCTAGGTATAAAAGTCACGGCTCGCCACTGCAAATAACCAATCACACAAAAAACATGTTGCTGTGACTGTGAGCATTAAACAATTAACATTAAACTAAACAAACACAACAGTACGTTATTGTCCTTATAAAATACAAACATACATTTGTCCACCGACATAATACAGGCACCTTACCCTCAAGAGATCCTCACGTGCTATGAGAATCTCCCATAATCCATTGCCGTAACAAAGCTAATGCAGGCATACGTTTGTGACACTAGATGGCGCAATTGTGTATGTGCGTGTGGGGAGTCTTGCAGTAGAACATTCGACTGTAGCGCCGCCACTGTGGGCTAAGCCCCGAATGTTTCCAGGTCCAGGCGACGCCCCTGGTTGGGACTAACGTGTTACAAACTAACGCATTACTGTAACGCATTACTGTAACGCAACTACCTTTTGCGGTAACTAATAACGTTACTAGTCACCTATTCCCATTCAGTAACGCCGTTATAGTTACTGTGATTTAAATGGGTGCGTTACTGCGTTACATTATGTGATGGAACTGAACCGAATCTCCCTGCGGATGTAATTTACAGGCGAATACAGCGATGTCCTCTCACAGCACCATGTAAAAGTGAAAGTAACCAGAGAGGAGTGATGATTGGTTAACGCGGGGTAACATTTCAGGGTAAGCCAATCAGAGACAGAGTTGGCCTTATGGGGAAAATACACAGACAAACAAACACTTGCTAACACACACACATACACGGCGACGCTCACCGCCAGCACACACACACACACACACTATGGCAGATGCAAGTATCAGCGAGAGCAGCAGCGCATTTACAACTTGGAGATATAACCACTATTTTCAATTTGTGGGAATAAAGGACGCACAAAATATTATGGTCAAATGTAAACCATGTGCAGGACAAAATAATAATAATAATAATAGCTTGGATTTATATAGCGCCTTTCAAGGGACCCAAGGTCGCTTTACAAGTAATAGGGCAACAAACAAACATAACAAAACAAAAGTCAGACAGACAAAACAACAGATCGATTTAGGGGCCGAAAGCCTTGGCAAACAGATGGGTCTTGAGGGCCCCTTTGAAGGCATCGAGTGTGGGGATGTTGCGAATCTCCACAGGGAGAGCGTTCCAGAGGGTGGGGGCTGCCACGCTGAAGGCTCTGTCCCCGAAGGTTCGCAGTTTGGTGCGGGGGGTGGTAAGCAGGCCAGAGTCTGAGGACCGCAGTTCCGGGGTGGGGCATGTGGGTGAAGGATGTCCGATAGGTACTGGGGGGCAAGGGCATGGAGGGACTTGTAGGTGAGGAGGAGGATTTTGTAGGTGATGCGGGACTTGACCGGCAACCAGTGTAGGTGGATGAGGGTGGGGAGTGATGTGCTGCCACGGCTTTGTGTGTGTGAGTACCCTAGCAGCACAGTTTTGGACATACTGGAGCCTGTCCAGGGTTTTGTTGGGAACCCCGAACAGTACACCATTGCAGTAGTCCAAGCGTGTGGTGACAAACGCATGCACCAGGGTTTCGGCAACCGACTCCGAGAGTGACGGTCGGAGTCTGGCAATGTTCCTCAGGTGGAAAAATGCCGATTTGGTCACAGACTTGACGTGGGAATGGAAGGAAAGGGTGGAATCAAGGATGACACCCAGGTTGCGGGCTTCAGGAGATGGGGAGATGGAGCAGCCGTCAACCTCAAGGACGAAGTCACCAACCTTCTGGAGCAGGGCCTTGGGTGCCACAACCATGAGCTCTGTTTTTTTGCTGTTCAGCTTAAGATAGTTGGAAGACATCCATGTTTTGATATCATGCAGGCAGTTGATGAGAGACTGAGGGGGGGAGCTGGGAGGATGGAGTGGTGCTGAGATACAATTGGGTATCATCAGCGTAGCAGTGGAAATTGAGTCCATGATGTCGGATGATCTGGCCGAGGGGGAGCATGTAAATGGTGAACAGGAGGGGGCCAAGCACAGAGCCCTGGGGTACACCGTGGTGGACTGGGGCCGGGGGGTGAGTTTGAGCCACTGATGGAGACAAACTGTTTCCTGTTGTGAAGGTAGGAAGTCAACCAGGACAGCGCTGTGCCAGTGACACCTAGGAGGTCTGAGAGGCGGGTGAGGAGGATGTTGTGAGAGATGGTGTCAAATGCTGCAGAGAGGTCCAGGAGGATGAGGATGCTGAGGCTGCCAGAGTCAGCAGCAATGAGGAGATCGTTGGTGATCTTGATGAGGGCGGTCTCAGTGCTGTGTTGCTGTCTGAAGCCGGATTGGAAGGGCTCATAGAGCTCATGGTTGGACATGTACAGATGGAGTTGGCCGGCGACCACTCTTTCCAGAGTTTTGCTGAGGAAGGGAAGGTTGGAGATCGGCCGGTGGTTTTGGAGGTCGTCGGGGTCCAGGCCAGTTTTTTTGAGTATGGGGGTGACTGAGGCCAGTTTGAAGCTGGTGGGGACTATACCAGAAGCCAGAGAAGCGTTGATGATGACCACCATGTAGGGACAGAGGGTGGGTAGGCAGTCCTTGACCAGGGCTGTGGGCATGGGGTCCAGGAGCAGGTGGAGGTCTTGGCCGAGCTGACCAGTTGGGGCCACTTGGAGAGCATCCACAGGGGAGAAGGAGGAGAGGTTGGAGTGGGAGAGGCGCGGCGCTTGGGGTGCGTTACCAGGTGGCTGAGGTGCAGGTAGGGGGGAAGGGCCAGTCACCAGGAGCTGCTGATGGATGGCCTCGACTTTCGCCTGGAAGAAGTCGAGGAATTTGGAGCATAGATCGGGAGCCCCTGAGGGCTGGGGGGCCATCAGGGGGGCCCGTAATAGGCGGTTGATGGTGGAGAACAGTCTTCTGGGGTTGCTTTGCTGAGCACCAATGAGACAGGAGTAGTAGTGAGTCTTGGCATGGGAGAGAGGCTTCCTTATACATTTTGATATGCTCACGAAAGGCCAGGAGGTGACCGTGAGGACAGTTTTTTTGGAGAGCCTCTCCAGCTGGCGGCCAGAGGCCTTCAAACGGCGGAGTTCAGCGTGAACCAGGGGGCAGGGCGGGTGAAGGAAACAGTCCGGGTTTAAGTGGGGGCGAGAGAGTTTGAGACTGAGGGATAGGACGGTGTTGTAGTGGGCTACCAGGCCGTCCACGGTGGAGTCGGAGGGACCCGAGGCCATGTGGGTAGCTATCAGGGTCGGATAGGGCCGGTGCACTCACAGTCTTAATGTTCCTAACATAATGGTCGTTTAGGATGCTGCCTGGCAGCGAGACCGGAACGTGAAGAGGATGGTGTGATGGTCAGATACAGCCAGGTCGAGGGCGCTGTAGGTCGGAGGCGGAGAGCCGGTAGAGCACACCAGATCCAGCGTGTGGCCTTGATGTGGGTGGGGCCCTGGACATGTTGCTTGATGCTGAAGCAGTCCAAAAGTGAGAGGAATTCAGCAGCGAATGTGCATTACTCGAGTCCACGGGGGATGTTAAAATCACCGAGCAGAAGAGGTTGATGGAGACATGGAGCAGAGAGAGGTGAGTAACTCAGACACTCAGACAGGAAGGTAGTTGAAGCTTTAGGTGGGCGGTAAATGAGGGCAACCTGGAGCGGAGCAGACCAGCCAGTTTTGAAGACAACACACTCAAATGAGGTGGTAGTAGGTACTGGGAGTTCTTTAACCAGGATGCCAGCTCGGTGGATAACAGCCAATCCACCGCCACGACCCAGGGAGCGGGGCTTCTGGATGTACAAATAGCCTGGGGTGTAGCTTGATTGAGTGTCACAAAGTCCTGCTGATTTTGCCATGTCTCTGTAGCATAGGATGTCAATGCTTCTGTCAGTGATAATGTCGTGGATGAGTAGTGCTTTGTTGTTGAGGGAGCGGGTATTCTGCAGCATAAATGTCACATAGTTGTTCAGCTCTGCTGGGGGAACAGGGAGGGAGAAACCAGCACATTGTCAGCACAGGCCAGGGACCTCAGGTAGATAGAGCGAACGGGAGGTTTGGTCAGATGACGTTGTTTGTTGTGATGACGACATCGGCGTGCGACAGACCGTCTGTCAGAAACAACTGCGGGGATGGAGTTTCGGAGTAGAAAAACTTGCATCTGGATGCCCGGTGTATGTCGCGGGGACGACGCAGAAGCCCAAGGGATTTGATGACGGCAAGGCAGTCGGGAATAGTGTGGTACCAAAAGTTACGAAGTTCCAGCGAGGAGTATTGGAGCAGCATCACGAGAAAGAGCGGCGAGCCAGCTAGCAGCTAGCACCATTAGCCCGGCAGAAACCGGACCTCGAACCTCGCAGCGGTGATGGAAAACAGCCCAGTTGGAATGGGCCAGACTGAGGGAGGGTTCGTGGATAGTCCTGGAGTTGGCAGAGAGGAGTCCAGTAGGAGAATTCCGGAACGGGGACTACACTGATAGCAGAGCGTGATGGTGAGCTCGTATTGCTAATAGCAGGATGGCAGAGGCTAAGAGCTAAACAGCAGCCAAACATAGTCGGCTGAGCAACGGAGATGGCAGAAAACACACAAAACCAGAGGAGAACAATATTTCTCCTATGTATGGGAATTAAATAGATTGTTGGAGGGGAGTGGTAGACACGAGAAGTAGCGTTGGCATGAAGAGCGGCGAAAAACACGCCAGCGTCCCCTCAGTACCGACCGCTGCTGCATAGACCCAAAAAGCATTGTCCACATCGAATAATAGCAATGCCAATCTCCTGAAGCACCTACTAATATACATGAGGCTATAAAACTAGTCGCCAAAGACCCCACCGTCTCAACCCCCGGCATGACCCAGATGGAGCAACACATCTGAACAGCCAAAAACGATTTTTTTAAATCGCCACATGTCACCCAGAGTCACTAAAACAGATTGATTGCTGAAAATAGTTTGTTTGTCTTCAGTGTCAGTCTGGACAGTTTATTATTTATCTAATTGTTACTGCCAAAAGAGTGTAGTTATTGTTTAATTGTTACACTGCCAAAATAGTGTTGTTGTTGTTAATGTGTACACTGTGGTGATTGACATTATTCACCCACGGATCTATGGGTTGGGGTATTGTTTCTGCACGGACATTTTAGTGAGCCAGACTTCCTGTTTCCGCCGGTCTTTTCGCATCCCGGGAAAGAAGTTGTGTACAATGGTTTTCAGATGCTAATAAAAGTCTAGCTTGTACCTTTGATACCCCGACTCCATCTCTCGGCACCACAACACTGCCAAAAGAGTGTAGTTGTTTTTCAAATCAAATCCAGTTTTATTTATATAGCACATTTATAAACGATTTTTGGTCGAGCCAAAGTGCTGTACATATAATAAAAATAGCCTACAGTAGAGACACTTTACAGCAAATACAACAGCACATATTATTTTAGTTTTTATTTCATATTGCACTACTTAGAACTTGATTGTTGAGGCTACAATAAAGATGCCTGCTTTATTGTTATTGCAGCAGATTAGAGGTACTGAGACAACAAAAATGCAGTTTAGCTCTAACGTGCAACAAGCAGTAAAGTGAAAAGTAATGTACACAATCTACAGAATAAAATATAGAATTAATTGAATGATGAATAAACAGTGAGCTTGGGTATGAATACACTAGCAGCCTGTGAGCAGTATGAACAGTTTGTATGAATATGCTAAGATATATAAAGTATGAAAACGGTAAGCAGTGCAAGTATAGTATAAAATATATGGATATTAATTTCATGATAAACATTGTGGAACAATGAGGAAAATGTGAATGGAAATGGCGACGTAAAACTGACACAAAACAACAACAAACAAAAATCTTTTGAGAAGCCCCCACCCCCCATGTTGCCTGTGCGGTATGCTGCAAACTCTTTGTTTAAAACTAATTGGCCATCGGAATGTATGGAGTAAGTCTCCCAAGGGGGGTGGTCACATTCCACAGCTCTCCCCCCTCCTGTGATCTCCCAACCCCCAGTCTGTAGGTTTGTGTTCGCATATTTCAGTGTTAATTTTGGCAGCTTTTTTTGATTTAGTCTTAGTCAGTCTTAGAAAATGGTTATTACTTTTAGTCACATTTGAGTCATTCCTATCCTTCGTAGTTTTAGTCTAGTTTTAGTCGACGAAACTCAAAACGTGTTGGTCTAGTTTTAGTTGACGAAAACTCAAAACGTTTTAGTCAACTTTTAGTCTAAATGTGTCTCTATTCTCACTGAACGCTCTGTCCCCGGCAGATCTCTGTGTCCGCTGCAGCATGTCTGTTAGGCCCCGCCCCCCGCACACAGAGAGACACAGGGAGATCGCTCTTCTGGAGTGAAGAGAGCGGAAATAATGATATTGCAAGTTAGAAACGTAAGATGCATTTTGACAGACAAGATTACATTACATTACATTGCATTTAGCTGACGCTTTTATCCAAAGCGACTTACAATAAGTACAATCGACCAGGAAGACACAACCTTGAAGAAAACAGAATCATATAAGTACATCAGTTTTCATAGAGCCAAACATTTCAAGTGCTACTCAACTGGCTATAGATAAGCCAGTCCTTTATTAGTATATGGACACTTGGGGGAAAATATGCTGCATTTTGAATGTCCGATAGTCCACAATTAACACCTTAGTCCCGTCTCGTCAACGAAAACTAAATATACATTTCGTCATAGTTTTCGTTATCAATAATCTATTTTTAGCTCGTCATCGTCTCGTCTTAGTCATGTAAAAAAGGTTGTTGGCAAACATTTTTCGTCAAAGTTTTCATTGACGAAATTAACACTGGCATATTTAAACTCTCGCATTATCGCGCATTGTCGGTATGAAAGGGTCTGTGCCGGAAATATCAAACATTTAATAAAAGTGAAAAACAATGAACAAGACTTAACGTATTCATCATAATTAATTCTATTTATTCCGTTTGGATGTAGGATTTTTGACTTTGTTTAGAGCAGTGATCTTCTCTGCAGCAGAGAGCTAAGCGCTGTCAGACCGGACCTAACCCTGAAAAGTATTATCATCTGAAATGAATCATTATGTTATTAATATTAAATACATATAAGTATTTTTACAACTTGTATTTAGAAATACTCTATTGTAATTATTGATGCATAAATGTGTTCATCCATTCAATGTGGCATCTGCTATAATGGGGTTAATGTATGATATTACTTAATAATACAATACATTATAATATATGATATGATAATTATATTTTAGTTTTATTCATTTCTTATTACATAGTTTCTCATTATTATTTTTATCGCTCATCTTATTTTTGATTTTATTAATCTGTGTGAATCTGTACTATCCTGTTTTTCACTCTTACCCTGTTGCTGTTTGAACTACTGAATTTCCCCACAGGGATTAATAAAGGTCCATCTCATCTTAATGTATAACTTGATTTAATTCAATCTACTGTACTGTGTAAAAACACCCCAACAATATTACAAAAAATATACTGCATAAAGCAAACTATATACTTTATTTGATCTAAAACTGATGTTTTGTCATTATAGTAGCCTGTGAAAACCATAACAAATAAGTGATTAAATGCTACAGTATTCAACAAACACAACTGCAGAGCTGCAAACATTGCAAACAGACTAAGTTCTACAACACACAGTGGTCTTTGTGAATGAAGCGCCATCTCATGGTTACATCCTGTAATTTAACAAATGGGGAAATTTGGCAACGCCCTCTAGCAATTTGGCAACACCCCCAGCCACTGGGATCCGCTGGGCTTTTGACTGGGACACAGGATGTGAGTCCTATCTGGAGTGCTACATCTGTAGGACTCAGTGCTGCAGTTGGTTGTCATGGTGTTGCTGGGCAGATTGGAGCCACACACACACACACACACACACACACACACACACACACACACACACCACACACACACACACACACACACACACACACACACACGTGAGTGACATCATCAGAGCAGACACCATGGAAACCTTTGATCTCTGGGTTTACACACACAGGTGTTTGTAAACATTCAATCGCTACTCCTTACATTTGATATCTTTATTTAACTCCTTCAGCCTAATTTCAGCTGCAGGAAACATTCAAATGTCAAACTATTCAACACATGATGGGAAACTTTCAAAAGTTTCAAAATATGTTATACTTTTTAAAATATTCAGCTTTTTAAAGTCTTTTTTTAATATGGAAGTCATTGCAATGCATTTGAGCTGTAACAATTAACACACACACACACACACACACTCTCTCATACACACAAACACACAGAGACACACTCTCTCACACACACAGACACACAAACACTCTCTCTCACACACATACACACTCTCTATCTCTCTCTCTCTCTCTCACACACACACACACACACACACAATCTCTCACACACAGACACACACTCTTTCTCTCACACACAGACACACACACACAAACACACACACACACTCTCTCTCAGACACACACACACACGCACACACACACACACTCTCTCTCTCTCACACAGACACACACCGATGATGATGAATGATCAAAAGAAGAGAGAGAGGGCGATCAAGAGAAGAGAGAGATATAGGGTGATCAAGAGAAGAGAGAGAAGAGAGAGAGGGCGATCAAGAGAAGAGAGAGAGTAATGTAACCTCCTAATGTATAACATATGAAAATGTTCAAAAAGTGCTCAAACTTCACATGTGTGCTAACAGTCCAGCCGTGAAGACATCTACGGGAAAGTTTTGAGATTTCTTCAAATGCCGTTGCCATGGCAACACAATGCTCACCATGAAACACGGTTTTCTCATAACTTCAGCGAAAAGGTTCGAAATGGCCCAAAACTTCACAGGTTTGGTAACGATGCAGCCATCAACGCATCTAAGCGTATTATGGGATGTCATCAAATGCCGTTGGCATGGCGACAGATCATTCACCATCAAGTTAGTTCAAAAGTTTGCAGTTCAAATATTCTGCTGCTTTCCCAAGCCTTTTTACTTTATTACATTATTCAGCTATGTTACATTCCCTATTGGGCTAGGGGGACCAAAGGGAAACGACACGACCAGAGTGGAATTGGTATATGTTACAAGTGATTTATTTGTAACTGTAAATGAATAAAATTGGAAAGTGGAACAAAACAATAAACAAAAGGAGGCTGTGAGAAAACACAGCTGTTGCTGATCGACAGGTGCTAATCACCTGGGTCTAAGCAAGACACACACAAATGCTGATCTACAGGCGCTAATCACCTGGGTCTAAGCAAGACACACACAAATGCTGATCTACAGGCGCTAATCACCTGGGTCTAAGCAAAATACACACAAATGCTAAACACAGAACACTACAACACACTGCTAGGCAGTCTAACAAAGCACAGAATATGGCGGTAATACAACGAGAGGCTTGAGGCGTCTGTCCCACAATACAGAGCCTCCTGAATGATGTCCGTGCCCGGCCTTTGTACTCCTCTCCCGGATGACGTGGCAGAAGCGGACGGGGATTGGATGACGTCCGTCCAATCACCACGGATGTTGCGAGGTCGGGACGGCCAATGACAGCAGAGGAACGGCACAGCTCATTTACATATGCACACACAAAGAGGGTAAATGGCATAACGAAAGTAGCGGCTGTAACAAGCTATTTCAGGAAATCAAGGCTATACATGTTGTTGTTTATACCTTTTTTTAAACCTTTTCTTTTAAATATTAAGCTTTTTCTGCATTTTTGTAGCTAAAAGCATCTACCATTCAGCTAATAACATCTTCAGCTTTTTCTGCATTTTCAGCTAAATTCAGCCATAAATGTTCAGTTTACAGAATTCGCACGCATTTTCTGCAGGAAATGCATCTTCTAGTTCAGGGGTGGCCAACCCGCTGCTCTCGAGCCGCATGCGGCTCTTTGCCTAGTTTCATGCGGCTCTTCAGTTCATATCGAATTGTATGTGTGTGAGTTTGGGGGAGAGACACTGACTCGCGACTAGTGTTGCACGGTGTACCGATACTTGAAAGGTACCGCGATACCCTGCCGTTAAAAACGTTACTATTCCTCCGTTTCATTAGTATCGGTACTTTAAGAATGACGGGGGAAAGTACTCCGGTGAGAAAGCGCCGTTTAATAAGAGCCGTGTGTGTTCAGCGCTCTGCTTCCACTCCCTGCACTGCAACCGTGCCTGCAGTCCCTCCCTCTCAAGCACGTTCTAAGTCCCTCCCCTCTCTCGTGCACGCGCTAGCTGCCAGAGCATGTGAGAAAGCGAGAAGCATGGCTGCAAGTGGGAGTGCAACTGCCGCTGCGCCTCGGCTTGTTGACAAAAAAGACGCCAAAAGAGACATTTGGAAGTATTTTAGCTATATCTCTGACAATGAGGGCAAGCCTACGGACACCACGAGGCCTGTCTGTAAGAAATGTATTACTTTTATTTAATACGAATTCTTGTCATTTATTGTTCTCATTGTTTAAAAGTTTGTGTTATGGTTATGGTTCTGGTGTGAAATAAAGCACAATAATTACATTTAAGACTGTTTCCCTTTTTTTAAGAAAAGGATCGAAAAAGAATCGGAATCGCAATTCTTGCCTTGGTATCGAAACTAAAATGTTGGTATCGTGACAACACTAGCTACTCCTGACAGTTAAACCTGATATTTAGTAGGTCTGTTAAGTATTGAATGCTGATCATTCTGACGTAATTTGGCCGGTCAAAGTTGTTTGGGCTCGGATAAAATCGCTCCGTTACTTTCGTCGCGGCTCTCCCTACGTGTGTATGTGTGGTGTCAGTATAAGAGGATGACAGCATGTCTAATTTTGATGTCGCCCAAGAGCCAATCACAATAATACCTGTGATGCAGTGAACCAATCACCTTTGAGGGGGGGAAAGCTATCGTTGATTAAACACTATCCAGTGTTTCCCCTACCATTGTCTTGGAGGGGCGCTGCACCCCGCGAACGGAGTTATATATATTTAAAAAATATATAGAATTTTTTATTTATTTTTATATATATATAGCACCAAATTGCAAATAATCTATAACTACTGTCACTCTTCACATTGAACATGTGCTCTTTTATTAAATAAACTAAACACTTTCATTTTAAAGGGCACCTATCATGCAAAATGCACCTTTGTACGTCTTTTATACATGATTATGTGTCCCCGGTGTTCCAGGGAACTCGCCAAGTGTCAGAAAACACAACCCTCTCTATTTTCCTCCTTCGCCAAATCTCTAAAAAAGGGGCTGCAACGGATCTGAAAAAAATGGATCCACATTCCGACACTTTTCTACGTCACAAAGACGTACTCCGCTTATTGGTCAACTCTCCACCTATCAGGGGAATGAGCCACGGCCACGTGCATTGCCAAACCTCTCATTCGCATATAGGCTATCGGCAGGCTAAATCAACCCCAGTCACATCTGTGTTTCTGCCTGCTCTTGCTAGGATGTCAAAGCCAGTTAAACGTTGTGCTGTTGTTGGCTGCAAGACTCGGGACAGGGGACTGCATGCAATGCCATCAGTGCAAAAAGAGAATAATCTGTGGCTAGACTTCATTTTCAAGGGACATGTGCCTGAAGACCCCGGCAGATTTCTGTGTGTGTGTTCCAAACATTTTACCACGGACATGTTTATGAACTTCTCTCAAGTCCAACACGGATATGCCTCCAAACTAATGCTACACCCGGGATCAATACCAACCATCCGGGACCAGGCCAGTGAGGACACATCCAATTCTGAAGCTGTAAGTTTTTATTTAGCGGTGTTTTTCCTGATAAAGCTATCTCTAGCTTGTAGTATGTAGCATGTAGCATGTAGCTTCGCCGTATCAATGTCGCCTCAACCCCAACTAGTAATCGGTTAGGTGTTTATATGTTCTTGTAACATTTTATTTTGTACGCTCCGCAGTCTTTGCTTTGTCTTTTATTTTAATTATCAGGCATTTGCGAACATGTTCAGACTGCCGTAATGGCGATCTGTGTGAAGGCTGTAAAGCCACGCCTAGCCTAGCCGATAACACAAGTATTTATTCTCCTATGTATTAGTATTTTGTATCCTCTAAAAAATCATATTGAGTAAGTTATAATAACAAACGTAATCTTCTGGAGGTAAGTGCCGTTTTTTCCAGCGTTATGTAAAAGCTTTTGTGATTGTAGTCTGTAAGAAAGATCATATATCATCGATCTGTAAGCTAAGCTACGCTACGCTAAGCTACGCTACGCTAAGCTACGCTACGCTAATGAGACATGCCGTTTTTTGCAGCGTTATATGGAAAAGCTTTTGCATGTTTACTTGTTTGCGCACATGAATATAAATGGGGGTGTGTTAGGATACAACACTGTATGTATGTATGCGAGGGGACACACACCACGAGTAAAACGGAGCTAAAGCCCTGGTATGTTGTTGTTGACGACATGCATACTAATCTAAACCACTTTTTTTGTTGTGCTTTTTTTAACATTGCACAGGCTACGTGGCCAACTTGATGGACCTCATCTTCGACCAAGTCTTTGTGGACCCTGCACCATTATGAGCAACCTGACAGGGAGGAGGTCATCGCCGGGTATGCTACACGGTTTAATTTGGCTGCTGTCTGAACCCAACATAGACATTTCACGGATCAGAGGACAACGCAGGCCGGAATCACCACTCTGATCCTGATTCAAATAACCGTTGATTTTGACAATAAAGTTCCGAGTTGATATCAAGTGTGTCGTGATTATTCATGTTTGGATGGGTAAAGAATATTCTGATTTCAAAAGCATAAGGTTGTGTGTGGACTTGTTGTCGTACACATGGGTGTGTTTTGCCATTGCTGTGTAGTATATAATAGTACATGTACAATGACAGAATGAAAGATTGCATAAAGCCATATACACCAGTATTTATTTCCATGAACAATATTAGCATTCATTTTACAATTTCAGTCAAAACCAAATCCAGGATGGTCCACCACACAGGTTACAGAGTCCTCATGTTCCTGCATCCGTCTTTACACCTAGCGTGATAAACATATATTGAATGACATGTGAAAAATGTATTCTCTAAACAGACAACTTAGTGAAGCTAATGTTACGTGTGGTATCTCCATGCAGCACATGCTCCGGTTCAGAAGGCATCGTGGCGCAAGTTGCACATGTACCCCTTTAGAAAGAAGTCAATAACTGAGCTTTTAAAACACATGAAACACATAATGCTGACAACTGAGGTGTTGGAGTTATACTTTGTATCACCCTAAGTTATTGAACTTTCCAACGGTTGTTGCACGATGTTGGAAGAAAAGGACTGTAAACTATTAAACGCAATGAGGCCATTGTATATATGCTGAAAATATGAATGTCTCCCTTTATAAATATATATATGTATCGCTGTGTTTGCGTTACAAACTCTAAGTTACAAACTGTACACATTGCATTCTTGCTAATTAGCCAAAATATGAATGGAATAAGTAGCAAGCATCGTAACAGAGTAAAAATAAATAGGGACAACAGCTTGTCAACTAACCATTCAGAAACGTCCTGCTGCAACCGAGATGTTTGCACCTCCACCAAAACCTCCGCTGCTTCTGGATCAAATTGATAATATGCTTGAACACATGCATTGCTCTGAGATGACATGTGTATTCCACACTCGTAATCACAGCAAGCATGGTAACGTGACTCTCGCCGGCTCTTCTGCTGGGGGCGTGGTCAGCTGCTGCTCAGAATTTTCATAGGCAGGTTTGGAATAAAGCGAAAATGAGCGAAACGAGGCATGGCTAAAAAATGATCTGTTTGGTATTTTGAAAAATAAAATGTATAAATATACCTTATATAGGTATGGTCATACACTATATCATTTAAATATAGCATGATAGGTCACCTTTAAGTTGTGAGTTTAGTGTTTTTGACCCTTTTCAGCAATTGATGAGAAACTTTTTCAAAATATTTCATACTTTTTGAAATATTCAGCTTTTTAAACTCTTTTTTTAACTTTGAAGTCAATGAGAGATGCCTTCAAATCCTGTTTTCCTACACCTTGCGCCAAATGCTACTCCTTCCACATAATTTCAGCCAGACACTTCATTCCAACTTTTCACGATCACAATACCTTCAGCTATAAAACTTGTATAAAAGATTTTTGATATCTTTTAAACTTTTTGAGATATTGAACTTAGTTTGGAGCTTGGTAGAGAGGCCTTTTTCAGATTTTAACATTAGAGTGGATGGAGCAGCTCGTTAACTCTGTGCTTTGATCTCAAAACAGAGTGGAGCAGTGCTTAAAATTCACCCCCAAAAATGTTTTAAACTTGCCATAATTCCCAAACCCTACACTCCTCAGACATATTTTTTCATGAAAAACGTAGGAAAACCTCTCCTAGGTTGGAAAATAAAATAAAAATAAGAAAACATATTAAACAAAATGCCTCTTGAGGGCATGAAGAGAGAAAAAGTCCAGCTAGCTCCCAATTGATTCCCATGTTAAATTGTTCCGGATCTTTCTTCAGAGAGATAAACTGCTACTTTACACACAAAACCCCCCAAAAAAACAACTGGCTATAGATAAGCCAGTCCTTTATTAGTATATGGACACTTGGGGGAAAATATGCTGCATTTTGAATGTCCGATAGTCCACAATTAACACCTTAGTCCCGTCTCGTCAACGAAAACTAAATATACATTTCGTCATAGTTTTCGTTATCAATAATCTATTTTTAGCTCGTCATCGTCTCGTCTTAGTCATGTAAAAAAGGTTGTTGGCAAACATTTTTCGTCAAAGTTTTCATTGACGAAATTAACACTGGCATATTTAAACTCTCGCATTATCGCGCATTGTCGGTATGAAAGGGTCTGTGCCGGAAATATCAAACATTTAATAAAAGTTAAAAACAATGAACAAGACTTAACGTATTCATCATCATTAATTCTATTTATTCCGTTTGGATGTAGGATTTTTGACTTTGTTTAGAGCAGTGATCTTCTCTGCAGCAGAGAGCTAAGCGCTGTCAGACCGGACCTAACCCTGAAAAGTATTATCATCTGAAATGAATCATTATGTTATTAATATTAAATACATATAAGTATTTTTACAACTTGTATTTAGAAATACTCTATTGTAATTATTGATGCATAAATGTGTTCATCCATTCAATGTTGCATCTGCTATAATGGGGTTAATGTATGATATTACTTAATAATACAATACATTATAATATATGATATGATAATTATATTTTAGTTTTATTCATTTCTTATTACATAGTTTTTTATTTTATCTTAATGTATAACTTGATTTACTTCAATCTACTGTACTGTGTAAAAACACCCCAACAATATTACAAAAAATATACTGCATAAAGCAAACTATATACTTTATTTGATCTAAAACTGATGTTTTTTCATTATAGTAGCCTGTGAAAACCATAACAAATAAGTGATTAAATGCTACAGTATTCAACAAACACAACTGCAGAGCTGCAAACATTGCAAACAGACTAAGTTCTACAACACCCAGTTGTCTTTGTCAATGAAGCGCCATCTCATGGTTACATCCTGTAATTTAACAAATGGGGAAATTTGGCAACGCCCTCTAGCAATTTGGCAACACCCCCAGCCACTAGGATCCGCTGGGCTTTTGACTGGGACACAGGATGTGAGTCCTATCTGGAGTGCTACATCTGTAGGACTCAGTGCTGCAGTTGGTTGTCATGGTGTTGCTGGGCAGATTGGAGCCACACACACACACACACACACACACACACACACACACACACACACACACACACACGTGAGTGACATAATCCAATCAGAGCAGACACCATGGAAACCTTTGATCTCTGGGTTTACACAGACAGGTGTTTGTAAACATTCAATCACTACTACTTACATTTCATATATTTATTTAAAGAGCCTGTGACAGCATCCCAACAACTGTTGTGCAATGAAATATTGGGCTACTAGTCATCTTGAACCGTCAGTTTAAAAAAGAAGTTGCGATACCGTTCCGATAAATATCAATAATTTCGAACATCCCGGGGAAATTCCTTCGACACATTTTGAAGTTTTGGGGGAAGCCGGAAGTGACGTCAATGCGGGAACGCTTCACTGTGCGGCGAGAGAGCCAAACACGGACAAAGTGTGTTGTCATGCGTATAAATGGTGAATTACTGAATTTAGGCACGTTAATAACGTTTTAATGAAGTTGACTACAGTATATTCATATTTGTCAGTGCTTTCATGTCAATTCGGCGAACATAAACAAAAATGATCGTGGTGAAGATGATTAAATTAGGATTAAAATCGGAGCTGCTGAATTTCCTCCCGTCGGATGTGATATAAAAACAAATCGATTATTTTTGTAGTTGTAAACTCAAGTGGATGAAACTACATTTATTAGTGCTTTCATGTCAATTCGGCGAACATATGATACATTAAATGATCGTGAGGATGATGATTTAAAAATCGTTTGTTTGAGCCGGTCTGCATTTCCTGATGAGAAAACAAACCGATGCTTTTTGTAGTTGTAGTACACCAACATGGATTAAACGTGTGGTTTTTTTACCACAATGTTGGGAAATTAATGGCTAAAATGCAAGGAGTATTATTATTATTCCCACTCCGATCGGGACACTAGGTCCACCGTTTCCCCGCAGCGAGGCTCCCCGCGTTGACAGTTTACGTGGGCTGGGCTGGGTGCAGTGGCGGACTGGCCATCGGGACGAATCCCGATGGGCCGGTACCGAAGAGGGCCGGTCGGATAAGTCACTAGCACATCCCCCACTCCCCCCGTTGACAATTTACTAGCGGTACCGAAGTGGGCCGTTCGAGAGTCCCGGGATGATTTTTAGTCCCATTCCACCACTGGCTACATGACCGTATGATCGCCCATATTGACGCACCTAATTCCTAAACTTCTAACAGATACAACATAAACCGATCCTTCAGCCTCATATGAGCTCTCAGACACGTTCAAAATTAAACTGTCATCGCTGTCTGAGCTTGCTGCTGTGTGCGCCATCGTGCGTTTACATGCAGATGCTGGGATCCTGAACGGTGCAGCTGGAGCGCTGTGCCTGCAATGACGTCACACGTAATTTGGCGGGACTTGAAGAATCCCAGAGAAGATCCAGAAAACGGTCAACATTGAAGGGCAGATTAATGGTTATCAAAGTACAAATATTCAAAATCAGTTCAGTAACGGTTTTCAAGGGGACAATATTTACTCAAATTGATGGGTTTGGATGATGGGGGAAACTCGTGTGACAGGCTCTTTAACTCCTTCAGCCTAATTTCAGCTGCAGGAACCATTCAAATATCAAACCATTCAGCCTTTTCAACACATGATGGGAAACCTTCAGATTTTTCAAAATATGTTATACTTTTTAAAATATTCAGCTTTTTAAAGTCTTTTTTTAACTTGGAAGTTATTGCAATGCATTTGAGCTGTAACAATTAACACACACACACACTCTCACGACAGACAGACACACACACACACACACTCTCTCTCTCTCACACACACACACACACACACACAAACACACTCTCTCTCTAACACACACACACACTCTCTCTCTCTCACATCACAGACACACACACTCTCTCTCTCACACACACACACTCTCACACACTCTCTCTCTCACACACTCTCTCTCTCTAACACACAGACACACACACTCTCTCTCACACACACAGACACACACACTCTCTCTCTCACACACAGACACACACACACACAGACACACTCCCTCTCTCTCACACACAGACAAACTCTGTCTCTCTCTCACACACACATACACTGATGATGATGAATGATCAAGAGAAGAGAGGGAGGGCGATGAAGAGAGAGAGTGTGATCAAGAGAAGAGAGAGAGAAGAGAGAGAGGGCGATCAAGAGAAGAGAGAGAGTAATGTAACCTCCTAATGTAATGTATAACTCCTATGAAAATGTTCAAAAAGTGCTCAAACTTCACATGTGTGCTAACAGTCCAGCCGTGAAGACATCTACGAGAAAGTTTTGAGATTTCTTTAAATGCCGTTGCCATGGCAACACAATGCTCACCATGAAACACGGTTTTCTCATAACTTCAGTGAAAATGCTCGAAATGGCCCAAAACTTCACAGGGTTGGTAACGATGCAGCCATCAACACAGCTAAGCGTATTATGGGATGTCATCAAGTGCCGTTGGCATGGCGACAGATAATTCACCATCAAGTTAGTTCAAAAGTTTGCAGTTCAAATATTCTTCTGCTTTGCCAAGCCTTTTTACATTCTTTTCTCAACTTAATACAAATTAATTCACTACTACTTACATCTGATATTTAACTCATTCAGCCTATTTTCAGCTGCAGAAACCATTCAACTATTACATTATTCAGCTATTTCAGGACATCAAGGCTATACATGTTGTTGTTTATACCTTTTTTTAAACCTTTTCTTTTAAATATTAAGCTTTTTTTGCATTTTTTTAGCTAAAAGCATCTACCATTCAGCTAATAACATATTCAGCTTTTTCTGCATTTTCAGCTAAATTCAGCCATAAATGTTCACAGTTTACAGCATTCGCACGCATTTTCTGCAGGAAATGCATTTTCTAGTTATTCAGCCAAAACCAAGACTGTTATTTCGCTTGATGCTAAAAACTTTAAAGGAATACTTAAAAAATATTTTGGGAAGTACTTTTACTTTGTCCTACTTTGAGGTTGAGAACAATGTCACTCATGAAACTGGGGGAAACAGTAATACTGCAGTTGCACATATACAAACATGTAATATCAACATTCATTTGGATTTGGTGTTTTCGGCTGCAGTTCTTCTAATGAACATGTATTTGAGTGTTGTATGTCTTTTAAAAATGGACCTAGAGTCTCTTCAATAAAGCTGATGATGATAATGACAACAAGAGGCTGTAACACAAAGACTTGTTGCAAATTAGTGAATGAAGCAACATTGAAATGTTCTCCTAGGTGCTAATGATTTTTTCAATTCAGTGTCTCGATGAATCAATCTTAGCTTAATATACATTAGTCAAAGTCAACTTTATTGTCAATCTTCTGTGTGTGAGCTACAGACAGGGAGATCGAAATGCTGTTCTCACAATCCAGAGGAATACAATTTTAATATCATACATATATATATGTATTAGGGCTGTCAAGTTAACGCGTTAACGCAAAAAAAAATTAACGCCACTAATTATTTTAACGGGATTAACGCATGTGTATTTTTTTCCTCGGCCGCCCCGTAGTTTCAGAGCGCATCGGGTTTAAAATACCATCTACAAACTGATGCTGACAGCCCCGCTCCTGCCGCCTGCTTGGACCACACTTCCACGCTCACCGGCAGGCCCTGACTGGCTATTGGGAGGACCGGGAGGGTGTGTGTATGTGTGGCCCGAGAAAGCGAGAGAGAGACCTTACATATATTGCTGTTGTTAGCATCTGGTGCTAGCTAGCTGCGCTAACGGATATAAGGAGCTGTTTAAATGAAAGCAGAGGAGCGACATTTCGCCACAATTGCGCCGAGCACTTGACTTTATGCAGGAAGCCAGACAGTGGGACATGGTACGAAAAGTCAGCACCCTCATCACGGATAGTGCGCAACATGATTGCAGCGTCCAGGCAGCTCCCGTTCGAGCATATGCCTTGAGTTGCACATACTGTAGCTCAAATGATCACACACACACACACACACACACACACACACACACACACACACACACACACACACACACACACACACACACACACACAGTATTGTATTATTGTATTGTATGAGAGAGGTTCCAGGTTGAATTGAGGCGAATATTTGTAATGTTCAGAGGTTGTTGTGTTTAATATTCATGAGAATATTTGTCATTGTTCAAATGATAAACATTTGCATAAAGCATATTTGTCCACTCATATGTTGATAAGAGTATTAAAAACTTGAAAAATATTCCTCTAAGGTACATTTAGAACAGATAAAAAATGTGCGATTAATTTGCGATTAATCGCGATTAACTATGGACAATCATGCGATTAATCGCGATTAAATATTTTAATCGACTGACAGCCCTAATATGTATATCTACATACATACACTCCTGTTCACCCACATAATCAAACATAGACACATATATACAGATTACATTACATGTCATTTGTTAGACGCTTTTTATCCAAAGCGACTTACATACATTCAGTACTGTGGACAATCCCCACAGGAGCAATTTGGGGTGAAGTGTCTTAGGGACACAACGACATGCTGACTGCAGTGGGACTCGAACTTGAGTCCCACCCCCTGATCCGAAGTTCAGCACTCTAGCCACTGAGCCACAGCCGCCACACACCTATGTACATATACCCACATTAAGAGGCTTTTATAAAAATAAAAGGCACAACAGTCAATCTATGAAAAAGATAACTGTCACTAATAAACAGATGAAGAAGAATGTATTACAGTAAAAATATGAACAGTTTGCAAATGATTCTCCATAGTGTTAGAGAATAATTCTTCCTTACTTCTAGATATTTAACCTTATTGCCTGTTGACGTTAATAACCAACCCTGATTCTGTTATCTCTTTTAAAGAATGTGCTGCTGCACTCATTCTCGGTTTTATGACCGGTCAGCTCTCGGTCACAGAGCCTAAGAGTCAGGCAAGTGATTGAGTATCTCCAGAATGTTGGGGATATCTCCAGTGTTCCCAGGTGTTTACGCACCATCCCCCAATATGTGGATTAACTCTCTGTAAACTAGTTAAAAGGGCTATTCGAGAGAGGCTATTCAGATTTGACATGGCAACCCACCAGGGCAGTCAGAATCTCTGGCTGCTGTGACTAATGATGTGAATTTCTCCGGCCGATACTTGTAATAAACTATCAGTGTTTGACATCAAAGCTCCAACTCTCCTTGTGTCTCTCTGAGTCCTGACTCTCCATTGCTGCAGAAGTTTCCTTTACACATAGCACATAGCAAAAGAAAAGTGTCTGGTGCTGGATGTGTGTATTTGTCTCTGTGTTTGCCGGGGGGGTTTAGCATCCTCACAGACTGGTGTAAAAAGCTGTTTTTTAGTCTGGTGGAGCTCAACCTGAGGCTGTGGTAGGGTGGGTGAAGAGGCAGGTGGAAGGATGGATGGGGTCACCGAAAATGCTTTGCGGGTGTTGTTGAGCTCCAGGAGTGTTGGGAGTGAGGCACCAATGATCCTCTCAGCAGTGCTCACTAGGCGCTGCTGCTGAGGTGCTCTCTAGTTGGCGCCTCGGTTGAAGACATTCATGATGAGTGTGGGGGGCTCCTGCTCTCTTGCGGACGATGTAGAGGCGCTGCTGTTTTTTTTTGGTGGTTGACGTGGTGTTGTTACTCCAGGAGAGATCCTCAGTGATGTTCACCCCCAGGAATTTGGTGCAGCTCACCTGCTCCACAGCAGCACCACCAATGGTCAGTGGGTGGGGGTGTTGGGTGTGGTTTCTCCTGAAGTCGACCACACTCTCCTTTGTTTTCTCCACATTGAGAAAGAGATTGTTATCTATGCACCACGTGGCCAGCTGGTTCACCTCCCTCCTGTTGTGGGTCTCGTCGTTGTTGCTGATGAGACCCACCACGGTTGTGTCATCCGCAAACGTGATGAAGAAGTGGTTGGAGCTGTGTGCAGTCGTGGGTCAGCAGGGTGAAGAGCAGGGGGTTGAGCACACATCCTTGGGGGCCCCCGTACTCAGCGTGATGGCTCCTGATGTGTTGTTGCCGACCCGTACAGATTGGGGTCTGGCAGTGAGGATGTCCAGCAGCCACTCACAGAGAAAGGGGCTGAGGCCCAGGCTGCTGGGGGACGATGGTGTTGAACGCTGAGATAAAGTCTATGAACAGCATCCTAACATATTTAGTGTCCAATTGGGTGAGGGCTGGGTGGAGAGCAGAGGAGATTACATTCTCAGTGGACCTCTTATCTCGATATGCAAACTGAAACGGGTCCAGGGGGGGAGGGGGGATTTGACTTGCTTCATGACTAGCCTCTCAAAGCACTTTATTCATTAATAACATCCATGCTTTTAATGTTGCGACTTGTTTCAGCATGATACGGGCAACCATAAGCAGCACATTTACAATACAATCTGTGTGGACTTTTCCCAAGGGCTTTATGAGCCTTTGAGTTTATCCAGCAACAGGAAATGTCTTGCACACATTTTGAAAGCAGACTTCCCCTCAGTCGTAGGTTACCTTGCCCAGTCATAATCAGCCACAGGGGAGAACAAAATACAAAGTTACTTCTCTTTTCACCTCAACTTCCTCCTCATCATCATCATCATTAATGAGCGAACGGAAGTGATTTAATCTGGCTCGTGATTCGCTGTGTCCTGGCACAGAGAGATTACATCCCATTACACCCAGTGTTCTAATTGGTCTCTGTAGGAAGCAGGTGCCAGGTACTTAATGAGGCCTGTTGTGGCTGATGTATGGCTACTGTAACGTCTATCCCGCCGCACCGACATGAGGAGGCCTATGAGACTAATAGCACATGAAATAGATTCCATTGTGGAGAGGAACAGAGACGGATAGTTGAGGAGCAGAGCGGACAGGTCTGTAAAATTGAAAAAGTGTGTGAAACTGAAAAACAGGAGGTCAAACTATTATCTTTGCTCTAAAACGCATTGCTGATGCAGAGAGGTCGTTCTCGAGACAGTTGTTATTGTAGTAATCTTACATCTTCTTTTGCTAAGATAAATAAGTATCAACTACAGCACTTGTTATAAGAACATAAATCATTTGTGATTTAGTCAGCTAATTATTTGCACAAAACTTCAGTTCTCATTCGATTACTATAGCGTTTTAATTTCATGTCCTCCACAAAAGCTGATTCAATAAGTGAAAAAGAATGTGTTTCTGATCCATTTCAATAGTTAAATAGTCACATGGTTCACCATTCCACACATTTTTGTGACAGTAGTTTTTCTGCAACCCTGCTGACAAACCAACAAAAGGAAACGAAAATATAAACACACAACAACAAACGATAAGTGCAGTCTTACCCTTTTAACGTACCGAGTCGATCTTGAGAAGCTAGAAAGAGTACATCATATTTTAAAAGTATCCAAACAAAAATACAGCTTGAAAATACGCTACACAAAAAAGTGATAAAGTTAGCAAGACTAACAGCCTGTCTCTGCAGGCATCCCTCCATAGCCACTTCCCAAAAATGATCATCATTAACATAAAGGTATCTTAATAAATGTGAACAACAAACCCTATTGTTAGAACTCACAACTGTCAAGCTAGCGGTTTGTGAAAGACACGTGGACGGGCAACGAGTGCAGGGGAAGAAGCAGGTCAGCCAATCATTTCAGTTTTGGCCTCACTAAGATGAGAAATTAAGGGTTCAAGTCAAAAAAAAATTGGGAGAAAATATATTGCATTCGTTGTTCGACTGTAGTGAAAATATAGACTTCAATGTATGC
This sequence comes from Harpagifer antarcticus, assembly GCA_902827135.1. Classification (NCBI taxonomy): domain Eukaryota; kingdom Metazoa; phylum Chordata; class Actinopteri; order Perciformes; family Harpagiferidae; genus Harpagifer; species Harpagifer antarcticus. The sequence goes on from CADEHL010000717.1 coordinate 899,103, forward strand.
TTCATCTAGTGGCCATTAGTGGTATTACATCTTTCAAATGAGGGCACATTTATAAGTGAGAAATGCGTGTTTTTCATCTGATAAGACATTTCTTTCGAAGAGCTGTTTGCATCCCCCCTGCAGATTTAACAAAGGACATCGTTAAGGAATTCACCTGGACTCACCTCATCACACACTTACCCCGCAGAGCTCAAGTGTGTGTGTGTGTGTTAGGGTGAGACCACAGACACATGATCAGGACCTTCCTCCTGACTTTGAACAAAGAGGCTGCTGTTCGACAAAGAAAAGATAGGAAGGGGTTAAGAGCTCCAGATGTGTGCGCTTGTGTGTGCGCGTGTGTGTGTGTGTATATATATGTGAGTGTGTGTGAGGAGTGTGTGGGCACCCTGGGTCTCCATCAGTGTCTGGCTGATTGATTGGGACGTCAGCCAAGATAAAAGATCCCGTCCTCACAGCGCGGCCACGCAACGCCCCGGGGAGAGAATGGCACACACACACACACACACACACACACACACACTCTGACACACACAACAGCATGCACTTGTATACCTGTACTGAATACAGATCGGGCTCCCGCTGGCCTGGCTGTGTTTACACTCCTGGGGCTTGTGATGTCTCGGTTCATGACTAAATATTCAGGAAAAATATATTTGTTATTTTCATACTTTTAAAAGAATCTACATTTTAAGAATCTCAATCACCAATGAAACACCATGCTACATGTGGTTTGGACCTTCTAGCTGTAATAACTTCCAAAAATGTACACATTTATTTAATATAATAATCCTGATGAATGTATACTGTATATGAGAACCAGTGGTTTTTGGACACACACACACATGAGAAAAGAAATGATCAAACTTTCAGAATTTGAAATACCTCACTGATTCCCAGTGGGCAATTGGGTTATGTTATGAAAGCTCCAAATACAAGCTGAAATAATGAGAAGAGACAGGTCAATGGAAAAAAGAAAATAGTATGTAAAATACTGTATGCATTATACATCAATATTTAACACAAATTAATGATAAAAATAAGAAAAAACAAAATATGTAAAATAAAGTAAATTATATACTCTCAGGAATAGTATAACATTTGACCATTACCTGAAATGTTCAGTATAAATAAAGTAAATTATATACTCTCAGGAATATTATAACATTTGACGATTACCTGAAATGCTCAGTATAAATAAAGTAAAAATGCCAAAGTAAAGCATATTGCAAAGTTGATGATCAGCTGTGTCCAAAAAAATAAGAACATAATGTAAGGGTAAATCACATAACGTCAAAGAAATATAAGTATATTTTTTTGAATAATGTTTAGTGAATACAAATAATAAACTGAGCGCACACAAAATTAATATTAATTTATGGAAATTGTGTTTTTATAGACAGTAACATTTTTAACTTTTTGACTTCAACTGTCTGACATTGGTTTATACAGTTCATTTGAAAAAAGGCTAATCCTTCAGTATGTAATTATAACCCCTGCACTGTGAGTTTTTTATATGTATTTTTATTTTGAAAACCATGCAAGAACTAAGATTTTAACTTGTTTTGTTATGGCCGTAAGGAAAAAGTTGTTTTATTAGCGCACATCTCGAGCGAAATCTTTGAAAGTAGGTTCTGAATTGACTGTATGTGCTGCATACTTTCTGTTCGTGCAAATGGCCCTTGGTCTTATGTGATTGATTCATGCGAAGTTTGTCTTTAACTTTCAAAACGAACCATATTGTATTCCCATGTATTTCCCCCTGCATGTGTGTGTGTTTATCCATCATTAACTGTTGGATCTACAGCCTCCAGTTTGAGTGTCTGACCTGCAGGGGCTGCTGCTGGAGCGCATTTCTCTTTTTTTTGGTCTCATTTCTCTCCTCATTCATTTTTTTCCCAGTCCTGACATCTTATTCTGCTTTTCAGAGACCACTCTATCATTCTCTTTATCTCTCTCTGTGTTTTCAGAGCCTCACCCAGACTCCGACCCTCCACCCCTTCTAGCCTTCTAGCCTTCATCGATTTTAACGTATGTCTCCTTTCCTTTTTCTCCCCCTCTCCTCATTTTTCTCTCCTCCTCCTACTCCCCTACCACTCTTTCTGACTTCTGTTCAACCCTCCATTCATTTTTAACCTCCCCCCTTTCTCCCTCGTCCCTCTCTGATCATGCAGTGGAGACTGTGTTTGACGTCTCTGACATCTCTATCAGAGAGCAGCGAGGAAGAGCCTGCAGGGAGAAACAGCCTGAATTATATAGGCAATAAATGTTCATATTTAAGAGCCAAGAAGCACAGACACCAGACTATAAGAGATGCTGACTGTACAGAGTCCAAGCGAAGACAACAACTAACCTATGAAACCTTGAGTTCAAGGTTCATTTCTACCTGTGTTGATTTGCATCCTGTAATTAACTCACAGTAGAGAGTTTAACTCTCTTATTTGTTATGGAGACTGAAATACTTTATATACACTTTGTTATATTATTAAAAAGTAATTTTAATGATTTATTGGGAAACTATATTACAAAAAATGTCATTATACAAGTGATGTGTAATCCTGTATGCTGATCATCATGTTCTTCATCATCATACCATGACTTCGTCATGTGTTAAACCGATACTAACCTGCATTTAACCCCAAGACTCACTTTGCTGGTAAAGGACTGCTGGTTTGAGTGTCTAACAAAACCCCTCCCCTCACACCTTTGTGGAGCTGGAATCAGAGGGGTATCCCTACCTTTCCTCAACAACCCAACATCACGTCCACTTTATTAAACAATGGGTGGTTGAGGTGTAAAGGTAAGCAGGGTTTTCTTCACTTCTCACCATAATCCCTCTGTGGATTTATGAGCAGACGGAACATATTCTTAGAAGGTGTGGTCCATTCTCCCAATTAGTTTGATGCATTGTGTCTCTATTACAGCAGGCTTTTCACATTGCCTGTGAGTGTGGCCATTTGGAGAAGGACTGACAACACTTGGTACACATTTGGAGAACACTGAAGCATTCCTATAATAACAACTCCTAAATAGCCCTTTGAAGAAGCCTGGGGCAATTTCTTAACGGAGGTATATAGAAGCACACACACCTAGCATGCACCCAGTCATCCAAACACTCAGTCATAAAGCTACACACTGAAGAGGCCTAATGGGCACGACAAGACATAAAGCAAAGACAAATAGACACAAAATGAAAACAAAGAGACATAAAAACAGACTTAAAATGACAACCCAGTCTCACAAAAAAACATGTAATAACTACGTTGGTCCACAACGTAGGACGTAGTATTTCTACAAAAACGCCTCTGAAATTGTAAGGTCCCTACGTTTTTTTTCACCATTCATTCCAATGGCTGGCATCTATGTCACGTGATCTTCACATTTCTCCCTGCAGAAAATAAAAACATGGCCGAACTTCGTTTTATTCTCGGTGCAAAATGCCTATTTTAAAGTTAGTTTGGCCATTAAAATGCGTTTTGATGTCATTTGATGCGAGAATTATGAGTTGTTATTTCAAATTATGTGTGCAGTGGATGTACATGATCTTTAGTTTGCTAGTTATTACGAAGATTACTTCAGGAAATTGTGTCTATACAACGTTTTCATTGTTACCAAGGTGGTTGCTAGGGACGCTGCTATCGATATTATTTCTGTTATGTTGTGTAACTGTCAGAGGTGGGACCAAGTCATTGGTTTGCAAGTCCGAGTCAAGTCTCAAGTCTTTGCGCTCAAGTCCGAGTCAAGTCTCAAGTCAGGATGGGCAAGTTCAAGTCAAGTCCAAGTCCTAAACTTTGACAAAACGAGTCTTAAACAAGTCATTATGTGTTTTTCACCAAATGTAATGACATGGATCAACAGAATAAACTTAATAATCAAACTGCTCTTTATTAGTCACATTAATAATTTAATAATCCATTTTCTCTCTGCTGGTATAGTAACGTGTTTTTTTCTAATTTAAGAGGGATCAGTAAGGTAAGGCTACCGTGACGGTTTGATTCAGAAGGAGTTTAATGTATAAGATCCCTGATGTTAAGGTGACCAGAATGTTTATTTCCACTGTGTACAACATGTTATAAGGGACCCACAATCTATCTTTATGCAAGGGATAATGTGCAGCGAGGCGGTCTCTATGGGGAAAAGAACACCCAAATCTAGATCCCTCTGCAGGTGGTACTTTAAGTATATTTTGATGCTAATACTTTTGTACTTTTACTTGTAACATTTTGAATGCAGGACTTTTTATTGTACAGGGTTCCTGCAGGTTTCGCCAACTCAAATTTAAGACTTTTTAACACCTTTTTAAGACCACTTTGAATATAATTTAAGACCTATTTCACGGCAATAAAGTATGAAGGAAAATGTATATGAAAGAAGAAATACATCCCATAATCACTTACAAAGTAAATGTATTCATGTTCAACATAAGAACAATGACTGAACATAACAGCATAACAGTACAGAACTGTGTTAGCGTGTTAGACAAAAGGTGTGTGTGCTTGTGTGTGTGTGTGTGTGTGTGTGTGTGTGTGTGTGTGTGTGTGTGTGTGTGTGTGTGTGTGTGTGTGTGTGTGTGTGTGTGTGTGTGTGTTAGGGCTGTGCAATTAATCATATTTTAATCGCAATTACGATTTTGGCCTGCCATAATTACGAAAACAACATAATCGAAAAAAACGATTATTTTGCTTTGCTAGGTTGTGACCGTGCACTACAACATATTTGATCTAATTCATTTTTTAGTAATGTATCATTTATTTAATACATTTTTGTATTGGTCTTTCAGTTGAATTATACTTTCAGGGTAATCAACAGTTAAAAAGATACTGTCCAGGAAATGCATGTAAGTCAATGTAATGTCCCCTGAAGTGATGTTTACTGTGTGTGTGTGTGTGTGTGTGAGAGTGTGTGAGTGTGTGAGTGAGTGAGTGAGTGAGCGAGCGAGCGACAAGAGTTATATTCAGAGCTCTGCTGCCTTGGCTACACTATTTCATCGTTGCTGTTGTATGATTGGTGTTTAGCTACGGTATTTAGCGTCTACAGCACCTCCGCTTTTAGGGTTGACATAGACCCAAACTTCGCCCGGAAGTCCGGCCCGGTGTTGTTGCGGGAGCTGCTGCACTAGCTAACGCGCCACTAGCTAACGCTACATTAGCAAACAAACGCTAATTTCTTTTGCAAAAGGTGCAGCGGGCTTCAAACACGTTCCCCTCCACTGGTTTCAACCAAGCACTAAATTAGATGTTTTCCAACCAAATATGGTTGAACTGACACTTCCCTATATTAATTTGTAAGTAGATTCGAAGATAGGCTACATGAGCTGAAGCTTGGTTGCTAGGTTACTAGCTGGGTGTTCTCCAATAAGGGGCCGGGGGAAACAAAGTTAGTGATTACTGGTTCCATGTTAGTATTATTACCAATACTGTTTCAATAACATTAGTATGCATGAAAAAGTGACAGGTGACACACCCCCAATTATGCAAACGGTTAAGTCCCGCCTCCCATTGTTCGATATCCTTTGATGTGAGGGGGTACAATTATGTTAATGAGATAAGTCCCGCCTTCCTTTGTTCGAGATCCTTTGATGTGAGGGGGTGAGGTGTTATAACAGGTAGGTGTGAAATGCCCCCTGTGTAGTGCCTTTGTTGTCTAATCCTTTGATGTGTTGATTAAGGCAGTCTCTTTGAAGTTATGTTGTCTGGGCCGCTGCCCCCTCACACCCCTTTGTAGTCTAATCCTTTTGATGTGAGGTGTTATAACAGGCAGGTGTGATAAAAGCCTCTGATGTTAATCTAGGTGTTGATTAAGGCAGTCTCTTTGAAGTTATGCGTGAGACTGTCTGGCCCCTGTCCCCTCAGAGTTGTCTAATCTAATTAGCCTTTGATGTTTGCCCTTTGATGTGAGGGTTGAGGTGTTATAACAGGCAGGTGTGATTTCACACCGGTGTGTTATAAACCTTTGATGTTAATCTAGGTGTCTCTTTGAAGTTATGCGTGAGACTGTCTAGCCCCGCCCCCTCCCCGCCCAGGCCTCTCCCCCTTTCTCCACCCCTTCCTTTGGCTATGAGGCCAGCAGATAGTGGGGGTGGAATTAGGTGAAAATAGAAATACGCTCAAACTAAATAAAAAGACAGTAATTTCCAATTACCAAGTCACCTTTCAAAAAAGAAAAATGGCCAAGGACGCCTCGATATGGGTTTAATCAGCGAGACGCCTGTGTCAACTTACCGCCATCCGTCCGGAGCGCCAGTCAAGAAACGAATGCAGCATCTGTGCGGGGGTCAGACGCCTTCAGCCGAAGATCTGTGCACAAACTTATCTCGTGCCCTCTTTGGTCATGTGCGCGCGTTCATGTGTGTTGGAGGAGGGGCTCTGTGAGGAAGTGGCAGATTTCCCCCCCGGTTGTGTACTTTTCAAATACGTAAAGAGGGAAATAATAAAATATCCTATTGTCCCCATGATCTTTGTCTTTTTTATAATTACTTCACACAACTATAAGGAAACCCGATATGAAGTTATATGAAGTTGTATGGGTGTGATATTAGAATTTGCTGTATGCCACAAAAAAGGTTTGACTGCAAAAGACTCTCACTTTTTACAGGGGGCTCCTCAAGTTTTTTGTGAAACTGTTAACTACAAGGAAGTATCTGTTTGCAAAGAGGGTATTCATATTCATTTAAAAAGATCTTATTTAGGTTTTTTTAATAGTGATACCTAAGGATATTCTCTTTAGTTGTATGGATTGTGAACTAATGTGTAATTACTTTATTAACTATAAGAAAGTCTCTCTGAAGAGGGAAATAATAATTTAAAATATCCTATTGCCCCCAAGATCTTTGTCTTTTTTATAATTACTTCACACAACTATAAGGAAGCCCAATATGAAGTTATGTGAGGGTGTATAGGGATAATATTAGAATTGTGCTGTATCCATAAAAGAGAAGTTTTTTTTAAAAATGTGTTTCTGCTCCATTCACTCCATGGCGGCTCCAGTGGGGCTGATCAGAACAAAGAAAAGCTGTAAACACTTAAAATACTTAATCAACAGTCTGAGGGTAAATTAAATTAGTCATTTACAAAACATACATGGCTTTTCTGTCTACTAAAGATCAATGCAGGGGCAGAGTCTCACTCTGTGGGGGGCAAAAGACGCATCGTTAATCACCTGGATAAAGGACTCTTTAAAGCAGAGACATGGTGACCCGCATACCTGATTATCAGCAGGAGAGGACTCTTTTAAAAAAAAAAAAAATACAGCATAAGGTTATAATAAGATGTATATGTTTAGTTTATGATGATGAACAGGGTTCAAGGACTTTTTTTGGTGCTTCAAGTTAAGCTCCATATTTTCTTACTAGCTACTTAACGATATAGGAGCAATTCTAGAGTATTTTTAGTATGTTACATTATTACATTACATTACATGTCACTTGTTAGACGCTTTTCTCCAAAGCGACTTACATACTCAATACTGTGGGCAATCCCCACAGAAGCAATTTGGGGTGAAGTGTCTTGCCCAGGGACACAACGACATGCTGACTGCAGTGGGGTTTGAACCTGTGTGTCTACTATCTACATATTTGTATTGTGTATCTACATATTTTTTATATATATATATAAGGATAGAATAAACTTGAAAAGTATTTTCTCAGCCAGAAAAACAAAATGTAATGCTAATTTGTTAGACTATCAGGATTAACCCGATTGGTTCTCAGGATTAAATCGATTGGTCGGTTTTTTGGAGGCAATGACCTGGGCATTGTTATCTGGGGTTTATAAGGCGATCTGATCTCTACAGTTGGAGAAAACAGATGATGAACTATCCTGGCATTCCTGCTCTGCACTTTATTGATTTGGATCTCATCACAAACCAATGTGGTAAGTACTTTTTTTTATTTTCTAATATCATGTAATTATTAAATGTCATAGGATTATTGAAATACTAGGTGAGTTTCTGTTTTTATTTTGTTTTACTTCTTTAACATGTTTTACTAAAAAAGTATAAAGTAATGTGGTGTAGATTCTAATCAAATCTTTTTTTTTTGTGTGTGTCTCAGCTCAGGATACTCTGAGTCAAATAGGGCCACTAGTATTAGAAAGGATCTGCTATGTACTTGGAGCCTACCTTGATTCACCTCCTGTGGAAAGTGAGTATATTTAAACTATATGTGTTGTATTTTATTTTGAAAAATACAAATAATTTTTTTTTTACTCTTTTGTTAAAAAGGTGATGAAGTCTACAGCATAGACCCTCCATCAGTGTACCAACACTTTCCAAATGTGGAGTCTACACTCAGCCTACCTTTTGAGACAACTGCCGATCTCATAGGGACAGCCATCAACCACTATACCCTCCCCCGTGCCTCAGATAACCAGGCAGACTCGCCCCTTTTCAATGCCCCCCTGCAGCCACTCAGGTCTGAAACCAAACGCAGATTCCGCCAGAGCTTCCGATTTTGACGCTTGCAGTGCCTACTTGGATGAGTTCGAGTTACAACCCGTCCCAGACACACTCCTATCGAGTCAGACAGACTCAGCCCCTCGTCATCAGGTCGGGGGCGAACTATCAGCACAGACTCTACGTGAGATTCAGGTCGATATTGCACTCCTCACAGATCCACTCCTGACGAGATATCACCCCGGTAAATGAGTTGTATGGTTATTTTATAAGATGTTCGATAAATGAATAGTTGTTAAATGTATAATCCTATGTTTTTCAAATACTTTTTCTCTGTCTTTTTTCTGTATAGATCAACCAAACTATTATCAAGAGGAGCCCCACTGCTGTTACTGCCAACTTTATGGTCACACCAACTGAATAAGCTGGAGGGGGTCTCATGTAAATTGGTGCCGATGTAACCGAATGGTATGTTTCTTCAGCTGTGACAAATGTATTTTTGATTTTATTTGGATTCATAAACGGTCAAAAATGGATGATTTAGCAGATATAGAAATGTCTTTTCTTCATTCTATAAATGACATAAATGAGCTAAGCAGTGATTCGTGTATGGAGATATGTCATTTCTTCGGTGTTCAGACAATATCAGTGGGTTAAACGACGAAGAAGCAGTTGCAAACGAACCTTCCACCTCATCACAAACAAACTCAAGCCATCCAACAGCCTTAGATAGCGCTTTGGAATGGGTGTTAGACTGCTACCAAAACTCTGACACTTACCCCGGTCTCGGGCTTTTAAATCAGCTCGCAGATGGAGTACTCCATCTGAATGGAGCAAATAGCATAGCTTCAACCAATGCTGAATCACCAGTTTCCACCGTGCAGAATGGTGGATATGTTAGGGACACCCCGAGTGACTCAGAATCACCAGTTTCCTCTTTGCGAAATGGCGGGAGCGCTGACCAAAATGACACCCCGAATGCTTCAGAATCACCAGGCCCCTCGTTACAGAATGGTGGAGGCGCTATCCAGAATGCTTCACCAGGTGTTTTGTCTCGACCTGTATTCAATAACACAGAACTGCGTCAGTCTCTAGTCCTAACTCCTCCTAACGATGAGGCAGACTTTACAGCCTATTATGGGGTTCTGATGAACAATGTACATGATATGCTAAAGGATGCTTTTTCACGGGCAGAGAGGGAAGATATTGTACAGATTGAGATACAGGATGAGCAGCTACAGGCTAATGTGTCAGCCATTTTAAATGCCAATGGTGATAATCTGAATGATTTTGAGGACGCTCTGTTCAATGCGGTGCAGTCAAATTTGGAGGTAATGGCAGACAGCAACCTTGAGTTAGTGGTGCAAATTGTACAACCCCCCCGTGGCGGTACCCGTGGTGGTGCTAAAAGATTGGCTAGTAAAATGTTGGACAATGAGATTGTTAAAAAGAAGAGGCGTTTTGCTATTAATTTAGCACTGTTGTTGCATGACAACCTCACTGATAATGAAGGTTTTGAACGTGGTAAAGAGATTCAGCGGGGGGGTGGGTTTGACAGATCAGACAGCTGTGACATTCAACAACATTGATAAATTCGAAGAGAGTTTAAAATGCAAGATTGTGGTGTTTTACAGAGACGATGAAGATCGTACTCACTGTAAATTACAGACGAGACAAAACTGTGTTTTTGTTTCTCTTCAAAAACCATTACTATGGGATTAACAACTTGAAGGGGTTTTTAGGCTCTCCATATGTCTGCGAACATTGTTACACAGGCTACAGCTCTCAATGGATTCATTCCTGTACTGGTCATTGTTTTGTCTGCCTTGACCCCTCATGTACTCTGGAAGAGTTTAAACCCATCTTTTGTAAAGACTGTAACGAAACGTGCCGTACAGTCGGCTGTCACTCTCGACATAAAAAACAGACACAGAGATCAGCAGACATTGCCAGTAACTGCGATTTACACAAAAAGTGTGTAGATTGTCAACTTTCCTACTACACTCCCAAGAGTAGTGCAGATAAAACACACAAGTGTGCTGTGATGAAATGTAAGACATGCAGCGAAAAATTACCCTCTGCTTCTCTACAGCCGATGGTGAAAAACATCTGTGTTACATCGGAGTGTTGCCCAAAGAGACAGACCACAATGACAACATTGTGTTTTATGATTTTGAAACAATGGCGGGGGCAGATGGTGTACATGTCCCCTTCCTGGTGTGCACAAAAACCCTTGCGGGTGAAATTTGGGTCGCAGAGGGAACCGACTGTGCACTGCAGTTTCTGGCACACTTTAGGCGCCCAAAGTTAAAAAATGCAACCTTCATCGCTCACAATGCTAAGGGTTTTGACAGCTATCTCATTATCAACGCAATGATCGAGCAAGGGCTAAAACCCTCTTTGATAATGCAAGGAAGTAAAGTGATCTCTTTTACGGACCAGGATTTCGGACAAAAGTACATAGACTCACTGTCTTATCTCTCTATGCGTTTAGCAGCAATGCCAAAAGCTTTGGGATTTGAAGATAAAATCAAGGGGTACTTCCCTCACAGTTTCAGCTCTAAGGCCAATCTGAGTTATATCGGACCTTACCCTCCAGCACACTGTTATGGGATTGAACGCATGACAACTGATGAAAAGAGTGACTTTTTCACCTGGTATGAGACGGTAGGGGTGGGCGATATGACGATATATATCGTCGTGACGATATTAGGTCTCCACGATATGCTTTTTCAGAGATATCGTATCTATCGTGATAAAAAAAATAAACTCATGTGAAAGACATGCTCTAAAGCTGTCTAGTCAGGATTCAGACAGTATTGCACTTCATTTATTGTCTTGGTTGATTCTGTTGGCTTATATTTTATTTTATTTTATTTAGTTTTTCAGTTATGCTAAAGTCTTTTATTGCACTTCAGGTCTAAAGTTTACATTTTAATTGTTTGGCACTGACTTTTCCTCATTGATGTTTTATGTTTTACTTAGTTATGTTTTACCCTCCTTTTCATGTTTATTGATGTTCACTGCTAGCGCTACCTCAGAAAGTTCATTTTTATACTGAGAAACTGTGCCTTGATGTCACAGTCTGCTTTCTCACTCACCTATTTTCTGCATTATCATTCCTTAGTCACCTGGTAGTCACACCCTGTCTCTCTCTCTCACTCTGTTACACCCATCAGCTCCATTAGTATTTAGGCCCACTTCACCTTCACCTCAGTGCCAGATCGTACTTCGCAGCATGCTTGTCTTTCCCGCACTACTCCTCAGATTGCTCTCCCGGTTTCGACCCTGCCTGTCCCTGACCAGCCTGCCTCGCCTGCTCCCTGACCCGTTCTGTGCCTACGACTCCCGTCCTGCTGTCTCCTGGAACCCTCGCCTGTCCCCGACCAGCCCTTTGCCTACTATCTGCCGTGTTGTCTCCTACCAGCCTATAGACTCTAATAAAGCTGGTTACCGACTATCTCTGGTTTCCCGTGTTCTGCATTTTGGTCCTCAGCTCGTTTGTGACAGAACGATCTGGCCAGAAATGGACCAAGCAAACACCGGGTCTCCTAGAGACCGCTTTGAGAGGGTTGAGGATGCCATCCAAAGACAGGAGGTCACAATAGCTACCTTAGCTATCGAGACCCACCAGGCAACCTCAACCCAGGGACAAACGCTGGCTTACCTTACCTCCCAGATGCAACAGATGGCCGCCACCGTACAACAGCTAGCCGCTACCATGGCTGCTACCGTCTCTCCGCCCGCAGCTCCGATGCTCGCTCCAGCCCCTGGGTCGACGGGATACGCTCCGGAGCCTCGTGTGGGAACGCCGGAACGCTACGCTGGTGAGCCGGAGGGATGCAGGCCTTTTCTCACAAACTGTTCCATATTGTTTTCACTGCAGCCACACACCTTCGACTCCGAGGCGGCTCGTGTAGCTTTCACCGTCAATCATCTGACGGGGAGAGCACGTTTATGGGGAACTGCTGAGTGGGAGCAGCAGACACCAGCCTGCGCCTCGTTTGCTGCCTTTTCCGCGGAGATGCGGAAGGTGTTCGGTCCCGTTCGTCTGGGTCCCGACGCTGCTGGAGGCCTGCTGAGTTTGAGCCAGGGTTCCGGCACGGTGGTGGATTACGCTATTGACTTCCGCACCAGCAGCCGCCGCAGCAGCTGGAATGAGCCGGCGCAGTGTGACGCATATCTGAGAGGATTAGCGGATTATATGAGAGATGAGCTGGTTTCCTATGATCTCCCTGCTTCCTTGGATGGGTTGATAGAGCTCACCTCTCGGATTGACGGACGAATCCAGACTCGGAGAGGAGAGCAACAGACGCGAGCGGCGGGCCGCTGCTCGCGACAACAACTTCCGGTTTCCGGGAGATTTCGACTTCCGGGTTCGGCGGAGAGTTCCCACTCCTACTCTGACTCACGGTACGAGGTCGAGCCCATGCAAGTGGGTCATACCAGTCTTACCTCTGAGGAGAGGGAAGTACGTCGAAGAGGTAAAAGACAGAGCTCATCAGTAATGGGGAGTATACTGGTGGGTCAAACCTCTGAGCTGATCTCCAATCTAAGACCTTTGTGCCATGCTCGACTCCTCCTGACAGGCAAATCTCAGGCTCTGGCTGTTTTTATCGACTCCGGATCAGATGTTAGCATCATGGACGAGGAGCTCGCACGACAGCTGGGCATCCAACAGGTTCGGCTGCTCCAGCCGGTACCGGCTAATGCTTTGGATGGTCACCTGCTGGGAACAGTGACACACCAGACGACACCGGTCCGTATGCTCATGTCGGGGAACCACCATGAGACAATCCGGTTTCATGTGCTACGGTCCCCCCAAATCCCTCTGATTTTGGGTTATCCGTGGCTCCGCCGCCACAACCCGAACATTGACTGGGCAACTGGGTCCATCCTAGGTTGGAGTTCTTCCTGTCATCAGGTTTGTCTCAAGCAGGCCGCCGCACCTCAACTATCTGTGGAGATGAACCTGGTTCCGGATGTCACAGGGGTTCCGGCGGAGTATTTGGACTTTAAGGAGGTGTTTAGCAAGGCTAAGGCGACATCTCTCCCACCTCATCGGCCCTATGACTGCGCCATTGAGCTACATCCAGGCGCAGTCCCACCCAAGGCCCGGTTGTACTCGCTTTCGGCACCGGAGAGGAAGGCCATGGAGACCTACGTCAATGACTCTCTGGCTGCGGGAATTATTCGTCCTTCCACATCACCCGCAGGAGCAGGGTTTTTTTTTTGTGGCGAAGAAGGACAAGACCCTGAGACCCTGCATTGACTATCGGGGTCTGAACGACGTCACGGTGAAGAATCGTTATCCCTTGCCACTCATCTCGTCAGCATTTGAGTTACTACAGGGGGCTACAATCTTCACTAAGCTGGATCTAAGAAACGCTTATCACCTGGTACGAATCCGGGAGGGGGACGAATGGAAGACCGCCTTCAACACCTCTTCGGGACATTACGAGTACCTGGTGATGCCATTTGGACTTACCAACGCCCCTGCAGTTTTCCAGGCGTTGGTGAACGACGTACTCCGAGACATGTTGGATCGTTATGTTTTTGTCTATCTGGACGACATCTTGATTTTTTCTAAGAACCTCAAGGAGCACGTCCATCATGTCCAGACAGTCCTCCAGAGACTTCTGGAGAACTCACTGTTCGTCAAGACGGAGAAGTGCGAGTTTCACACTTCTTCGGTCGCCTTTCTTGGCTACATCGTGGGTCAAGGAAGTGTGGAGATGGATCCTTCTAGGGTCTCAGCAGTTACCTCGTGGCGGGTCCCTGATTCCCGGAAGGAGCTGCAGCGTTTCCTGGGATTCGCCAACTTTTACAGACGGTTCATCCGTGGCTACAGCACCGTGGCCGCCCCACTCACCGCCCTGACCTCATCCAAGGTGACGTTCCGATGGTCCCCTGCAGCCGAGGAGGCTTTTCAGGACCTCAAGGGCCGGTTTACGTCAGCTCCTATCCTTCAAGTACCTGACACCGCTGGTCAGTTGGTGGTGGAGGTGGATGCTTCTGACGTAGGGGTGGGGGCCATCCTGTCGCAACGTTCTGGTGAGAACCAGAAGCTCCACCCCTGTGCTTTCTTTTCGAGGAGATTGAGTCCGGCGGAGAGAAACTATGACGTGGGGAATCGAGAGCTTCTAGCAGTCAAGTTGGCGTTGGAGGAGTGGCGACACTGGCTTGAGGGGACAGAACAACCATTTCAGGTATGGACCGACCATAAGAACCTGGAATACATCAGGTCGGCACAGAGACTGAATTCTCGGCAAGCCAGGTGGTCGTTATTTTTCACCCGGTTTAATTTTTTTCTCTCCTACCGCCCGGGCTCCCGCAACGTGAAGGCCGACGCTTTGTCCCGGCAGTTCGGGAGGGAGGGAGACACCCGGGGTATTCCGGACACCATTCTTCCTGCTCCTCGAGTGATCGGCGTCCTCGCTTGGGAGATTGAGGAGAGGGTTAAGACCGCTTTGGTGGACCAACCCGGTCCTAGTTCTTGTCCTCTTAACCGCTTGTTTGTGCCTCAGGTTTTGAGGGCTGAGGTGCTTCAGTGGGCTCATAGCTCCAGACTTTCCTGCCACCCTGGAATTCAACGTACCAAGGGGATGGTCCTACAACGGTTCTGGTGGGCCACGCTGGAGGCTGACACCCGGGAGTTTGTGAACGCCTGTCCTGTGTGCAATCGGCACAAGCCATCTCACCAAGCACCAGCTGGCCTCCTTCATCCATTACCGGTCCCACGTCGCCCTTGGTCACATATTTCATTGGACTTTGTGACTGGTCTACCACCGTCCCACGGACATACTGCCATCTTGACGGTGGTAGATCGGTTTAGTAAGATGGCTCATTTCATACCCCTGCCTAAGATCCCGTCAGCTAAGGAGACGGCAGAACTGATCCTGCTCCACGTGTTTCGCATTCACGGACTGGCGACTGATGTGGTTTCCGACCGGGGGCCCCAATTCACCTCTGTGTTTTGGAGGGAGTTTTGTGAGCTCATCGGGGCGACGGTTAGTCTCACCTCCGGTTTCCACCCACAGGCCAATGGCCAGACCGAACGGAAGAATCAGGAGATGGAGACCACTCTCCGCTGCATGGCTTCCGATCATCCCACGACCTGGTCAAAACAACTCCTGTGGGTGGAGTATGCCCACAACACCCTCATCAGTTCCGCTACTGGTCTTTCCCCTTTTCAGTGTGCATACGGTTTTCAACCCCCATTGTTCTCTGCATTGGAGAAGGAGGTTACCTGTCCGTCTGTCCAGGCTTTCATCCGACGTTGTCGGAGGACTTGGAGGCAGGCTCGTACAACTCTGCTTCAATCTGCTAACCGGTACGCCACATCAGCGAACCGCCGACGAACCAAGGCACCTGTGTACCAGGTAGGCCAGAGGGTGTGGCTTTCCACCCAGAACATTCCCCTTCGGGTGGAGTCTAAGAAGTTAGCGCCCAGGTTTATTGGACCCTTCGAGATTGTCAAGGTCATTAATCCTGCAGCAGTTCGACTGAGTTTGCCCCGGAACATGAAAATCCATCCCACCTTCCACGTCTCTAGGATTAAACCTGTCCGGGAGAGCCCTATGGTTTCTGCCGCCCCTCCACCACCACCCCCTAGGATGATCGATGGGGGCCCTACCTACACCCTTCGTCGTTTACTCCGTTCCCGTCTCAGAGGAAGAGGGGTTCAATATTTGGTGGACTGGGAGGGCTATGGTCCTGAGGAGAGGCAGTGGGTCCCGGCTCGTCATATCCTCAACCCTCAGCTCATCCGAGACTTCCACCTGCGTTACCCGGAGCAGCCGTCTAGGACCCACGCTCGACCAGGCGTTAAGCCAGGGAGTACTCGTCCGCTACGGACCAGAGGCTTCGTCGAGGAGGAGGGGGAGTCGTCATCGGGCGAGGAGGACGAGGATTTCCAGGAGGGCGAGGCCGAGAGAGCAGTCTCAGATGAGTACTAACCTTTCCCATACCTCCACCTTCCACCCGGTATCTGTAGGGTTTTTTTTTCTTGGGTCTCTTTTGTTGTTTTTTTTTAGTATTGTTTAGACGTCTGGAGCCGTCCATTAAGGGGGGGGTTCTGTCACAGTCTGCTTTCTCACTCACCTATTTTCTGCATTATCATTCCTTAGTCACCTGGTAGTCACACCCTGTCTCTCTCTCTCACTCTGTTACACCCATCAGCTCCATTAGTATTTAGGCCCACTTCACCTTCACCTCAGTGCCAGATCGTACTTCGCAGCATGCTTGTCTTTCCCGCACTACTCCTCAGATTGCTCTCCCGGTTTCGACCCTGCCTGTCCCTGACCAGCCTGCCTCGCCTGCTCCCTGACCCGTTCTGTGCCTACGACTCCCGTCCTGCTGTCTCCTGGAACCCTCGCCTGTCCCCGACCAGCCCTTTGCCTACTATCTGCCGTGTTGTCTCCTACCAGCCTATAGACTCTAATAAAGCTGGTTACCGACTATCTCTGGTTTCCCGTGTTCTGCATTTTGGTCCTCAGCTCGTTTGTGACACTTGAAGCCATATCAAAATGTTGAATTGTTCATTCAGGGATTCATTTCAGAAATAAAACCAGCTTGAAATGCTATTTTGGTCTTTTTGTTTTAGTTTCTGTTACTATGGAGGTGCTTGTACTGTTAAGTAACTTGAAAAATAACCATAATAACCGACATGAAAAAATATCGTGATATATATCGTCTATCGTGATACTGCTTGAAAAATATCGTGATAATATATTTTTCAATATCGCCCACCCCTATGAGACGGTACGCACGGGTACTTTTGATTTTCGAAAAGCAGGCATTGCTTTACTGTAAAAACGATGTGGACATTCTTGCCCAGGGGGCCACTTTAATTCGAAAAGGGTTTCTTGGAGAGACAGGAGTTGATCCTTTTAGTCGTGCGACCATAGCTTCTGCGTGTATGAAAGTTTTTATCACAAACTTTCTACAGCCCAAAACCCTGGCAATACCCCCACCCACCGCCGTGAAAACAAGACGTACTCAGACGCAGGTGTTCAATGGCTAGAGTGGGTAGCCCAAACTGAAGGTGTATTTATTCAACATGCGTTGAATAAAGGAGAGAAACGAGTGGGACGTTTTGTCGTGGATGGTTTTGCTGAAGTTGCGGGGGCAAAGATTGTTTGGGAATTTCTTGGTTGCTTCTATCACGGGTGTCCATCTTGCTACAAGGGCCATGAGAAAAACCCCTTGACAGGTGGCACATTTGAGCAGCTCCATGCTGCTAGTGAGGAAAAGCTGCATGAGCTACAGTCTGTTCACGGGGCCAAAGTGATCGTTATGCGGGAGCATACATGCGTTGAGATGAAAAAATCCAATCAAGATTTGCAGGCTTTCCTCAGGGAATACAAAGCGTCAGAACCATTGACCACCCGCGATGCTCTATATGGGGGGAGGACGTGTGCTGTAAAGTTGAGGCACACGACAGCGGCAGATGAATTGGTTCATTATTGTGATTTCACCTCACTCTACCCTTTTGTAAACTGTACAGGCCTATATCCACTTGGACACCCCCAGATCATATTCCGAGATTTCAAAGACCCTCACAGTTATTTTGGGTTAATCAGAGCCACAGTAGACCCTCCCCGGGGTCTTTACTTTCCTGTCCTGCCCTACAGAACTGCAGCGGGTAAGCTAGTGTTCACCCTATGCCGTACATGCGCTGAGTTTAACAACCAACAGGGGCCCTGCATGCATAGCAAAGAGGAAAGAGCATTAACAGGAGTTTGGGTGACCACAGAATTCACCAAAGCCCTGGACATGGGGTACAAGCTGACTCAGATCATAGAGGTGTGGCATTTTGAGAAGAAAAGTAACAGCATTTTTTTTGTAGACTATATACACACATTTTTGAAGGGTAAACAAGAAGCATCAGGTTATCCTTCAGAGGCCACAGATGATGAGAGCAGACAAAAGTATGTGGCAGACTATCGTGCTAAGCAGGGTATCTTGCTGGATGCAGATAAAATCAAATCAAATCCAGCCAAAAGACAAGTGGCAAAACTATGTCTCAACAGTTTCTGGGGTAAATTTGCCCAGAGAAACAATCTGACTCAGACTAAGATTGTGACCAAAACAGAATAATTTCTTAACCTCTTGTTTTCAGCTAAAGATAAGGTTACGTATTTCTCATTCCTCAACGACAGAACGGCTCTTGTTCAGTGGTGTTACGGTGAAAAATGCTACTCTCCTCCCAACAAGGTAGATAACATATTCATTGCAGCATTTACCACTTCGTATGCCAGGCTGAAACTGTACAGTGAATTGGAGAAATTTCAGCACAGAGTCTTCTACTACGACACAGATAGTATCATCAGGGGTGAGACTCCACTGCCCATGGGCTTTATCTGGGGGATCTTACAGATGAGCTGGGGGGCGACACGATTGAAGAGTTTGTTTCAGCAGGCCCTAAAAGTTATGCTTACCAGACCAAAAATCTAAAAAAGGTTCTGATGCGTGTGAAAGGCATTACACAAACGCACGAATGTTGTGAACGAGTGAACTTTGACAGTCTGGCAGATCTGGTGGAAGGCTACGTTCAAAACTCTGAGAGGGGGAGGTGTCTTTAGGCCCCACAACACAACATTTTACGGAATAAAGAGGGTTTCGTTTTGAGAAATGTGTCATTCACCAAAAAGTTCCAAGTTGTGTTTGACAAGAGACGTCTGCTAGACGGAGGAAATACTTTGCCTTTTGGGTATTGAGAAATAATAAGAAGAGACAAAATGTTTTCACCCAGTCAAATTGATTTTGAACCCAGACTACGTGTTCCTTTTTCTTGTTTAGGAGATGGCCCCAGTGGGTGTGGAAAAACATTTTTTGTCAAGAATGTATTGCAAAATTGTATTCATGTAATGGATGTACAACCTCAACATATTGTGTGGATTTATACTTCTTTCCAGCCCATGTATGCTGAACTGCAGGAAAAGAATAAAAATATGAAGTTCATCAAAGATTTGCCTGAATCATTTCAAGATGAATCTCTATTTCCTCCTGATCAAAGTCATTTGATTATATTGGACGATGTTATATTTCAGGCCTCGGAGCATCCTGAAGTAGTCAGACTTTTCACCCAATACCGTCATCATAGAAATATGAGTATTATGATGTTAACACAAAATGTTTTTCATCAGGGGAATGATGGTCGTACCATTAGTTTGAATACTAATTACATGGTCTTGTTTAAAAACCCCAGAGACAGATTACAAATGAACATACTTGCTCAACAAATACACCCGGGTAATAAATCATTTTTCCTACAAAGTTTTGAAGACGCCACCAAGGAACCTCACGGTTATTTAATCGTATACATGACCCCCAGCTGTCCAGACATCTACAGACTTAGATCGGGAGCACTACCTAATCAGTGGCCAGTTGTTTATGTACCAAAAACGAAAACTTGAAACAGCATGTCGGCCCGTTTAAAACGAAACATGCCTCTGCTGAAGGCCTCGTGTAACGCCAAGCCCTCGAAGCGCAAAGATATTCTCAAGAACTGCTCCACGGATTTTCTTCAATCACTCTGTGAGCTGTCTCTAAATCTTCTAAAGGGTAACATTCCACTATCAGGCGCTCAGTATAAGAAACTCAAGAAACAAAAGAACATTTTCAAACTCTTGGCCAATAAAAAGACCAACTTAAAAACTAAATTCACGGCCTTAAGAAAGCAATCTGGAGGTTTTCTTTTGCCGCTGCTTGGTGCGGTCATCCCCATTTTAGGACAACTTTTAGGAGGGCTCACTCGATCATGAGTCAAAAGATGTTTTTGTTGTCACCTCACCAGTTTAATCAACTCAATCAGACAGGTGTAACTAACCCCCATAGTAAGGAATCAATGAGACGCACTGCCGAAGATGTTCTGAATGAAAAAATGAGAGCAGTGCTAAACGAAACAGGGTTACCCCCTTATGAAAAAATAAGAAAATACAACACCTTGCTACAGAGATATCTCACCTTACTCAAACAAGACGGGGAGGAGGAACGACATATTACTTTAACTCTACCTGAAGACACGGGGTTGGTAAAAGGAGAAGAAAAGGATGGCATGTCCATTGATAAAATAAAGAACGAGGTACTTCAAAACCTCCCTATGCGCTACCGTAAGAATGCCGAGTACATTATGAGTAAATTAATCACGAGTACAGCTGGATGGACACCGGCGGGGGAATTTGTAGAAAAGGGTACAGCTGTACAAGGTTCACACATGTTAGATTTATTTAAACATTTATCCTGCTCGTATAAAACAAATGTCCGGGAGCCTAAAGGCTGGCGGGGTTTTTTAAATAGTCTGAATGAGCTCAACATTCCTTTAACAGCTTTTCAAAACCTGCACGCTCGTGAACAATATCGTATAATCAAAGAGGGCGAGCCAAATGGAGAAAATATACCCAAAAAAGGAAGAAGAAGAAATAATAAATCATCTCCTACGACCCTCAGCTGGGAGGTGGCAGGAACCCCAGACACCGCAGAAGAACCTCCGAGTGCCCCGCTTAAGAAGAAAAGAATAAGGAAAGATAGAATATTAGGCCCCAGCTGGTTACATTTTACCCCTTAAAGTTGTATTATATTTTGTTTTCCTAATAAAGACAGTCACCTGAATTAATTTTGTCTTCAGACCTTTTTATTTTCTACATTTTGTAACAATCTTTAAAAATGTGTAGAGAACAAACACTGTGGTTAAAATGAGTGTCTTTATGACGTCTCTCACACCGTTGGTATTTTTTCACAAAATTCGTTACAGCAGCATCATTTTTTATCACATCATCTTGATACAGAGATAACACATTTTCGTAAGACAACCCCGACGCTCTTTTACATAGATAGAAAACACAGTGCTGACCACAGGCTGTAGACATGACATTCTGAAGTTGCTGGTTGTGGTGTAAAATAGTTTTACATTGTTTTTCTAGAAAATGTAGGATGCTTTTCGGGTAATGACTAAAATCGGGAGGAAATCCGAAAGAATCAAAAAAAGTTCCAACCCCGTCCTCTTCCTCTAAAGTCACTGCTAGCCAGTGTTCTCCGAGCATGTGGGAGGGGTGGGTGTTTAAAATCATGTATACAGGGTATCTAAATAATTGTTTTACTCGGGGTAGCTGATCTGACGCCCACACCCCACCAAAAGAGTCTCCCACCATATGACGCAGGAGACTGTCCAATTGATGATTATTCATGTTGTAATCTTCTTAGTAATAATCTACCAACACTTGACGTTTTGAATTAATCTCCAGAATCGAATCAAAACAAGAATATACGATTAAAGTGGTAGTCTGTGGTAGCGGTACTCTGAATCTCATTTCCAGTCTTAAACTACCGCTTGTAATGGGAGACCGTGCATCAGCGTCTTCCGCTGCAGTGAGATTAAATACGAATCGTGAGTATCCTTGTTCGAAATCTTCTCTGTCAATACTCAGAGGTAAGTCTTTCATGTGTCTCCCTGTAGCAGTGAACATGTTGTAAAACTCTCTGACTGAGGACCCGCGGTTAAATTGAGGTTGGAATGCTTTGGACGGTACTTGTCTACCGTCCTGACACAAAGCCAGATATTCCATATCATTATGAAGGAAATTAAAAGGTGAAAGCGGTCTCCTTCCGGTGAAGGCTTCGTGATTTACCATACCCAATACTATGTATTTAGGCATATTACCCAGAAAGAGATTTTCTTGGTTGCATATTCTGGAATTCACAGGTATACTATACAGTAGGGCTGTGCGATTATAGCAAAAATCATAATCACGATTATTTGGGTCAATAATTGATATCACGATTATTTTGACGATTATTCATTGACCATTTATTGAACTTTAAAACAAATAATATTTTACCAATAAACAAGATCAACAAATATGTTGGAGCGCACTTCCAAAACCATACTAAACATATATTATTAATATGATAAATAAAAATAAATTAGACCAAAATAAATGAAATCAAATATGATGCAGTGCACTGTCACAACCTACTGAAAACTCCTTAACCAATATGTTGGTAAAACATATTCAACATATTCCACTCAGTTAAACGTTGAAGGCTGGCCAACTGTCATGGTCCAGAAGTAACAGGAAATAAATGTTGAACTACAATTTAAGACCAAATAAAAAAGTGTTGGCCACCATGGCAAATGCTGGTAGGGCTGCTCATGTCATCTCTTAAAGATGTTTTGCAAGAAACACCAGGCTGTTCATGGTCTGGTTTCAGAGATGAGCGCAGGCAGGTGACGATATTGCCACCTGTACTGAAGACCCTCAGCCATGCCCCGACACATGGGGTGACGCCGGCCAATCACAAAGCTTTGATGCGTTCAAGTGCATTATTCTGGCACAGGAAGATTATGTTACAGGACATTAACGATAAAACAGAATATTGTTGTTCTATTTTTAGACACATCTCGCGATCGACTGGTTGGGCACCCCTGGGATAGACCATAGGTCCGTTGTGGTGGCAAAGTAGTCACATCTCTCTCAACTTCCACACGGCATTTGTCACATAGCGCAGGCAGCGCAGACCTGCTGAAATAATACCGAGACGGCATCGCGTAACGCTTGTCCGACGTGTTGACAAGTTGCTTAAAGCCCTGGTTGCTAACAGTGCAAACTGGGCACATATCTTTAGCGATGTGAAATGTAATGGCACCTGTAATGTCTCTGCGAGCTCGTCGCGTAGGCCGTTGCTCTGTACAATGCGTCCTGAATCGATGACTGTGATGATGTGGTGGATGAAGTCGAGCGGGCATCTGCTTTTTGTTGAAGGATTATTGCCCGGTCGTATTGCACTTTGTGGTTGTATTTCAGATGATTAAAGAGATTGGTTGTGTTAGCGTGTGGTGCCACACAACCTGGTAACAAATCCTGCACTGTACTTTGTTCCACGGCGGAGTACTTCCAAATAGTGGAAATAGTTTTACCCTTCTTTTTAACGAGTTGCTGCTCTTGTTCTGACATCTTCGCTCGCGCTGAACCATCACAACACATGTCACTCCCACGTGGCCGAGTGGGCTTTTAGGGAGGGGCGAAAGCGCATCCAGCAAAATAATCGTATTTTGTCAATTATGCTGTTTTCATAATCGTCGCAAGCCATAATCGTAATCGCGATTAAAATACGATTAATTGCACAGCCCTACTATACAGTATGTTTTGATGTTTACCCGAGATAAAGGGTACAGGGCGTTACCTCTCATCAGAGCCTGAGCATGACCTAAACACACTGCAGGGGTGATGGTGGCTTTCTTGATAAAAAGTGAGGCCCCCAGTATTTTTAGACGGTATGTAGAGTCATTTGCACACATGAGAGTAAAAGCATTGTTAGATCTGGTGAGTTTGTTTCTCAAATCTACAGAGTTCAGGAGAAGCCTCTCGCTGAAAAATATATCTGTGTGTAGGGCCCCCATCAGATGAAGCTCTCGAGATTCTGCTGTGAATATAGCTCTCTTTACTAGACCCTTGTTTGGCCCATTGGCGGTCACTACAGAGCCCATAGCTCCCGCGGTGTCTTTATAAAATAAGCCGGCAGTGAACTGAGTTTTTAAAGTAGAATCAGAGTAATTCAATAGCGTTTCAATCATCGCTCTGTAAGGATGAGTCGAGCTGGACTGAGAAATCAGCCTGTCCCCTAGAATAACGTCGCATTGACTAAAAATGGTATTCAGAGGATAATTAACGAGGGCCACGGGGGGCATCAGCCGCCAGATTAGTCCCATCGGCGTTGGTTATTTTGATCCTGAGATGCATCAAGGTGTCATTCATATCTAGGTATTTATCCCCGTCCCCGGGAATGAAAAATTCAATGGGTCCGTCCTCTGTAATGGCAGACAACGGAAGGACCTCTGTGTAGTGTTTTTCATCGATAGAAGGCTGCCTCATGGGGGCAGAAAATAAATCAGCAGATTTGTGATGGAAAAGAGCCATATTTAACACTCTAAAATATATCTCTCCCCAATACGTTCCTTCTCCGAGGGTGTTTTTTCCCTAATGATTTTCTTTTGGCTGAGTGCTTCCCTTTTTTAACACCTGCCGGAACCCGTTTTCCTGGAGGTCTCTTCCTGGCCCTTCTTGCCAAAACCATCAGACCACCGGCTCCTTCTTGAGATCCGGGATCTGATTGGCGGCCAAATTTATGGACCGCCTTACTGATAACATCTGATGCAATATTTTTGGTCGCCGATTTTCAGATGAGGATTAGCTATGGCGAACCCTTTTCTCACCAGAGGTGCGACAAAACGAAATAATCTCGAAAATATAGAGCCAATGCCTCGGCTGTACATGACAGGTGTCCCATAAAAACCCGGCAGGGATCCTCCTGCTTGATTTTCATAGTAACTCACAAAACGTTGGGGGTCGTGATGAATCATCGTTTTGCAAAAGATTGCCCAGCTTTTGAAGGTCGGAAATGAAGTTTCACTACACTCTTACCGTAGGTAAACTTTATTGGTTCGTTCTGATCGTTTTTTATCTCTATCTGTATATTCTCGATGTGCGTTTTTGTTACCGGCAAGTAATATGCAGGACTAAAATATTGGGTGATGGTGTCGCCGAATGTTCCTTTTATATCTACGGTTCTCAGGAGAGGAGCAAAAGCATCACCTAAACCGCTGGTGACTGACCACGTTACTATAGCAGTATAGATGAGTTACGCCTGCATTTATATCCGCTGGGTAGGCTGCTGATTTATCATCAAATTTGAGCCACTGGTCTGGTTTTATTCCAAGCATATAAGCGACGGGCTTTGGAAAGCGAAAACGATATTGTCCTCCTCCCTGAAATTCAATTTTCCTGTGAATTGGACTATAGTACAAATTGACATCAGAGTAAATTTTTCTGAAGCAGGACTCGAGTTCCTCTTTGAGCTGAGTTATGGTACTATAGTAACCACCTCGAAACATTTGAAGCTTTAACTTGCTCGCTGTCGCGGGGGGTTTTGGTTTCTTTATCCATTCAAAACAGGCTACCTCCAAAGGTATGTTATACCAGATGTGTGCAGTGGCGGTTCTAGAACATTTTACATGGGGTGGCAAAGGAGGGGCAAGAGGTCATGCCAGGGTGGCATGGGAGGGCGGACAGTACGTGATATTTTACACTGTATATAACCTATTTATTGTTAATTCATGCCCTAACACAAGTGTTCTTAATGCACAAGAGAAACAAGTTGTTCAGACAAACAATCGGGTGCCCTTTGAGTCCCCCAAGCTTACTTCAATAATTTTAAATGGAAGGAATCTACAAAATGTATTTTAAAGCAATTAATTAATGGAACAGGTTGTTTTGCATTACAAAAAATGTGTTGTCTTAGTATTAGACAGACATATTTGCATGTGCTCACTAAGCATTATTACATATTAATTTAATATTAAACAAATCAAAATGGCCAATTATTCCAAAATGTTGCTGCTAATATAATCATATGCTTGTCAACTTTAACTGATCAAAAATAAATTCTGAAAAAATACTTGAATTATCTATGAAATTGCAATATTGACACACGTCCCTCAGTTTGTTTCAACCCTGTCACGCCATACCATTTACCCTCATATTAAAATAATGGATCAGTCCATGTGTGATCTGCATTGAGGGAATTACATCACAAATGTGTCAGTTTCTTCTCTTACCTATATTTCAGTTTTTGTATTTTCATATTAAGATTGACAAGCTCAACATTTCAACTATGTTGTATGAATTAATAATAGTAAATAATTGTTTATTACAAAAATAAACAATAGTTTTGCAAAATATTACAATTGTGTAATGTCCTTGATTTCCATGTGGTGCCATATCTTAGCTAAACAAGGTCTCATGCCTACTTTTTGTCAAAAACTTCAACCCTGTTAAATGTTTTCAAGTAAATTCCTAGTAATTATTTATATTTTGTGCCTGGGGTGGGAAAATGTAAGTAGTCCACTACCAGATGTTATGACCAAACATTTTGGTTTCATTTTTCAAAGATATAAAGACCCAAAAGGGTCTTTATATTTAGAATACTCTAATTCTGCATACTGTAAGTACTTAGTTATAATTAAGTACACAAATGACATGATCCATCTCTTCATAGAGCTAAAGGTGACCTGTGCAGCAACACATTTCAATCAATAATTGTCAATACAAAGAGCTGCTAGATTGTGCTGCTGTAATGGAATATGTAAGGAGAATAAGAACATACCATGTGGTCCAGCTGGAGTTTCATCTGCCTCCTGATCCCTGCCTCTGGCCCTCTTTCTGATACTTCATCTTTATTCCTCACATATATTTCTTCTTCTTCTTCACTAATGTCTTCATCTCCTCCTCTTCCTCCTGCTCTGACCCTCCTGGTCTCTTCAGTGAACTCTCTTTTCCTTTTCCTCTTTCTGTTTGTCCTGATCTCTTCTCTGATATGTCTTTTTGTTGTTGTTGAATCACTCCTATACTCTGGCCTGCAAGAATCTACTTGTGAAAAGTACTGTTACAAATGCTTGTATAACTTGACACGTTAGGGCCATGTAGCCTAGCTAATAAGTAGCATATCATCAGAAAGTATTTATCAAGCGCACACAGGCAGCTGTGTTTAGATCCAGTTTTTACGGTAAAGGATGTATCCTGGTTTCATTGATCTGGCCTCATTGCTGTGATGTGTAGTTTACGTGGATTTAATAGTAGGCTACCGCATAGTTTAGCAAAGTGATCGATCTCCTAGCTAACGCTGTCTGCGTAGTATTTTGTAACGTAACGCCCCAAACAGCGCCCGTCTGTTAAACGCTATCGATTCAAACGGCAGCATTTTATTAATATTTAGTTTCAAGCTCTTGTCCTTAGTAAAAACAAAACTAGTGGAAGGGGAAATGCTCCCAGGGGAAGCTGATGCTGGGACAGCTCGCTCCCTCTCTGAAGCTCTGTGAGCCGCGGTCTGTGTGAACGCTGCTCCGCAGTTTAATGCAGGGCCGTAGCTGCGTTTTTAACGGGCCTAAAATGATATTTAAAATGATTCACTTTTAACTAATGTAATGCTTGTTTCGTTGCTTGAGAAGCTTGTGGAAATAGTGTAGGTTTGTTTTAATACAGTTTTAGGGAAACAAAAGTTAGGGGGGAAGCTGGGGGGGCAAGGCTCTACAGTGGGGGGGGGGGGGGGGGCAGCTGCCACCCATTGCCCCCCGTAGATCCGCCCCTGGGTGTGTGGGTATGACATTTCTGTCATGTCGACCTGCCACGAACCATCCAAGTGTAAAGGTTGTGCCAGGTTCACCTGATAACTAGAGCTTGTATTGTTTTGAAATGCATCAAGGCTGGCATTGGACGGCAGCGTAATGTAGAACCCTTCATTTATCTCCATGGCTGTAATGAAGGACTGAGCGTTGAGTCTGTTTTTATACATCTTTGATTTCGCCAGAATCAACCCAGCTGTTGAATTTATCGGGCCAGTTATTCCAGCTTACAAACATTTGTTTTTTCCCTCTCACCACACGTCTTTTCTAAATATTCTCGATTTCAAAAGCCTTGTCACTGGATATCTTCACTTTTTGTAACTCTTTCTCATAAAAAGTCCCCTTGATCTCTTCTCCATCATAATCTTTGAGTTTGTAAACAGGGAGTTGACGAGGTAAGCCTTCAGACACCGTAAATAATTCATCCGTATAACTTTTTTGCGAAGGCTAGAGGGGTTATACAGGTTCCAAAACACTTGAGCCGCATTTTCCTTGGTCACCTGCATTGGTGTCATTTTAATACTTCGATGATAACTATTATTGTAACTTTCAATTAGTTCAGGTAAGACGTCTATATATCTATGAGTGTTTTTAGCTGTAAAATACCGCCACATTTTAGTTTTCAGCGTACGGTTAAATCTCTCTACCACACACGCCTTCATATCACTGGCTGTTGCATAATGTGCAATACCTCGTTTCTTCAATAAGGTTTGAAAAACTTTGTTAAAGAATATCTTTTTAGGAATCTGACTGTGTGTTAAAATTGTATCAAAGGCTTTGGTAACCTCTATACCCGTATTCTTCTTTAATGCCTGAGCATAGGCTTTTTCCGAAAATACATCTACGACTGTTAACAAATAATTAAAACCATCATTATATTCGGACAGCGACTGCATATCGCAAAGATCTGCTTGAAATTGTTGTAGCGGTCTGAGTACGAAAACTCTGTTTCTTACAAAATGCACCCTAGCCGGCTTATGCAAAGTATATGCATCCTGCTCAGATAAATATTCTCTGACTTTCTCTACATTTACTTGTTTACCCATTTCATTCTGTACAGCTCTATGGAGTTTATCCACACCTCCTAAACTCCCTGGATTAGAAGGAGTGTAGTACACCCTTTGCATGACACGTTTCTCAGACATGTTCCCTGTTACAGCCCCGATGAGGTAATGAGTACAACAGTTTTTCTGACAACGCATTGTATTGATATGTCACACATGTATCAAAAAAAACATTTTCTCCAAGCAGAGAATAATAAACATGATTTTTCGGAAGGACACACTAGATCAAGTAAAATAAAAATAAAACAGATAAAATAAAAAAAACATACTTTAACGAAAAAGTATCAAAACTCTTCCAATTGCTGCCAAAAGTCCCAAGCTGCTCTTATATTCTTCAGTTGGGTCTCGTCGTTCTCTATAAGCTGGTCGTAAAGCTTCTCGATTTTAGCCTCAAAGAGTCTGGTGTTTCTGAGATTGTGCAGAATCGCCTCGGTAGCTCCAAAGACTCTCCTCTCCGACACATGAAGGTGGCCCTGGTGTAGAGCGTCCCGAATGGCTGGAATGAAACGAACAGTCCACAGTCTCTTTACCACTTCATCATAGTTTCGATCCAGATAGCATTCTTCGGTCAGAAACACTCGTGTTGCATTTGACTGGGATGGTCGACTTGACATCCGTAACATTTTTCCTTTCTGTACAGATGCAGGACATTATCCAACAGATGAACCACAACAGCTTTTACCGTATTCAGGAATGAAGATGTCCTAACACGTTCTGCAGCATCACCCTCTGGAGCACAAGGAAAGCATGGTGTATCAACACCTGCTGCTGCTGCGGGATAAGCTGTTGATTCCCCTGGAGACTCGGATGGAGTAGATGGAGGTTGATACATATCCAGCCAGCCAGTAATATCAATGCCAGCCATATAGCTGTCGAGCTCGGGTGTCCAGATTGTTGGAGAGGATGGGGGTCCTCCAGGCGTTTGCTCCAGGCTGCAACTCGTGGGGAGAGACTTGTTTTTTCTCAGATCCATGGTTAGTGTTCAACGAATGTTCTTGAGGGGTTCTCACTTTTAAATGATCTGGTGAGGAAGGCGGGACTTGTTATGTTGAGGGAGAGGCGGAGCCCTCTGTAAAAGTGAGAGTCTTTTGCAGTCAAACCTTTTTTGTTGCATACAACAAATTCTAATATTACACCCATACAACCTCATATAACTTCATATTGGGTTTCCTTATAGTTGTGTGAAGTAATTATAAAAAAAGACAAAGATCATGGGGGGAATAGGATATTTTATTATTTCCCTCTTTACGTATTTGAAAGGTACACAACCGGGGGGGAAATCTGCCACTTCCTCACAGAGCCCCTCCTCCAACACACATGAACGCGCGCACATGACCAAAGAGGGCACGAGATAAGTGTGTGCACAGCTCTTCGGCTCAAGGCGTCTGACCCCCGCACAGATGCTGCATTCGTTTCTTGACTGGCGCTCCGGACGGATGGCGGTAAGTTGTCACAGGCGTCTTGCTGATTAAACCCATATCGAGGCGTCTCTTGGCCATTTTTCTTTTTTGAAAGGTGACTTGGTAAGTGGAAATTACTGTCTTTCTATTTAGTTTGAGCGTATTTCTATTTTCACCTAATTCCACCCCCCACTATCTGCTGGCCTCATAGCCAAAGGAAGGGGTGGAGAAAGGGGGAGAGGCCTGGGCGGGGAGGGGGCGGGGGCTAGACAGTCTCACGCATAACTTCAAAGAGACACCTAGATTAACATCAAAGGTTTATAACACACCGGTGTGAAATCACACCTGCCTGTTATAACACCCCAACCCTCACCTCAAAGGGCAAACATGAAAGGCTAAATAGATTAGACAACTCTGAGGGGACAGGGGCCAGACAGTCTCACGCATAACTTCAAAGAGACTGCCTTAATCAACACCTAGATTAACATCAGAGGCTTTTATCACACCTACCTGTTATAACACCTCACATCAAAAGGATTAGACTACAAAGGGGTGTGAGGGGGCAGCGGCCCAGACAACATAACTTCAAAGAGACTGCCTTAATCAACACATCAAAGGATTAGACAACAAAGGCACTACACAGGGGGCGTTTCACACCTACCTGTTATAACACCTCACCCCCTCACATCAAAGGATCTCGAACAAAGGGAGGCGGGACTTAGCTCATTAACATAATTGTACCCCCTCACATCAAAGGATCTCGAACAATGGGAGGCGTAATTGGGGGCGTGTCACCTGTCACTTTTTCATGCATACTAATGTGATTGAAACAGTATTGGTAATACTACTCATGTTGATTTAATTCAATACAAATTGTTGGGGGGAACTGAAAGGCTATTACCGTACTGGTTACTTTGCAGACCGGACATGTCCCCCAAAACACATTTAGACGCTATCGCAACATAGAAGTACCTTTCAAATCCGATAATTTGTAAAACCTTCTAAATCATATTTAAGACCTTTTTAAGGCCTTAAATTCAGATTATCAAATGTAAGACTTTTTAAGACCCCACGGGAACCCTGATTGTAACTTTTTCAATTGTCTGAACTTCTCCCACCTCTGACAATAAATCCAGAGTGGTTACCTCCAATATCATTGAAAAGCAGACAGATGCTGCTTCTTTTTTCGGTTTTCGCTCATTTCTTGACTTTTTCCGACGCGCTTGCATTTAAATCCGGCTCCCCGTCTCCGCGTCGCTCTGTGCAGCTGGCCTGTACCACTACACATGCTGTGCTCCCCACCCTTCTTTCACATAATGGTATGATCCTAGTGTGTCCTCGCATATGATTGGCCGCATGGTGGCCCAGCTAAATAAAGACCCGCCCCTGCCTGCAAGGATTCTCAGCAAGAGTAGGAGCGGCTGAAGATTCTGCTCTCCCCGACGGGAGTCTGCTCTTCTAACGGCAGCTCGCGATCGGCGTGTTGGAGACACCTCAAGTCAGAAGGCTCAAGTCCAAGTCAAGTCCCGAGTCATTGGTGTTCAAGTCCAAGTCGAGTCGCAAGTGTTTTGTGATTTTGTCAAATCGAGTCTGACTCTAGTCCAAGTCATGTGACTCGAGTCCACACCTCTGGTAACTGTTTAATGGTGTTATCTTTGTTGCTACTCCCTTCCCCGTCAATTTAAAGTGTTGGTCCACAGCGTAAACGTATAAGTTTAACAAAATCCGCATCTAAAATTGTGGCATAGATACGTTATTTTCCCCTGTGCAATTCTCCAACCCAGTCTCACATCTCACATCACATCGTCATAAATACCGGAAACAGACCGAAAACATTTAAAAAAAATAAAATAATACTTTATTCCGAGTGTGCTTGCTTTTCTCTTTGAAAGTCATCACATAACGGCATTGTAATACACGGTTCGGCTGCATTAAATATTACATATCTGCCGTAGTTCTCTATCCAGGGAGGTAACGTGGTAGAGCCCTGCTGAGAAGACTTCTAGACAAACATGAGGAACTGCCGCCAAAACTGAATACGCGACGTGGATCATAAATATATATAAACAACATCTTACATTTCTTTTCACACAATACGTCTCCTTGCAGTATCAACACTAATTCGGCTGACTTTTATATTTGATCCAATTGGTAGATAGGCTGTATTTACACCATAGAGGTGCACAGCTGATATAAAGGGACACCTAGTGGTTAAAGCATTTTTTTTTTTTAATTATTATTAAACTGTGAATAATGTATTCACTCAAATAAATACAAAATATAATAAAATAAACATTAAGGTGCAGCATTTCGATGAACTGAAATAATCTGTATTTGAACTGTACTGTACTAGTACCTAAGCAGCCAGTTTGACACTATGACTTGCTTGTCATTGTATTTTCATGTTTTTTTTAAAGAAAAATTAACTTGTCCACATTGCTTGCCGAAAGGGCAGATCTGCTGGCACTAACAATGTCTCCTGCTGTGGAGAACACCCTCTCTAGGGACAGAGGTAGCAGATACAGCCAGGTAGCGCTTTGCTAACATGGCAACATAAGGATATTTGGCGTTTGTAATAGCTTTGGCTCGGTCTGAACTTGTTGCGAGTGGTGGAGGCTTACATGCTAGTGGGAGTTGAGTTTGCACTTCAGTCTTTTTTCTTTTGGTACCGGTGATATTCACGTTCGGGTGATGCCTTTTCAAATGAGTGTGCAAGTTTGATGTATTGCCAGCCGCGTAACCAATTTTAGTTGAACAATGCCGACAAACAGCTTTGGTTCGGTCCACCTGTCGGCATCCGTCATCCTTGTACGTAACTGTGAAACCAAAATGTTCCCAAACCGGAGACTTCAATGATGCTGGAGGATTTTCGAGCTCAACTTTATCTGCGTTCGCCATTTCGACAGTTCCTCAAATGACTGACTACATTTGAATGCATCCCTGTGACCAGCTCTCATAATATGCCTCTCGTCCAATGAAATGACTTGCTCGCTCTATGACGCGTTGAACCCAAGCAGCAAACTCTGGGCCACATCCGGGATGCGAATCAGGAAGTGCCTCAAACTGCAGTTCATCTAGTGGCCAGTAGGAGCAGTCTGCAGAAGGGAGCAATTTCCATAGACCCCAATGTTAAAATGCCCAACTTTACAGCAGAAATAAACATGTTTACATCGTGGTTTCAAAACATTTTATTCTCAGTATAGTTAGATTGCCCCTTCCAGTCTATGGATCCTGGAGTGAATTTTTTCTCAACTCATGTGCTTAATTAATATTCAGTCTTAAAGTGATGCATAAATTAGGGCGTGGTCACTTTGATTGACAGGTACGAGCCTCACTGTCGGCTAACAGCAATTTGTCAGCTCTGTAGGCTCATAGTATTCAATAACCACAAATAGCATGCATCCATTTCAGAACGAGTAGCAGTGACCACAAGCTGGGTTGTTAGCTTAATACTGGGAGCATATTAGCTTAGCTTCTTAGCCTGAGCTAGGTCTGGAATTTCACGTCCGTTGTCAGCAGGTCCCGCCCTGTCCCGCCTCGGCTCCGCCTCTTTGCCCTTATTTGGAGCAGGCGGGAGTTAAAATCGACGTCACTGTCGAGCCGTTAGTGGCCGACTGCGTCTACTAAGGGCTTCTCGGCAACTCTGCAGAATCCTATGGATGACGTCACGGACCCTACGTCCATTTATATATACAGTCTATGGTTGAACCCAATGTGAGCAAATTACTCTGAATGCTGCGACACAGCACCTGAGATTACTTCTCAATTTTTTACGTTTAACGTTATATTCGTTCGGTACACTTCGGTACACACGTGTACCGAACCGAAGGTAGGTACGTGTACTGTTACACCCCTAGTAGATAGTATAAGAAATGTGCAGAATATGGTGGAGGTATACACACATATTGATAGATGTCTTGTAATGCACTGTTGAGGAACCTGCGACCAAAGTTTTTCATCTCCGACCTTGTCAGGTATTGGACAATCAATAAATAAAGAACACAGAATTATTAAATATAAAACACAGAATGTGTGTGATTATACTAAATGATTTACAAATAAACACCACTGCATATTTACAACTATTACACATGCTGATGCAAATGTTTCCAACTTGGGATCAATAAAGTATATCTTATCTTAAGATGATCGATGGGTACTGCCATATTTGCAAAATGTGCCTCTGAACCTTGACAAGTGCATGTTTCAGGCTTATCAATTAACAACAGGAGGGGTCACAGACATAAGACCAGCTGTTAAATAAAGCCCTTCTGACCTTAGCTGTCATGTGGGTATATATTAATGCTGCCCATTATGGGCACAAGCAATTTTCACCCATGTATTAATTATATGTTTTAAATGTCAGTGTTTCCTATCCACCTAAACCTCCAGGGATGTACACAGTTTAATACTGGCAACTTCTTATTATGGAAAATATGAAAATGTCTTTTAAAACTACAATTCCCAGTAGAGACGTGCCATAGAACATGTTGCGAACATGGTTGCGAAACACACAATAGCCAGCATGTGTAGTTCTGGTGACGGGGTGGGGGAGGGGGGGACGGGGTGGACCCATTCAAATCCAGTTTTGGACAGTCTGCCGTGGTTCCATCCCATTTCAAAGTGTTGTTCGACGCTCGGCGTAACCCTCTGAGCACACTCAAACATCCAATCACAGAGCTTGAGGACTATCACGGGGTTTGTCAAGCGAAGCGGAGAGAATACTTACTTGCGGGTGTAAAATTATCTAAAGCAACTACTATGAGCTGCTCCGACCCTCGGTCCTGACGGACTCCAACTTGTGTTTATTAATCAAACAAATAAATAAACACAAGAATAATTATGTGTTATTGCTGAGTAAATGGAGAATTGCACAGGGGAAAATAACGTAGATCTATGCCACAATTTTATAGATGCAGATTTTGTTAAACTAATATGTTTGCGCTGTGGACCAACACTATAAATTGACGGGGAAGGGGGTAGCAATAAAGATAACACCATTAAACAGTTACACAACATAACAGAAATAATATCGATAGCATCGTCCCTAGCAACCACCTTGGTAACAACGAAAACGTTGAATGGACACAATTTCCTGAAGTAATCTTTGTAATAACTAGCAAACTAAAGATCATGTACATCCACTGCACACATAATCTGAAATAACAACTCATATTTCTCGCATCAAATGACATCAAAAGGCATTTTAATGGCCAAACTAACCTTAAAATAGGCATTTTCCACCGAGAATAAAACGAAGTTCGGCCATGTTTCTTTTTCTGCAGGGAGAAATTTGAAGATCACGTGACATAGATGCCAGCCATTGGAATGAATGGTGAAAAAAAACGTAGGGATCCTACAATTTCAGAGGCGTTTTCGTAGAAATACTACGTCCCTAGTTGTGGACCAACGTAGTTATTATACGTTTTTTTGTGAGACTGGGTTGAAAATGACCAGGGGCACCGAGATCAAACAACTACAAAGAGACACAAAGCAGCTACAAAGAGATACAAAAAACCACTAGAGAAAGACACAAAGTAACTACAAAGACTCTCGGATTTACAACAAAGGGAAGCAAAATGACAACAAAGAGATACAAAACAACAATGGACAGAAACTAAAAAGGCTGATAACTAAACTGTCTGTGGATTTTGCTCCTATGAGAAAGTGTTCGGGCCTTTTGAATGTCTGTGCCCAGGGTGCCATTGTCTCATGATCCACTCATGAACACATACAGTACACTTTTGCAGCCTGCAAACATACAAACACACACACACTGCTGTATTGGAGACTGTGTGTGCCGGCTACGGTTATCAATAATTCAATGTGACTGTGTGGATCCAACCTCTGGCTTCACACACACAGTAATGAAGGGATAGGTTCAGATAGCTCCCAGTAATCACTCCCCACTCCAACACTTGGGTTTTTCTGCTTCTTCCTCCTTCCTTCATCCAGTTCAACATCTTCTTTTTCTTTCTCTGTTATGTTTCTCCGTGCTGGCCTGGATCTAAGTCAGTCTCATGAGCTAAACGGAGAAGCAAACGCGCCGAGAACAGCAAATCAGCATCTTTGTTCTGCAGCTCTGCCTCCTCTCAGATCTGTTTTACTCCTCGGAGCAGCTGATCCAATCATTACCTCCGCGCTCGCCGCTGTTCTCTAACTGTAATGGTGTTGTGTCCTGAACTCTCACCCCCTGTGCTTCATCATTGTCACTCACTGAGCCAGAAAACAAGTAGATATTCAATTACCAGCAGGGGTTTGGTGGCGTTGTGAGCATTCAAATGTAGATTACCCAATTAAGCCATAGGAGGGCACTGTTTGATTAGATTAAGACACACACAGATCTTTATAAAAGATTACGCTTTTCAAAAATAATTACAAAAAAAGTGCATTCTCAATCTGCTGTGCACCACTCAAGGTTTAATATTTGTGTTGGCTTTACATCCCTAATTAGTCCATTTCTGTAAGTATATTCCACTTTACGGAAATAACCAATTATTGTGGGCTGCAATGACTAAAAGGGTGAGCAGAGATGTCTTTTCTGAGTGAATGTAATTACCTCCTATGTGTATGTTGATATAATGCACTGCAAGGCCCTTCATCTCAGATACAAATAAATCTTCATGCTCCAACACATGATATTTCAGACAATAAAGAAGTGGTTCTCCGGTGTGAAAGACCGTCCTGATCCACCCCCCAACACCTTTGGGATGAAGTGGAACATACAGTGAGAAAGAACCATCACCTGACCTCACTGCTGGAGCCCAGTAATGCTCTGGTGCCTCAACGAGAGCAAATCCCTGAAGTGAGGTTCAACATCTGGAGGAGAGACTGAAAACAGAGGAGTGGAGGTTGTTAGAGCGCACATTAATGAGGCTGGAGTCACATGTAAAGGGTCTCTGCACACATCACTGCAGTTTTTATGAGAAGGTTAACTTGTCGTCCTTGTACAAAAACAGTATAATGGACCAGTAAAGAGGGTTTCATCCTTCCCAATTCAAATTCTTATTTATGTTCTTTACTGACTGCTAAAACAATAGATCACACAGACACATTCAATCATAAATAAAGGACTAATAGACCCCTGATGAACATGTTCTGTTCCTAAACACTGCTTATTAGTTTGTTAGTGCAATCTTTAGTTATTTTCAAATCAGTTTATTTAAAGTGGAATATATCATGTCGTTTTTAACCTTTTGCTGTTTTGTGTCACATCAGCAGGGAAGTGCACAAAGATGTTAAGGTGGCATTGCCTGTCAAAATGTCATTGCATTAATAAAACAACCGTTATGGCTTTCACTAAGCCCCATCTCCCATATGTCCTGGGGACGCATGCAAGTAATACACATTTGGATGAAATGTGTATTTGATTTAGTGTAACTTTAGCAAATATGGGCTGATCACAGCAAAAAGGGGTAGAATATGTTGTTGCTCAATCATCTTTTGGTCCGACATTGGGCATGTGCAACAGATACAGTATAGCATTCAGTTGAATATCTGTATTCTATTACATTTACTTTTTCACAGGAATGTTTCCCAAAACCAAATAACATTTTCATTGGCCATGTTCACACTCACATTCAAACCTGAATTGTATCACTGCAAACAATGAGAACTCACTGGATTGATTAAAGCAGAATGTATACAAGATAGCCTACTGTAATCAGCCGTTGTTTCCCCCCTGGTGGACATTGGGGGAACTTACGCCAAACAAACCCAGTGATTCCACTGTCTCCACTGATTGGAGCACAACACACCTGTGACCTGACACTTGCCCTCTGAGAAAGTAGTCCTCTACAGTACCTTTTGTGTGTTGCTTTACAAACAAACACAGTTTTTCTTTTAAATTACTTGGAGATCTTTTAGTTTAACCAAGAGGGAAACAAGCTCAAATGTACAGTCACACATCATTTTCTCAAGGATTGTTTTGGATACATTTGGAGCCTTTTTTTTCTCTGTGATTCATTTCTTGGAATAAATGGGAAAATAACCAGCGAGATGTTTACTGAAAGGAAATTCTGAGGCATTCATTTTGAATTAGATTTGCTGCTGCATTTTCAGTTTGGCTGGCGGTGAAGTGATTACACAGCTCTACATTGGATTTGTCCTGTTGTTGTTTGATTTATTGATTCCTGGTGGATTGTTCTTTGCCTTTCTGTACAACATTACATCCCTTTATTGTCCGAGAAAGCTGATTTCTCAAAGTACTTTCAGTCAGGTACTTCTTCCCAAGAGTCTTCCCTGAAATAAAGAGAATAATTAAGGTGGCATGTAGAGATTTGCTGTCACTAAGTGAAGCTCTTTGGTGACGAGTAGATGGTAAAGCCACGCTTCATCTAAAGGAGGCCACGGCTCTCAGGAGGAGCCCATGGAAAAACCTCCCCAGCGAAAAGCAACTTTAAAATGCTCTATTAGCTGCTGTCTATATGCAGATCAGATTCACTGGGTGGCCTCATTTCATACAGTAGATCATGAATTGATCATGTGTGGAAGGATTGCGCACGCTGGTTAGAATTACATTCAATAAGAAGAGCTTCATCACAGACCCAGCTGCACAGGAATGATTTAGGATGTTATGTATACAGTTATTACATTTTTCTGGTGGATAGGAAGTTGTGATTCAAAGTTTCATTCACCAGTGATTGCCCAGTGTTAACTGAGGCTACTGCACTATAGCTAGGGGATTTTAAATGTGCTTGTATCATTTTTATAGTGTTTTAATTGTGTTAAAGAGGACATACTATGTTCATTTTCAGCTTCATATTTGCATTTTGTGTCGCTACTGTGAAATGTTTAAATGTTTTATTTTTCTATAAGAGGCCAGTCTGAATTGACTGGTTAGCTTGCCGGCTCTGCTCTGATTGGTTAGACATGTCCCGCCCCTTCACCTATGTAAAATGTGTAGGAGTGCTAGCCAATAGAAGCATGACGGGCCGCCCCTCCCTACAGGCCAATCACGCAGGCTGCATTGGGCCCCGCCTTGCGCAGGGGGCCCCGCCCAGAGGGCCTCAGCTGCTGTGTGCAGGTCTCCGCTCAGTTCTCCGTGCACCCCCCGCGAGAGTGAGAGGTGACAAGGGGAGCGTGTCTGTAACCCGACACCGTTGCAATGAATCGACATCTGACCAATCACGGCTTTGATACGGCCAATAGTGCAGGTTAAGAGATGTCGGTGAAAAGACAGTAGGCTTGTTTGAGACAAGCGAGACCTGCGCAGTTGCGATCAACGTCTTGCTAGTGCGTTGCATGATGGTCAGTCATTTTGTCCAACTTGCTCTGGAGGCAAAGCCTACATGAGACATTGAAATCTCGCGGGACAAAGACGCCCGCAGCCTTGAGAGCGAGGCGCGGCGAGGCGCGGCGAGGCGGCGCAGTTCCTCTCCACGGGCTGCGGAAGCAAAATGCTTGATGGGAAACGACTCGCTGGTATCTCGAGCTGAGCGCTCATTGGTGGTTTTTACCCCGTGCTGCTGATGAAACTCTCCAATTGGCTCGGCAAAAGTTTGTTGTTGTTTTGTGTCAGTTTTACGTCGCCACTTCCATTCACATTTTTCATCATTGTTCCACAATGTTTATCATCATGAAATTAATATCCATATATTTTATACTATACTTGCACTGCTTACCGTTTTCATACTTTATATATCATAGCATATTCATACACACTGTTCATACTGCTCATAGGCTGATATCTAGTGTATTCATACCCCTCACTGTTTGTTCATCATTCAATTCATTCTATATTTTATTGTGTCTATTGTGTACATTACTTTTCACTTCACTGCTTGTTGCACCTGGTTAGAAGCTAAACTGCATTTTGTTGTCTCAGTACCTGTAATATGTGCAATAACAATACATGAATCTAATCTTGAGCAGAAACAAATGTATTTACTTAGTACATATCTGACATTAACGATTAAACACGTGTGTATTCTTTATAAATGCAAACCGAGTCAAGCCCACTCCGGAGGTGGCGGTATGCACCTTAAAGTTGTTTGCAATCCGCCAAAAAACCGAGAGAAGAAGAAGAAGAAGATGAAGAAGCCGACTCCAAGCTGTCCGACTTCAGGCGAGCTTTTTTAGACCTCCCCCGGCTGCGATCGGCTATTCTCGTCTACTTTCGAGGCGAGCCGCAACGCGTCTCAAACAAGCCTAATTTCAGTCCGCGCAAGCAAGAAGGAAAAAAAACAAAACATGAAGAAACTAGAGCATCACTCGAAGGTGGGTTATTGTATGAGTCAAATGTACAACTTGCGAATGTTGTATAAGTCAAATTGCCATTTGCCATATAAAAACATCAGCTGCAATTCACGACATGAAGAAGGCAGTCTCTGCATAGCATACAGGCTAATGGAGATGCAGTTATTTCCAGCATTCTTTATTGAACATTCTTTCAAGTATGTTATGCCTTGTATCTGCTAATGTACAGGAGGAAGAGTGATACACTCTCTGTCTAGTTGGCTTACATAACAGTTAAAGTTTACAGCCTAAAACACATGGAGCATTTTTTTAGTAGTAGATTATTAGTAGAAGTAGTTTATTTGCATATTTTAAAATTTTTGAGGCTAGTATTTGTTGATTATAATAATAAACAGGAATTATATTTGCAAAGTAGCCTACTTCGTTTCCAAACGTTCTTTTTTCACTCCTGTCGGTTGGGGGGGGGGGGGGGGGCCTCATCTCACCTCACCTCACAATGGCGGCCCTCAGCATGAGTGTTACATAGTGATGTCATTTTGTCACATAAGTAAACAAAAGAGTCCAATGGAGGCGTATCAGGAAACCTTATCAGGTTGTTGGGGATGTGGGAGAGGAACTTTGGGATTTTAACCCCAAAACAGCAGAATATAACCCTTCCAATCGAATGTTTTTTTGCCTCTTTTTTTGGTATGCTTGTGGCAAAAACGATGTATCATATTGAGAATAATAATGCTGCCTGTTGCAACATAAATGATATTTTTGAGGATCAGTTGAGTTGCTCTTTTTGAACAACGGCAGAAACAGCCCAGGAGCGTTGGCCCAGATTCACTCATCACATCACATGCTTTTGGAGCTCTCCAGTGTATATATTTATTTATATACCTGTACACTATGTGTGCAGATTGACTTAGGAGGCTCTCTGCTGGGCTGCATTTAATTACTATGAAGATACATTTTCTGGGATGTCAGAAATATGTGTTTGGATGTCAGTG
This sequence comes from Harpagifer antarcticus, assembly GCA_902827135.1. NCBI lineage: Eukaryota > Metazoa > Chordata > Actinopteri > Perciformes > Harpagiferidae > Harpagifer > Harpagifer antarcticus. The sequence continues at coordinate 940,324 of CADEHL010000717.1, forward strand.
TGAGAAGTTTTCCCACTCTTGCCATAAGCAGATTATACAGAATATTTGATTTGCTTCTCCAACTGGCACTCGTGGGGATTTGGTAATACTGTCAAAAAAGATGTGAGGAGAAGTTGAGAGGAGCGATGGAGAGAGATAGCAGGAGAGAGGCGGCCTTTGATCAACTCGAGATCTCACTGGCTCTCTGGCAGCCAAAGCTTGCTCTTCTAAATTGCATCTCTCTCCGTCTCTTCCTGTTGTTAGTCCTTAAAACTGCCTTCTACTCTCAAACTTCCAGCGCTATACAATCTGATCTTCAGTTTATAGACTGTTTTTAACTTATTTTTGTCACTTCGTCTTTGTCTTCCTTAGAATTCCTAACCCACCCAAATACTCTATATGTCCCAAACTTTTTCAAATAAAAGAAAATGCTGTTCTCCAGATGAAAATCCAGCCCACTCAGCTGGAAACCTTTTTTTCGAAGCGCTATCATATACTCTGGTTTTGACAGTTAGAGAGCCTCCAGGGGCTGGGTTGGCAGGGAAACTCTCGCACTGAGAGCCAGGCCGGGCCGCCAGCCATTAGACTGTCACTGGCTCAGAGTGTCCCTCTTTGATGATGAGCTGTGGGATCTAGACGGGTAACTCCAACATTACAGTTCACTTGGAGGTTACAGGAGATATTTGGACTAAATTTGATGTAGAACAGCTCGTCTTCTCTTTCAACTAGAGCCCACAGAGCACCCGCCACCAAAGCTTTAGGCACACAGCTGCTGCTATAGAAGTCAAATTAGCCTGAATCTTTCCGGTGTTCCTGTTATAATAGTGTTACAGCAACTTTCATCAGTCTCCACTGATGATAAGATCTAAATAATAAAACGTTATCATGTTGCTCCAAACTGCACAGAAAGCATTGTAATTTGTGTTTGGCAGGTCTGTGTCGCCATTTCTGTCTAAGTGCCCCTCCTTCCTACAAAAACCAGTAATAACATGTTCAGGTATTATCTAAGTTCCTATAAATGTAACTGCATGTGTTTGATTGCCATATGATATTTTCTCGTATAGATCTTAGGCCCCTGCATTTAATCAAATCCAAATCATAATGGCAGACTTTATAATGTCTACCGAAAGCGTATCGTTGATTGAAGAATTGACATAGTATCATGCTGTAAACAAACTTGTGATTGAACAGTTTGCAGTAAATCAATAACCTCAATACTACAATACGACAATACTGTATATAAGAAGTGACATACTGTTACTTTAACAATTGGTTTGTGGACTATGGGTTTTAAGCTTTGAGTTGAGCATTTGGACATCACTGTCCAAGTTAGTTTTTTCAAACCAATATGGTTATAATATATAATATAATAGGGTAGTGCTTAGTTCAACCGAATGCTGAAAATAACATTTTTAGGTTATCTAGAAGTCATAATTTAGTTTCATAAAGTTATAAGAAAATATGCTGTGTCGTTATTGTTTGACAAAAATACACCCTACCAGACACTGTGCTCGCAACTGATCAATCTCTGTTTTTCTGTAAATGGGACCGTAAGAAACAAAATAAACATGATGCTGTACTGTAAGTAAGAAGACTTGAAACTAGTGGTTGAGACCAAACACGTATTCGAACATGTTAACTGATGTAATTAATTAAGTGAGCAGTAGGGTCTTTTTCTCATAGACTTCGATACAATCTGACTTATTTTGCAACCACTTGAGGCCTCACTTGCTGGCTATTTGAGATGAGGCATTGTAGTCAGTTTTAAGACATGGCGATTGCCACCATCCTACACATTAATCATTGGGTCTATGGGGCCCCTGAGGCTCTGCCCTGGTGTATATTGAAATAATTACTTATGGCAGCAGGTGGAAGCCACCTTATTGGTGAATAAACGTTTTTACTTAATGGTCATTAAACGTTGATCAAATTAACAAGACCTAACCAAAGTACAAGTTTTACAAAGTGATATTATCTTATTCATTAAAAGTAATATTAGTTTCATGAGTAACAACACTTTTTTTAAAGCAGTGTTTTGCAGAATGATCTCAATGTTCTCTCATTACTTAACACAGTTAATCTGTATATTGAGGACATGTGGGGGAGGCTGGATCTCTGCAGCTCCTGCGTGGAGGCAGTAGGATTGAGGTTGCGCTTGTCGATACTCGTGTGTGTGGGCCCTTCTCACTTCTCTTATTTTTCATTTCCTCGCTCCTCGGTCTCGGTCTCACCGGAAGTTGATTTGTCTGCGCCATCTTGAGTAGCGTCCCAATGGCCTTATTTTTGACCGAGGACCGAGGATCGAGGAGCGATAATGGAGGAGCGATAATGGAGGAACCACCAGACCATCCTCCGATGAAATCCTCAGACACTCGCCCAGCCCCTTACTGTGTATCGCTCACTGATTGGACGATGCAGCGCATGCACTGATCTGATGCTTCTTGACATGAGAGCAGAGTGAAGAAAATACATGAACCTCACGGGAGTCACTCCTCAGTTTATACCGTGTTTTGTTTCAATTCATGTTTCATTTAGTTACAAATGTGTGATATATCTGAACAACAAAGTGGTCAAAAATCATTTTATACATTTTTTGGAAACATTTCCATGATCGCTTTTTTTGTTTTACATTTTCATTTATTGTCATTTCCATTCAGTCAGTCATTAAGTGCTATTTAAATGTTAATGTGCTACATATCCACACAAACAAACAAAGTGTGCAATCCAATGAATGTTAATCTAACTGGGTTTTGATAGATAACAGATCTCTTTTTCTTCTCTCAATTATTGTATTTCTATTGTGCACTCTAATCAATATTAATCAAACTATTGTTCGTTTATACATTTTAAGAATGGTGTTTATCTTTTTTGAGAATGAGTTCTTATTGTATTTTATTTATTTGGGTCTACAACAGATGATACAAATGTTTGTGTCAGTAAATGTGTACTAACAGAGGTGGGGTGTGTGTGGAAATAACGGGGACAGAGCTGCCGCCAGACGATCAGCTGTGCGGCGTCATCACAAACGGACGTCGCTTCAAGTGACGCTCCGGAGGAAAGGACGTCCCATTGCTCTTAAAACTCATTTCCCTGCTTCTCGTGGTTTCCTTGCGTTCCTCCATGCTTCCCTGGTGGGAGGGACTAGACGCAGGGAAACGACGCAAGTGAGGGAAGCAAGGATTTAATTTAACCGAAGTGAGAAGGACCCTGTGTGTGTGTGTGTGTGTGTGTGTGTGTGTGTGTATATATATGTGTATGTATGTGTGTGTTTATGTACCATTGGTGGAGACTGCAGTGTCAATGGGTTGAACTCCATCTGTGAGTTCACAAGCTTTGTTTGCTCTCCAGTCGACCAGTCTGTAATGTGAGATATACTGTCCTTGTACTTCAGTTCTTTCAAATGTTCCAACCAAAGCATTACACACAAATTGAAAAAGACATCAGTGTTATTATTTAACACATTCAGGATACAGTGTGGTCATCTAAAATCATCAGCCAGATTGTGCTGTGCAGCATTAAGTGAGCAACTGCTAATTAAATTGGTTGCGTCAAAAGGCCATGGGGAATACTTTCACATTTCCTTTTTTATCTCATTGTGAAAAGAAGTCATTTGGTGTAAAACTCTTCTTGTATTAAATGAATTCTGTCCCTGTACATCCTTGCCCTGTGCTGCTGGACGTGACCCTGCTGTGGAAACATTTTCCATTGTCGATATTTCATTTGCAGTCCTTGGGTGAATTCTACAGGCACAGATAGAGTGAATGTTTAGAGTAAGTGTCTGCAAATAAAGAAGGTCATTCCTGGCCCTCCAGGAATGACCTTCCTTACAGCAAGGACTGAGGGGAGAAACATTTCAGATCTCTGTGGATCTTGTTTTCATGTGTTGTCTAAATCTGAAGTATTAGTGTCCTGCTCGTTAGCAAGATGATCATCATTATCAATGCTGCTGCTGATGTAGTTTAAATCTGATTATGTATCTACCTAATACAAGTTTGATCTCTGTCAGCTGCAACAGTTCTGTTTTGTTGGAAGTTTTTTTAAATATTTTTTTTATATAGATACAGGATATTTGAGTGCAAACCCAAATGTCCTTGTCAACACTGTAGAACATCTGCTCGAGAACATGTATGGGTGGTAAAATGATATCACGTTATTCATTTTTGCAGTTGACTTTATATTAATGGCTTGATTTAATGTTCAACATGAGCACGAGTGAGCCTCCTTGCTTCAAACTGCTGTCAACCCACAACCCCTTTGTCATCTTCTATTTGAGACCGATATTACATTTACTTTTTTATATTTAATTCTGCTGTCTTCAGGCAGACATGACCTAAGTACCTTAGTACTTTATAGTAGAAAGCCATAGTGTTATTGGTACCATCTGCATTTTTCCTTTCTGTTCATGAATTAATGTCTGACAGAGAAATTGGATGCTTTGTACCAGAGATGTGGACTTGAGTTTACTATATTCACTGCTTTGTGTCACTTTGGGGAAGTTAAAGACTTTGACTTGACTTAAGCAAAGAGGACTTAACTTTTCAGGTCAACTAGGAAATATAAACATTATAAGTTGTCCAATATGAGAATACAAATGTGCAGAGTTTGCTTGTTATCAACCTGTAATTGGCTGTTGCAAGGGCACATGGTGCACAGCGAAATAATGCAAATGTTTAACTTAAGGCACAACTGCTAACTTGGTGAAGTTGGCTGTTCAATCCTTTTGAATACAGGGGAGTTTTTTTTATAAACTCCCCCAGGCGACTGAGGTCCTTGGAGACAGCAGGGCCTGGGATTAAAGTTCACCCTCACAGGGAGGTGTCATTGGGAGGTTGATTGTTATGTGTTGTCATACTGCCACTTCTGCATCTGATTTACTGTCAAGATTTGGTCCAATTTGGATCACTGCACCACATTTTATGCTGATGTGTTTCCAATGTTTGTTTTTTGTTTTGTCCTTTCTGAATTTAAATCAAATGTCCTATTGCTATGGCTCTCAAGGGAACTAGACTGAAATCATAATCATACAGTTGACCAACATGCTGTTTTTGTTTCCTCTTTTTATATATGCTTTTTCTAAGGAGCACAGTCAACAGGATTTGTAGCTAATGCAAGATGTTGGGGTGTGCGGGCTGGGATCCTGAATGAGGATGTCGGCTATGAAAAATGGCGTGTCGGACAAAATGTTGTTGAAATATTGTTATATGGCCCTGTTGGCCTTTCAGAGGCGGGAGAGGAAGGACAATGGTGAACTAAATCCTTTCTCCTTTCCATCCTGTTTTTAGGAGACAGCTGTGAAATGAAGGTGTTAATTATTCATGAAGTAATATGTATATATTTAAACTGCAGGAATGGAGACAAGCATCCATTATTCAGCACACTGGTGCTTTTTCTGAGATTAATCATTATTAAGTGAGTGTGTGGGTGGGAGAGTGGACACAGGAGGACGAGCGGATGTGTGTGTGTGTGTGTGTGTGTGTGTGTGTGTGTGTGTGTGTGTGTGTGTGTGTGTACGCTGCATGCAGAATCATAAATCACCCAAGTTGATCTCAAGTGTGTGTGAGTGTGTGTATTTAATTACGTTTCAGTACTGTTTAATTATTGCTGGGTCTCAATATTAACATTCGAGGCACGAGCGTTTGTGTTTATATATAAGTTGCATAATTGCACACAGGAGTACTTTGTGCTTATTGAGTATTTGATTGTTTGATTTTTCTGTGTGTGTGTTTGTGTGTGTGTGTGTGTGTGTGTGTACTTCAGCAGTCAGATTACAAACAATCATGACCACAGTCTACTGATCAATAGCCTACCACCTCTTACCATGCTAGTCACACCTTACTGTGTGTGTTTCTTAGTCTATAGAAATGCTAAATGAGATACTGTGTGTGTGTGTGTGTGTGTGTGTGTGTGTGTGTGTGTGTGTGTGTGTGTGTGTGTGTGTGTGTGTGTGTGGGTGTGTGTGTGTGTGTGTGTGTTAGATCCATCGCAAATCGGAAATTCCTGAACCTCTTTTATAAGCCTATGACATGATAAATAATAAAATACAAGTTCTCACACATTCTGACATCGGAGAATGATGCTACTTTAATAACAGTAGACGTGGACAATAGTGTCCCGTTCCAAAGTGTATTGCCAAGACCCATGTTTTGATCACTCTTTCTTTTCTTTTATTTATTTTTTCTTTTATATGTCACTTTATACAAATTGCAAAAATACACAACCCAGTCTCACGGCATTTCATGTTATAGTCATGACATTTAATCTATTGATTCGTGTTCACCAACACGATTTTCCCCTTTTTTTCGTGTCACACAGAACGATTTTAAAAGCAATGTATTTCTATTGGTAGTATGTTTCGTGCCTGCACCACGTCTCTTTGTCCGGTCGGGTCTTGGAAGACCAGAAGCTGTGGGGTTCATAAAAACATGCTCAATATCAAGCCACGATTATTGTTTTTATTTTAAATCGTATAATGTTGGACTTTTTTTGCCGTCCGCGAGGAAAAGAAATGGGGCTCAGAGCCTCAGAATACTGAAATCTGTATTTTTTTTCTAATTTGTTATTCTTTTCTAAATAACACACTGTTATTTACTCAACAATAACACACAATTATCCTTGTTTTTATTTATTTGTTTAATTCTATAATCTCGGGCTTTTTTGGCATCCGTCAGGAACTGAATTTCAAAATAAAATAACCGGAAACAGACGTAGGCCAATGTGGGACATTTGGAGCATCATTGCGATACACACCCACTGAACTGATTACCCAAGATCCTCAGCTATGGTTTAAGCTCGGTGTTTGGATGTTTTAGCCGCAATCCACGTTGGGATATGGTGTTAATGCGATATGAAATTCGAAAAACATTTCGGAGTTTAGGATGGCCGAAGACACTACACTACCCATAATCCTCAGCTATTGTTTGGGACTACAGTCCCTTTGCTTGACAAACCCTGTGAGTAATCTTCAAGCTCTGGGATTGGATGTTGGAGTGGCAGTGCCCCAAGGTTACGCTGACCGTCAAACAGCTCTTTGAAATGGAACGAAACCACGCAAGACTATCCAAAACTGGACTCGAACGGGACCAGCCCAGAACTACACATGCTGGCTATTGTGTTTCGCAAAATGTTCTATGGAACGTCTCTACTGGGAACGTTTTTGTTTTTCCCACAATTAGAAGTTGCCAGTATTAAACACGTTGGTGTTATCAAATTTCCATCAAAACATATAATTAATAAATGGGTGAAAATTGCTTGTATCCATAATGGGCATGTGACGAAGATGGCTTCGTCACTGTGGACTGACGGCTTCGGGCTTTGTATATTGCACATGTGTTTTTATTTTGAAAAGTGTTCCCTTTCCCCATGTCTGTTGCTGTTGATTGTGTGCACCTGGTGCCCTGTGTTGTCTCCTCCCCCCTCACCTCTGTCTTGTTGGGTTAATTAGTGTGGGTATTTAGGCTCTGTGATTCCTGTTTTGTTGGGTGTGTGAGATCCTTGTGGCTGGTGACTGTGCTCACGTGAACAGCGAGATTGAGGCTGTGTCATGTGCCCGTGAGTAATAAATGCCCACACCGGGTTGTATTTTGGACGTTCTGCCTCCTTGCTTGGTCGGGCCGCTCAACGGTCAGCTTCACAGGGCAGCATGAATATATACCCACATGACAGCTCGTTGTTACTTTGTTATTCTACTTAACCTGGTATTTTTACTACACTACATTTACTTTAGTAACTTTGCAGATTCTGATTAATGATGTGAAATATAAACAACCCTTAAAGCAGACTTTAGTTACACCTGACTAAAATGCAGGGAAGGTGATTGTCAAGTGCCAACAATCAGGAGAGATATTTGATAGTGGGTGCTTGACTAAACACTTATCTGCAGATCCCTATAAAGTATATTCATTAATCGTTATTCTCTACTAATAGTTAATTAAAGACTGTATATAATGGCTATTTTGCACATCCCTTTCAAGATTTCAAGATTTTCTAAGGTTTATTGACATATCATATACACAACTACGGTGTAGTTATGCAATGAATGACAAACTTGGGTCGCAGGTTCCTCAACAGTGCATTACAAGACATCTATCAATATGTGTGTACCTCCACCATTAAACTGTCATATTCTGCACATTTCTTATACTATCTACATACATAAGAGTATAATTCATATGTATAATATCAGTTAAAATAAGTGCTTCAACATAGTTAACATTGCAGGAAAGCAATACATTAGATGTTAAGTACTTTGTCAGGCTTAATATTTATCTGTAGATAGATACCCCCAAAGTTTTTTTCTTATTTGAAAGAAGACCTTAACCTAAAGTATTATTTAATGTGTTAATAAAGGTTAATTAGTTTGTCTGTTTTGCACATCCTCCTATTAATATCTTTGTACATCCTGCACTAAACTGTTTTATTGTAGAGATCACTACAGTATCTTCTTGATTTTTTATATTCTGTATTTCTATCATTGACCTTCTACTTTCCCCCGATGAAAGTATATACTCTTAATATTTTTTTCATCAAATATAACATATTAAAACAATTATTCAATAACGTGCTTTAACCACTAGGCGGTGCACACAAGGTACACTCAGCATACAATTCCATAATAACTTTGTATTATTAGTGTAGGACACTTATGTATGTATAACATCTGAAGATGTGTAGTTTTATTCATGTTTTCACATAATTTTACAGGATATTGCTATATTAGTTCACATGTTTTACTTCTACACATTAATATCTGATTTGTAAAACATCACAGACAGAAAGGTATATCCATCATTTAATGGGTAAGCTATTGAAATTGTGATTCCATAGATGTGTCTCCCATCACCCAAAACCCCTGACTTTCACCTCAGTGTTTACATGCTTATATTCAAAGAAAATCTGTAATATCTTTAAAAACTACAAGTCCTTTTATATCAGCTGTGCACCGTTATGGGGTAATCTACCAATTGGATCAAATATAAAAATCAGCCGAATTAATGTTGATACTGCAAGGAGACGTATTTTGTGAAGAGAAATTGTGTTGTTTAATTGTTGATATATTTATGATTCAGGTTACATATTCAGTTTCGGTGGCAGTTCTTCCAGTTTGTCTAGAAGTCTTCTAATCAGGGCTCTATAAATAAAGAACTATGGCAGATATGTAATATTTAATGCAGCCGAACCGTGTATTACAATGTCGTTATGTGATAACTTCCAAAGAGAAAAGCAAGAACACTCGGAATAAAGTATTATTTTATTCTTGTGGGAATGCTGTTAACAGCATTCCAACTAATTGTTATTCTACGGACGAAAAGTTTATTATTATTCCGCCGACTTATTTTGGCCCTCTTCTCCTCCCGCATTGAACATCGCAGAAACTCCGTTCAAACATCAAAACGTTCAGCTCGGTCGGGAATCGATTGCTATTACTTTTCCCATTCATAACGTTCATAATTCCAGAGATACATCCCATAATTCATCACATTTTTAACATTGAAGTCAATGGAGAAAATCTTCAGACTTCAACACATCTTCATGCGACTTTAACTCCAACAGTCCAGCCGTGAAGACATCTACGGGACAGTTTTGAGATTTCTTCAAATGCTATTGCCATGGCAACACAATGCTCGCCTTGAAACACGGTTTTCTCATAACTTCAGTGAAAATACTCCAAACGCCCCAAAACTTCACAGGTTTGGTAACGATGCAGCCATCAACGCATCTAAGCGTATTATGGGGTGTCATCAAATGCCGTTACCATGGAGACAGATCATTCGCCATCAAGTTAGTCCAGAAGTTTGCAGTTCAAATATTCTGCTGCTTTTCCAAGCCTTTTTACTTTCTTTTCTTCTCTCATCACACATTCAAGCCCCCAGTGTTCATGTATCATTTCAATCTAAATTCTTCACTTTCTTCTTACACATTTCATTTTAATCTAAATTCTTCACTTTCTTCTTAAACATTACATTTCAGCTTAGCAGTTTAGCGTCAGCTTTTCAGCAAAAAGCATTCCCACTAGCAATTTCTTCAGGAATTGCATTCTTTATTTAGTTTTATTTTGAAATTCAGTTCCTGACGGACGCCAAAAAAGCCAGAGATTATAGAATTAAACAAATGAATAAAAACAAGGATAATTGTGTGTTATTGGTGAGTAAATAACAATGTGTTATTTAGAAAAGAATAACAAATTAGAAGGAAAAAAACATTGAAAAAATACTGATTTCAGTATTCTGAGGCTCTGAGCCCCATTTATTTTCCTCGCGGACGGCAACAAAAGTCTGACATTATACGATTTAAAAACAATAATCGTGGCTTGATATTGAGTAAGAACATGTTTTTATTAACCACACAGTTTCCGGTCTTCCAAGACCCGACCGGACACAAAGACGTGCTGCAGGCACGAAACATACTACCAATAGAAATACATTGCTTTTAAAATCGTTCTGTGTGACACGAAAAAAAGGGGAAAATCGTGTTTGTGAACACGAATCAATAGATTAAATGTTGTGACTATAACACGAAATGCCGTGGGACTGGGTTGAAATACAATACAACCTTTGCTAACTTGTCATATAGCTAATTTATATGAGTTAGCTAACTTGCTATGATCGTTAAGTAACTTGCTTTATTAGCTACTTGCCTTATAAGTTAAATAACTAGCCAAAATAGTGAGCTAATTCTTAGCTAATGTAAGCTAGCTATCAGGTTGTCATCTGATTGAATGACATTTTTTACTTTTTTATTTGGGTTTGATGTTTGGGTATCTGAACACATTTTTCCATGAGATTCTTTCTTAATGTTAAGTATGATATATTCATGATATATTATTCAAATGTTATATTGACTAGAACCATATGTACAGATGCTACAGTAGTAAAGTAGCATGATTATCCATACCTACAGTAATGTTTATTAAGACTTATTCTTGTCTTGGCTGTAAACCACATGCGGTGCTTGACGTATTGTTATTGTTGCTGTTGTCTCTCCTAACTCCATGAAGTTGGACATTAGGTGCATCACATACAGTCCACCGTATAAACTGCAGTGACTTTAGCAGTTTGCAGGAGTGAGTGAACATTCACCTTGAGTGCTTAGACAAGGCCACCTTCACTGCAAAGAGGTCCACATGGGGATTTCATTTGCTACCAATCAATTTAGTCAGCTTTTGCATTGGCCATCCGATCAGTCAATTGATCAGGTGCCCTATCAGATAATCAATCTATCCCTGTGTGAACTGCTGACCTTTATGGAGTCATGTGTTTAATGAAGGATGAGCTGACAGTGGAATCCATTGAGAAACATGTCAAGTATATCTTGGAGCCACGGAGAGATTTCTCTCTGCAGTCCGATCACCAACAATCAAATATCTTCTTAAAAATCACTCTCAATAACACCTGTCAGCTGAATGTAATGTAGATGCTCGAAAAACATGTTGAAATTCAATGTTGATCTCAAAGTTAGAATGATTGGCTTCATTTAAAAGAAAAAGCTGTCTGAAAAATCACTCTACTTGCTCGTGTAGTGCCTGAGTGACTCTTGTCCCTCGGAGCAACAGTTACTGAAGTTGTGATAAAATATTCTGGATAATTTTCCGCCTCCAAAATGAATTCAGAGTAATTGGTTTCTCTAAGGAGAACCTGTCTAGTGGATCTTGCTTATTTATGCTGAAACCCTCAAAGAGTTAATCAACTTTTGTTAATTATGAGATGTGGAAAGTATAGTAGTGGAATCACTGTGAATAACCAGAGTGATGGCTGAAGTTTTACAATTTCTGCAGCACAGGACTCAAACAAGATTTTAAGACTCTGGCCCCCAGGACAGAAGTTTATTTTATTTGTGTAAAACTTTAGTATAACTTGGAGGCTCCTAAAGACAGACTGCCTGATACATTGCATGATTACTACTAAAACAAAAAAAATTAACTAAAATAATAAACTATTTTGTTAATCACTCCTTTTTTAAAGACCTTTTATATACGTAGCAAAAATGCAGTTTCATTTTTTCCTAGGCTTTGTGCTTTAGTGTTCCCCTTGTCCTTCTCTCTACTCCTACTTAAGATTCTCTTTATTATTGTTGTTTCTTCTGAATCTTCTGCTGACCTTTAATTCACCTCCTGATACACTGCCTCCAATTTTGACATCTTGTTTCCCTAAGTTTCAACTTGTGTGGCTTTGTGTAGCATTTTTTGACACGCCATTATAAAAGAAGAAAAAGCCACTTTATTATCCCATGGGATATCACAGGGATATTCAGTTGTTGACTCTGTCATACACAGAGTGCAGTGGAGTGCTAGTAAACATGTACAGAAATACACATGCATAAACACGTGAATTTTTATGAACTTTTGGCACCAGTGTTCTTTTTGTGCGATTGGGCCTTGAAAAGCGACCTATCACTTTCCAATCCAAGTCCCAACAGACTGACCTACTGTTGCCTAGTTGTCATAATCATGTGCATCCAAACAGTTAAAAGTAAGTGTACTCTTGGCTTATAGCAGCATCCTGAATCACTTTAGTTGTGGCTTCATCATTAAGCTGTTGCTGCTGCTGTGCTGCTCAGCCAGAACAACTCTCAGTGTGTGTAAAGCTCGGTCTCTGGATTTCTGTGTGTGAGTGTGTGTTCCTGCCTGCCTGCAGTGTGTCATCATGACAGGACTGTGCCCTGACTCTGGCTCACAGTTTGTATTCTGGATGAACTAAAGGAGGATGTTTATACAGTGTGAGAAACTGCAGATGATGTCCTCAGGTCGGCAAGGCAACAGCAGTGTTTACCCGTTCACCTTGCAAAGAGACGGAGACGTACAATGAAGGGGGACGACAGAGATAAAGTGAAGTCGTCCTTCAGCTGATCATGCTGTAAAAATAATATGAAAGCAGGTTATGCCACACACACACACACACACACACACACACACACACACACACACACACACACACACACACACACACACACACACACACACACACACACACACACACACACACACACACACACACACACACACACACACACACACACACACACACACACACACACGATCCGTCCTATCTGTCATCATTGGATCAATCGCCAAGCAGAGGTCAATTACTCTACACCTTTCTTGATGGTCACAGAACTATTACACCCTTTTCATCTAGCCAATGACTGATGAGTCAAGCGAGAGATCTTTTGTGTTGAGAGATTTCATTTCATTATCTTTGAACCTTTCCCTCTTCTCATCTCTCTCTTCTTTGTGTCTGAGCAGTAGGTGCCAGTTTAATTCATCCCTGGTGTAACTGTAATGTATCACTGTCATACAGTTGATCATGTGTCCAAGAGTCTATGGTCCAAATCCGTTCCAGCATAAGCAAAGCTTAGTGCAATAAGTGAGACCTGACCTTTCAGTCAACAAACAGGGCTGTTTTCTTTTGAGAGTTGATGTACCGACAAACACTGTGAAAGCTTTGTGGTTTGATACTGTAGATGGAACAATTAAGGGTTGTTTGAGGCCTCATAGGAACATTACAGAACATCTAATGTGATTTCCTGAGGTGTGCATGAAAATAACACTTGCATTTGTAATAATGCAAAGACATTTTGTTTTCAAACCTAGACTTAATGGAAAGAATTTGTTAATGTGTACACCAGTCAGTGTATAACAACATGTGTAACTGTGTTGATCTCATCGACACTTCACCATTTACTTGTCAAATCTCTGTTATTTTTCTACCATTACCTCTGATCGGCTTGGCTGTTTTTTTTTCAATACAAAAAGATGTGGGCAGAGAAAGATACTTACAACAGAAATACATTTTTTTTAAATCCTTCTGTGTGAAACAAAGGGGGAATCAATAGATTAAACTTTGTGGCTATAACACGAAATGCCGTGAGACTGGGTTGGAGAATCAGAGTTCTAGGAGCAAGGCTAACTCGCTGGAAAAGATCAACACACTCCTCTCCAAAACTACTGTAGGTTTGTTTTGATCTCTTAACACTTGTATACATTTCCAATCTAATATATATTAGATATCTATCAAAACCTAACATAACAATACTTTGACCCACAGTGATGTTGGCTTAAAGGGGACCTATCATGCAAAATGCACCTTTGTACGTCTTTTATACATGAATATGTGTCGCCGGTGTTCCAGGGAACTCACCAAGTGTCAGAAAACACAACCCTCTATTTTCCTCCTTAGCCAAATCTCTAAAAAAGGGGCTGCAACGGATCTGAAAAAAATGGATCCAGATTTCAACACTTTTCTACGTCACAAAGAGGTGCTCCGCTTATTGGTCAACTCTCCACCTATCAGGAGAATGAGCCACGGCCACGTGCATTGCCAAACCTCTCATTCGCATATAGGCTATCGGCAGGCTAAATCAACCCCAGTCACATCTGTGTTTTTGCCTGCTCTTGCCAGGATGTCTAAGCCAGTTAAACGTTGTGCTGTTGTTGGCTGCAAGACTCGGAACAGGGGACTGCATGCAATGCCATCAGTGGAAAAAGAAAATAATCTGTGGCTAGACTTCATTTTCAAGGGACATGTGCCAGAAGACCCCGGCAGATTTCTGTTTGTGTGTTCCAAACATTTTACCACGGACATGTGTATGAACTTGTCTCAAGTCCAACACGGATATGCCTCCAAACTAATGCTAAACCCGGGATCAATACCAACCATCCGGGACCAGGCCAGTGAGGACACATCCAATTTTGAAGCTGTAAGTTTTTATTTAGCGGTGTTTTTCCTGATAAAGCTATCTCTAGCTTGTATATGTAGCATGTAGCATGTAGCTTCGCCGTATCAATGTCACCTCAAACCCAAATAGTAATCGGTTAGGTGTTTATATGTTTTTGTAACATTTTATTTTGTACGCTCCGCAGTCTTTGCTTTGTCTATTATTTTAATTATCAGGCATTTGCGAACATGTTCAGACTGCCGTAATGGCGATCTGTGTGTAGGCTGTAAAGCCACACCCTAGCCGATAACACAAGTATTTATTCTCCTATGTATTAGTATTTTGTATCCTCTAAAATCATATTGAGTAAGTTATAATAACAAACGTAATCTTCTGTAGGCAAGTGCCGTTTTTTCCAGCGTTATATGTAAAAGCTTTTGTGATTGTAGTCTGTAAGAACGATCAGATATCATCGATTTGTAAGCTAAGCTACGCTACGCTAATGAGACATGCCGTTTTTTGCAGCGTTATATGTAAAAGCTTTTGTATGTTTACTTGTTTGCGCACATGAATATAAATGGGGGTGTGTTAGGATACAACACTGTATGTATGTATGTGAGGGGGGACACACACCACGAGGAAAACGGAGCTAAAGCCCTGGTCTGTTGTTGTTGACGAGGCCTTACCTCTAGCAACAGGCTAATTAGTGGCTAGCACTCATTACAGTCAGTCTACTGAGCTCAGCCCCTCTCCAACACATCACCTGTATTGAGTCAGAAACACAGCATGCACGTTACGGTTCAAAACTAACTCAGATTGGAAAAGGCTAAGCAAAGAGCTTTGCTAAATAGAGTTTTAAGCCCCATCTTTTGGGATTTCAGACTATATTTATCCAAATTGTATTTTCTCATCCTGAATACTAAATTGAGATGATTTTGTTCTAACTATGTTTTCTTCTTTACAGGCCAGCACCTCACATGCTACCAGCAGATTACCTGTGATGATAGATTCTGCATGTCAGACTGACCCACCCATGTACCGTACTGTTCGTACACAGCTATCCTCGAGGACTCTTGGTTCACATCGAAGCACAGGTTAGAAGCACGTTTTTCAAATGTTCTTTGGATACATCTTGACATTCTGATGTTGTAGCCTTTAATTTGTGTGCTTCTAATTGTTGTAAAATATTTTTGTTTTATCTTTTGTTTTGTTTTTAATGTCAGATACAATTATGTTACAGCTGTCCAGGCTAAAATTCCCTGCAGAAGTGTTGGTGTCGAAACACTTCCGTTGCCATGCCGTCATCCTGCGCTTTGCTCCAAAGAATGTTGTGTTTCCATTTCTTGGAATGTTGTGCAGGTAAAATAAACCATAGTTACTTACTAATTAGTGACAATTTGTACATCCTTTGCTATTATTTACATTTTTTTTTCTCATGGCGGAAATGAAAGACTTTACCTGGCAGCCCTGCACTACAATGAAAACGCTGAGCGTGCACAAGCCACTACATCCACTGGAAACCCTCTGTATATAAACTGCAGTTCCCAAAGGCCAGGAAGGGAGAATGCAGAGCAAAACCAGTAAAGACTGACCCCACATTCCGTAAGTGTTTAAAATATTTATTATACAACTATTTACAAATATAAAATAAAAAAATTAGAAAGAACTTTCAGTTTTTTACATGCATATACTAATCTAAACCACATTTTTTGTTGTGCTTTTTTTAACATTGCACAGGCTACGTGGCCAACTTGATGGACCTCATCTTCGACCAAGTCTTTGTGGACCCTGCACCATTATGAGCAACCTGACAGGGAGGAGGTCATCGCCGGGTATACTACACGGTTCAATTTGGCTGCTGTCTGAACCTAACATAGACATTTCACGGATCAGGAAACTCCTTGCGAATCCTGAGGACAACGCAGGCCGGAATCACCACTCTGATCCTGCGTCCAAGGAAGCCCCAGCACCAGCTCACAAAGCTTCTGTAGGCTAGATACCTGTGACGCCTGAAATCATAAAAAAAATATTTAGTGTCATTTATACAAAATACAAGTACATTTAGTTTTTTTTTATGGGTTCAAAGAACCGTTGATTTTGACAATAAAGTTCCGAGTTGATATCAAATGTGTCGTGATTATTCATGTTTGGATGGGTAAAGAATATTCTGATTTCAAAAGCATAAGGTTGTGTGTGTGGACTTTTTTTGTCGTACACATGGGTGTGTTATGCCATTGCTGTGTAGTATATAATATAATAGTACATGTACAATGACAGAATGAAAGATTGCATAAAGCCATATACAAACCACTCACTGCTCTATTTGCCTCAACTGTAGTCCACCATGTTCAGCTCTGTAAATATTCAATGCATTCTGCAGGGAGAACACATTTAGACACACAGGCTCCAATCCAGGATGGTCCACCACACAGGTTACAGAGTCCTCATGTTCCTGCATCCGTCTTGACACCTAGTGTGATAAACATATATTGAATGACATGTGAAAAATGTATTCTCTAAACAGACAACTTAGTGAAGCTATCAAAAATGTTACCTGTGGTATCTCCATGCAGCACACATTCTCCGGTTCAGAAGGCATCGTTGCGCAATTTGCACATGTACCCCTTTAGAAAGAAGTCAATAACTGAGCTTTTAAAAACACATGAAACTACACACATTGCTGACAACTGAGGTTTTGGAGTTATTGAAGTTTCCAACGGTTGTTGCACGATGTTGGAAGAAAATGACTGTAAACTATTAAACGCAATGAGTCCATTGTATATATGCTGAAAATATTTGAATGTCTCCCTTTATAAATATATATATGTATCGCTGTTTTTGCGTTACAAACTCTAAGTTACAAACTGTACACATTGCATTCTTGCTAATTAGCCAAAATATGAATGGAATAAGTAGCAAGCATCGTAACAAACAGAGTAAAAATAAATAGGGACAACAGCTTGTCAACTAACCATTCAGAAACGTCCTGCTGCAACCGAGATGTACAGCTGCACCTCCACCAAAACCTCCGCTGCTTCAGGGTCAGTTTCTGGATCAAATTGATAATATGCTTGAACACATGCATTGCTCTGAGATGACATGTTTATTCCACACTTGTAATCACAGCAAGCATGGTAATGTGACTCTCGCCGGCTCATGCCCCCCTCTTCTGCTGGGGGCGTGGTCAGCTGCTACTTTTCATAGACAGGTTTGGAATAGAGCGAAAATGAGCGAAACGAGGCATGGCTAAAAGATTATCTGTTTGGTATTTTGAAAAATAAAATGTATAAATATACCTTATATAGGTATGGTCATACACTATATCATTTAAATATAGCATGATAGGTCTCCTTTAACTGTCAGACAGCACTCTTTCAGCAACAATCATTAGCTTGTTAGCTATATGGCTAACATCAGTTTTCAGGATAAGTCACTTAATAGCTAGCTAGCTTGGGCACATTAATCAGCTTACATTTATTTTACTCCAATGCATTTAGCCTATAACTATAGCTACTGCAACTATATTACAGGTGGATGGTAGATAAGACAGGAAATTAAAGGAAAGAATATCAAACATCCTCAGTCCGAAGTGGGATGGGTTGTGGTTAATGGTAGGTCCTAGGGGTGTAACGGTTCACAGAAGTCACGGTTCGGTTCGTACCTCGGTTTGGGGGTCACGGTTCGGTACGGTTCGGTACTACAAGAAAAAGCAAAAAAAAGTCTCAAATGCATAATTCCAGGTTTGTTTTTTATTTATTTTGAACAGTAGTGCAAGTTTCAGAATCAAAATAAGGAACATTTTGAATAATTAACTGTATTAAACAGTTAAAAACAAACCACAAACAGTACCCCACACACTCAGATGGCCATATTATTTATAATGGCTGATGTCAAACAAAAAGGTTTCATCAAGCTGTAAAACTAAAAAGAATGTCTTGAAAATATTACATCATAAATAATAAGAAAGTGTTTCAAGAGCACATAGTCGTTGAAAAACATATGCCAAAAGCTTCCGTTATTTATTTTGGTCTCTCGGCCCTCATGTCTATTGGTTTATTAAAAACAGCGGGGATCAGCTGTTGAACTGCTGTTGTCTTTCTCCGGGCTCCGGTGATTGGCAAATCTGGGTGATGCCTTCTGATATGATTTAGCATGTTTGGCGCGTGTTTTCATTAGCATACCGCACCACTGTAGAACAACGCCGACACACCGTCCTCGTCCGATCCACCACTCGCGCACTTCATCGTTATTGTAGTCCACAGGGAACCCGAAATGTTCCCACACAGCTGATTTAAAAGAAGCAGGTGGGTTCTAGCTCCTGTGTGTTATCTGAACTCGCAAAACTAACTTTTCTTCTTCTGGTATTTTGTTCGTTTTGTTGTTGTTTCTTCTTGTTCTTAATTTTTTTGTTTAAGGGCGGCTGGCAAACAGCTTTTAGGCGCAATGCCGCCCTCTGGATTATAAATAGTGTAATGGATACTGCCCTGAATGACAGACTTTTTTCCCACTCGTAAAAAAAGGCGTATTCGCCGTGTGACTGCATGCACCGAACCGTGACGTCCGAACCGTGACGGTACGGGACGAATACGGATACCGTTACAGCCCTAGTAGGTCCTCATCTCTATCCCATAAGGTTGCCTCAAAACTTTGTTTTGTTAGGTGAGCTGTCAATCAAACCTGTAGTAAGCATCATCGTATTTGTCCAGAGACCTTCTCTTGTTCCCATGTACTCGTTATTATTAATACTTACACTGAAGATAAGTGTACTGCACATGCAGGCATGTCAGTTTGTGAATGTTTTTGTGCGCTCTCATAACTCTAGTAATAATAATCAGTGGACACATTATGTGAACACAAAAGAGCTCCAGTTGTTAACTCTGCCCCACAGAGGCACAGCTAACTGTAACACAATCAATACATCCCGTTTTATTAAGGCTGTGTTGTGTTGTTGGTTTTTTGTATGTATTGTTCCAGTCAGGTAACTATCCTTTCCGTCAGTCAAGGCTTTCCTAAAAATGTGTTTTCCATTGATTGAGGAGTAATTAAATGATGAGGGAGCCATGAGCAATCTGCATTGATTGGCTCCAATAAACTGAATCTTTGATGTGAAATGCTATTTAATAACCTGCAAAATAGTTTTTTTTATGCCTAATCATTGTCAACAACAGGTAGCAATCATTCCCAGGTAATTGCTACTTCTGACTCTCCCCATTGGACTTCCCTCAGACTTCAGAGCCAAGAAGATCAGACAGAGACGGAGAGAACGGAGTACAGAGAGCCTGTTGTCAACAAGTTCTTGCCTCTCCCTCCTCTCGTTATCTCTGTGGCCTCGATATGAACCCGCGTTCACAGCATCCTCAAGGAAACATACTTTTTTATCTTGCTGGGTGTCAGAATGTGCTGTGTGTGAGTGTGGAAGATGAAATGAAATGCAGCAGATTTGTTTCGCTCGCGCAGCATTACCAGGCCCCCGCTGCTGTGGAACTGGTGACCGGAGTTTGACTCCTGCATTTGTCAAATCCCAAAAATAACCAATTTTTACAAAGAGATTAAAGAGAAGGGATGGGGAGTGGGGATTGGATAATAGTAAGTAGTAAAACGAAACTGTGCACTGCAAGTCTTTCTTCACAAATACTTCTGCCTCCTGATATTAAAAGTCTCATCATTTTCTTATATGCAAACCTTTTTTAATATAAATCATTTGGATTTTAATAGAAAGGTATCAGTCCTGAAGCAAGACAGAATATTCTTTCTCAAAAAATCATGTACTATATAAATACATTTGATATTGCATTTTATACATTTTATGAAACTATGGTTTAATATGATGTAAAAGCATGTAAGAATGATGACATAATATATTAAGCCAATGTGATGTGAACCCTTTGGATTCTCCACACATAGCGTTGTGTGTTCCTTCCAAACAACTCAACTTTGGTTTCATCTGTCCACAGAATATTTTGCCAGTAGTGCTGTGGAACATCCAGGTGCTCTTTTGCAAACTTCAAACGTGCAGCAATGTTTTTTCTGGACAGCAGTGGCTTCCTCCGTGGTGTCCTCCCATGAACTCCATTCTTGTTCAGTGTTTTACGTATCGTAGATTCGTCAACAGCGATGTTAGCATGTGCCAGAGATTTCTTTAAGTCTCTAGCTGACACTCTAGGATTCTTCTTCACCTCATTGAGCATTCTGCGCTGTGCTCTTGCAGTCATCTTTACAGGACGGCCACTCCTAGGGAGAGTAGCAACAGTGCTGAACTTTCTCCATGTATAGACAACTTGTCTTACCGTGGACTGATGAACATCAAGGCTTTTAGAGATACTTTTGTAACCCTTTCCAGCTTTATGCAAGTCAACAATTCTTAATCGTAGGTCTTCTGAGAGCTCTTTTGTGCGAGGCATGGTTCACATCTGGCAATCAGTGGCGGCTGGTGTAAAATATTTTTGGTGGGGCTGTTTTTTTGGGAGAAATTACCCCTTAAATTAGGACTTCTGGTGATGTAATGGCGCGTTTCCAGTGCAGCGCGGAGCTCACTTTAATGCTGTGTTCAGAACGGACGCGATGCGAATATTCGCTTCGCTCTAAACGCTCCTATCGCATCGCTCTAGTCGCTCGAGTTTCACCACGGCTGCCAGCTTTGTTTACTCGCATCATTCAAACAAGACGCTCTGGCTCGGGAGCTACAACTACAACAAAATGAACATATTTTACCGTGATTAAATTGTAATACACGTTTCTAAATGATGCCGACGTAACAACATATTGATACCGGTTAGTAAAAACCATGAATTAATGCTTTGACAAGTCTGCAGACAGACGGCAGGCGAAAAACCTTTTAGAATGCTTGTTTTCTGAATGGAGCTTGGCTAAGCTAACGTTATATATGCTCCAACCGTCCACACTCACAACAACGGCCTATAAAGACATAAATAAACCAGCGACTGTATTCTCCATGACACATGACATGGTTTGTACTTGTTTAACTTTTGTCTAGTTTCTGAACAGATCGTATCTGTCCCCGGCTGTTTGAAGAGCAAGCATGGGAAACAAAAGACAGCATTAACCTGTTTTCATCCAGCTAGCCATGCCTTTCTGGTGTACCAGCTACGTGAGAAGCCTCGTTGATACGTTTTGTCTTTTTCACGAGCTTGCTGTGATATATACAAATCGGGTTGGTCCGGTCCAAGGTCTTTAAGTATCAATTTATCTCCCAAACTTCTCCTTTCGAAAGGATTGGAGAGTAGCTCTTGCACGGAATTGGGTGCGGACCGAGGTCCGGCGACTCCACCTGCACACCATTCTCATCCAACTACTGCGTCACCTTGGTCACTCACGATTCTAAAAAACAACTCACGTCAACGCACGTAAGCAACGTGGGCGCCAACGTGAGCGCCAACGTGAGCGCCAACGTGAGCGCCAACGTGACAAAAATATTTGACGGCGCTGATTGGCTGAAATTATGTTTCGGCGGCACAGTTTACTATTGAGGCTTTTGCAACGTGCTGGTTGCTGCTGTTTGGCTCGGGGGCTCCGCCCGGTAATGATAAACTAATGCCATGGGCAAGGCCAGGCAGGAAACATGTGACTTATCAGTAACTTTAGACATCGTAACACAATTTTTTTAAACGAGATTTTATTGTAGATTATACATTTTACTGATACCAATTGTATGATATTTACCTTGTTCATTAAAAATAAAAATATAAAATATATATATTTTTTAAATATTTCTTTTTTAATTTAATTTTTTTTTAAATATATTTTATTGTATGTGGGAAGAGGTGGGGCGGCGCCCCGCGCCCCTATGGGCCGGCCGCCACTGCTGGCAATGCTTCTTAAGAATAGCAAATTCAAAACTGGTGTGTATTTTTTATAGAGCAGGGCAGCTTTAACCAACACCTCCAATCTCGTCTCATTGAATGGACTCCAGGTTGTCTGACTCCTGACTCCAATTAGCTCTTGAAGAAGTCTTTAGCCTAGAGGTTCACATACTTTTTCCACCCTGCACTGTGAATGTTTACATGGTGTGTTCAATAAAAACATGAAAACATATAATTGTTTGTGTGGTATTAGTTTAAGCAGACTGTGTTTGTCTATTGTTGTGACTTAGATGAAGATCAGAACACATTTTATGACCAACTTATGCAGAAATCCAGGTAATTCCAAAGGGTTCACATTTTCTTGCAACTATATGATATACAGGAAGATGAGCATAGTATTTCTGGGATATAATGAAAGAAACTGACTAAAAACAAGAAATGTAAAAGATTGTTGATTTGTAACGGATACTCATTGACATACTTTTCCTACCCATGTAGATTTATTCAGCTGGTTTTATTATAAATACTGTTAGGTCTCAAACATAGACAAAAATGACTTGATAAGATGAAGATTTTGAAGAGTAGAAGTATGTACATTCATGCAGTTGAGACTCAACAGCTCGGACTCATATCTTTAAGATCCAATTCCCCATGTATCCTCATAAAGCGCTTTGTATATTTTAGAAAATAAGTTTGAGTTCTCCTACGAATGTCCACCAACACAATGAATCAGTGCATCTGTGTAGTGTAATGTAAGCAGCAAACTAATTTGTCAACTTAAGGAAAACATTGTGGTTTGAAAGGCATTCTTGCACATCCTGGCTCACAATTAAAGGTGGGGTAGGTAAGTTTGAGAAACCGGCTCGAGATACACTTTTTGTTATATTCCATGGAATGCTCTTAACATCCCGATAGCAATGAATATCTTAAGTGCTTTGATCAAAAATCCATCAAAAAAATTCATCTGTGGAATCCGTAGCGCTGTAAAAAGCACGACCAATCATTTTAGCCGGCCCGGCTAAAATAACTGGATGGCCTACCTGCCTGTCAGCCTTCCATCTGTGCACAAACTTATCTCGTGCCCTCATTGGTCATGTGCGCGTTCGTGTGTGTTGGAGGAGGGGCTCTGTAAGGAAGTGGCAGATTTTTTCCGGCTGTGTATTTTCAAATTCTAGTGCACTTGAGCTGGTTTCTCCAAAATTACCTACCCCACCTTTAAGTAGATTCTATATGATTGTTGAACATTAATTTTTGAATTTTACTAACCATTTGTAATTTTAGACCTGGACCCAGGTATGTACCCCGGGCTTTGATTTAGTTTTATTTCATTTAATAATGTATTTTAGCCTGACAGTATTACAATGCTTGAACTGCTGCCTGTTGATTTTCCTCTTGTTGGCATTACGAAGGACAATGACAGGGAAAGAACAATAAGTAAAAACTCACACTTTAAGTTTTATTATAAAAATTATCAGATTGCGTGGGGTAGGGTCATGAAATCATGATAACGATTTTAATGATTTTAACTATACAAGTAGCTTATACAAGTGGGGTTAATTGTTCTATATGAATAGAATTGCCCTTAAATCCCAAGAAATCCCCCTAAAAAGCCTAACAATGATCTTCTGATAATAAAAGGATATCATAAAAGACTTGCACAGACTTGGTCGTTAATAAAGAAAGAGAGAGAGAGAGATGGTAAGATGGGATAGAGCAGAGGGAGGAGTGCATGACATGATGGAGATAGAGAAAGAAGGAATGGGATAGTGTGAAACCAGTAAGAGAGGAGAGGGCCAGGGTTACAGCAGGTTGCTTCTCCTCCCTGCTGACAGCCCATAATGAGCGACTGCGTGGCTGCTCTACTCTCACAGGAGATAATTAAAGCTGCAGCGATGCAGCGGCTGGAGCCAGTGCCGGGCGGATGGATGGAGACGTTAAAGGCCTTGCTCT
Organism: Harpagifer antarcticus; assembly: GCA_902827135.1. NCBI lineage: Eukaryota > Metazoa > Chordata > Actinopteri > Perciformes > Harpagiferidae > Harpagifer > Harpagifer antarcticus. The sequence goes on from CADEHL010000717.1 coordinate 964,722, forward strand.
TTGATAAGAAACTGTTCACAGAAAACCAGACTGAAGCCTGTGGGCTTTCAATATCAGGCGGCTGTCACTGCTACCCCATCGGCAAACAAACAAACAAAATCTAGTGCGTTGGTGTTCGGATCAGGGGAGCACAGGTTCAAACCCCACTGTAGTCAGCATGTTGTTGTGTCCCTGGGCAAGACACTTCACCCCAAAATGGCTCCTGCAGGGATTGCCCACAGTATTGAGTATGTAAGTCGATTTGGATAAAAGCGTCTAACAAGTAACATGTAATGTAAAAACAAACAAACCTCTTCTAAAAGGGGCCTTACACTGAATTGAGTGCTCTGAGAAAACTGTGAAAAACACTAGACGCACTGACCTGGCATTCAACCCGTCTCTGCATGAGGCACATCTGACAGATCCATAGAAGAGGGGGAAAACATTTTCATGACGCACCACACGCTGCAAAACCTTTCTGATGTTTCAGTGCCGCGTCAGGATGTGACAGCAAGTTGTAAACACAGCGTGGTGCTAGCGGTGGATGGTGTCTGTGCAAGTGCTGTCTTCGACTGTTTGTGTGTGTGTGGCAAGGCTCCTGGATAATGAGGGTGACTGTGGGGTTGTTGTAACATCATGCGAGAGGACCCAGGGTTGTAGTCGGAGTACCTCCTGTGGGGTGTGAAAGGTGTGCAGCTCTAATCACACTCTTCAGGCTGCTGCTCTCTTTCTCTCTCTCCGGGATGGCTCCCCAGTGGGGCTGATTTAAAGCTCATATGGAAAGAGAATAACATATGTGACCTGCTTCATCGAAATCAGTCGCATTGAGGGAAGATATTTTTGTTTGGAGGGGAAGCTCGTGAGTGTGTGTGTGTGTGTTTGTTTGTGTAATTTTGCATTTGTGTGTATTGTGTTTGTTTCCCGGGGAAAACACTCACGAGAAACACCGGCTGTTGTTATGCCTGCTGTGACGTTAAGTTACTCTGTTCTCCGCTTGTCATTATGCCGAAGCTTCAAAGCTGTATTTATCATCGGAATTTGCCGAAACAAGTTTAATATTCTGAAAGCCAAGACTTTGTTTAATTGAAATCAGATGAAAACAAACTGTAACAGACCCTGCCGTGTTATCTGTGATTACTATACTCTTACATTCATAATTTCAGCCGGAGGGAGGGGGGGCGGAAGAGCAGATTGCGAGTGAGAGGTGCCTGTCTTCGTCCCTTTAGAAGCTTCAAACATGTATTTATCGTGTGATTTTGGAAATAAAAGTTTCATATTCTGAAAGCCAAGACTTATTTGTTTAAAATCAAATAAAACACCCGAACCCCGAAAAAATAGTTTTTTAAGTAAATCCACGTTTATTTTGAAATGAGCCGTTGCGACTTCCGACTGATTTCGATAGAGCGGGTCACATATTTAGAGCTATACACTGGCAGCTACAAAGAGATGATGATTGACATGTTAACTTGTCTGCGTGTTTTTGTCAGCGCTGACCTGAATGTGAACTGTGCCTCATTCACAGTGTCACTGAGTTAGCACATCAATCTTTGACGTGTGGAAGGTTACGAGGTGATTGCGTAAACCTGTTTCCTTTCCAAAACAAATGTGTAATTAACACTTGCAAAGACGTTTTGGAAGAAAGGAAATTACTGCCTGGAAAAAGAAAGTTTCCAGCCAAGAAAATATGACAGTCTTGTACCATAAGTAGGTCCCAGTGAAGAGGGTTAAGTGGCTGAGTGGACAAAACGTAGCTTACATTTTTTTTTTTACGTTCGACAAAGTGAGTCGGAAACAGGCTTCAAGTTATGGAGGGTTTATTAACTCCTTTGCTCACTCACGGACACAAGTTACATGTACAGGTTGTAGGTTTATCCTCACACACACTCTACACCCCAACTCACACACACATATACAGTGGGGCAAAAAAGTATTTAGTCAGCCACCAATTGTGCACGTTCTCCCACTTAAAAAGATGAGAGAGGCCTGTAATTTTCATCCTAGGTACACTTCAACTATGAGAGACAGAATGGGGGGAAAGAATCCAGGAAATCACATTGTAGGATTTTTAATGAATTTATTTGCAAATTATGGTGGAAAATAAGTATTTGGTCAATAACAAAAGTTCATCTCAATACTTTGTTATATACCCTTTGTTGGCAATGACAGAGGTCAAACGTTTTCTGTAAGTCTTCACAAGGTTTTCACACACTGTTGCTGGCGGCGTAGTGTGTTACTGATGGTAGCCTTTGTTACTTTGGTCCCAGCTCTCTGCAGGTCATTCACTAGGTCCCCCCGTGTGGTTCTGGGATTTTTGCTCACCGTTCTTGTGATCATTTTGACCCCACAGGGTGAGATCTTGCGTGGAGCCCCAGATCGAGGGAGATTATCAGTGGTCTTGTATGTCTTCCATTTTCTAATAATTGCTCCCAAAGTTGATTTCTTCACACCAAGCTGCTTACCTATTGCAGATTCAGTCTTCCCAGCCTGGTGCAGGTCTACAATTGTGTTTCTGGTGTCCTTTGACAGCTCATAGTGGAGTTTGGAGTGTGACTGTTTGAGGTTGTGGACAGGTGTCTTTTATACTGATAACGAGTTCAAACAGGTGCCATTAATACAGTTAACAAGTGGAGGACAGAGGAGGCTCTTAAAGAAGAAGTTACAGGTCTGTGAGAGCCAGAGATCTTGTTTGTTTGTAGGTGACCAAATACTTATTTTACCGAGGAATTTACCAATTCATTCATAAAAAATCCTACAATGTGATTTCCTGGATTCTTTCCCCCCATTCTGTCTCTCATAGTTGAAGTGTACCTAGGATGAAAATTACAGGCCTCTCTCATCTTTTTAAGTGGGAGAACTTGCACAATTGGTGGCTGACTAAATACTTTTTTGCCTCACTGTATATAGGGTCAACATCACAACTTCCCCGCCCTCCCCCCTCTGCTCCCCCAACCACAGGCCCGCACCCCGACCAGCATCACTGTGCAGCTCTGTGATTGGCAGAGAGACGGGGGATGCTTGAGTGACACACTCAGCACCCTATACAGGGTCGCTACAATACCCCCCTACTACAAAGTTTCTCGCCCACGAGGAACAAATAAAACCTAGCACAAAAAAACTATAACTAAACACTGTTAGTTGAACTAGGAGACCAGGGCACATTCTTGCCCTCTACAGGAACCGAGGGGTCTCACTACTAACCAAAACTACCACACAATGTCTCTGAGCCGACTCGGGGGTCGTGTCTGCCTTCTCGGCAGGGGGGCTGGGGTGAGGAGGACAGGGGGCAGGGAAAAGGGAAGAAAGTGGGGGAAAACTCAGTCACTGATGGGGGGCTGCTGCTCTGCTCGCCGGGGAACCGGAGTGGGGGTGTCGAAGGGGAGGCTGTGGGCCCCGGTGTCTCTTGGGCATGTGGAGAAGCGACTCCTCTGTAAGGAGCCAACCTGTCTCTGTGGAGCACACATTTTCTCCCCTTGGGAGACAGCTGCACCCTGTAGACAACGGGAAACTGTTGCAGCGGAGCATGGGCACGACCAGGGGAGCCCTTACGAGCCATACAAGGGTCACAGCGGCGACAGAAGTCTACGACATTCCTCCGGCACTGCCCCCAGTAGCAGCCCTGGCGAAGGCGACGGAGAGTCTCAGTGACGCCAAAGTGCCCAGAGCCTGCCATTCCATGCATGGCCTTGAGTACAGCCTCTTGCAGACCCTTCCGGACCACCACCTGCCATCTCTTCTCCCCCGTTGCTAGCTCCTTCCACGCACGATGTAGTACGCCCTGACACAGACGCAGAGCCTCACACTGAGACCACAGCCCCTTGGTTGCTTTGGAGAACACTGCCACTTCCTCCCACGGTGGCCGCGGCTGCGCCTCGACCCACTGCAGTACAGGCTGTAGGTCTGCGTCCAGCTCTTGCTGTTGCTTCCACTCTGCTACGTCCACTGTCTGGAGCTCCCGGCAAATAACCTCTTCAACTTGTCGAGCTGCAGCACAGACGATGCCCTCCTCCAGCAGCTCCTTTTCCCGGGTCTCTCTCCTCTCACAGTATTGGCATCTGCCGGCGGCACACGGGCGGCAGTTTCTAGGGTACTCACGGGGTATGTAGGGGGTCTCCCATCAGGTTCAGCAGGGGTGTGGATACGGGTCATAGTGATCACAGGCCCCCGTGGAAACTCACTGTGCCTGCTTGAAGATCCAGGTGGCAACTAGACGCCCTCAAAAAGTCCACGCCCAGAATACACGGGTCCTGCACATCTGCTATCCACACCGGATGATGCACTTCAACTCCCCCCACCGACACAGTCAGCATGCCTTTTCCTTTCAAAGGTGCCAGCTCTCCTGTGACTGTGCGTAGACGCACCGCTGTCGGTTCTAAATGAGTCCCACTGGGCAATACATCTGCTCTCACCAGGGTTACTGTCGAGCCTGTGTCCACCAGTGCAGTGCAGGGCACCCGTTCCACAGTGACAGGGACATAACAGGAATCCCCACCACCAGCACGGCCCACCGCGACGACAGGCTCCAAGCATTTGCGGTCATCTTCTTCAGGAAGAAGTAGAGCCTGGCTCCTCCGGCTGAGTTGTCAGGCTCCTTCCCCGGATGTCTGTGTTGGTGGCAATACAGCTGTGGTTTGGCTGGGGGTTTTTGGGGCCTGGTTCCGCATCTTCCCCTTTATGCGGGCCCCACGTCGTTTTCCTGGGTCCGGTGTGCCTTGGGGCAGTCTCTGGCCAAATGTCCTGGCTGACCACACCCCCAGCAGACCCTGGTACTTGGCCTGCGTGTTGGCTGCAGAGACACAGCCCTTATCAGTTCAGTCATTGCAGCAACCCATGCAGGCTTCTCCTCCTCTCTGCAGCTCCTCACAGCCGGTGGTACCGGCCCTTCGCTGCTCCTAGCAGCTACCCTCCACACATTCTCTCTCTCCACAGTCATCTCCAAGGCTGCCTGCAAGGACTGTGGTTGCTGCAGCTGTACCTCGACCCTCAAGTCCGCAGGGAGGAGAGCCCTGATGAATTGCACTCACTCTGCACTCCGGGTGGCATGTGTGCATACGCCCGCCGCGTCAGACTCTCCACATCGTTAGCCAACGCACGCAGTGTCTCCCCAGACTTCCTACAGCGGTTAATTAACTCATTCCGGAGCAGCTCTGGCGGGAAACACTGTCCAAACCACCTCTTCAAAGCCCCCGCTAACGCTTCATAGCTGTGTCGGTCCTCAGGGCTAAGTAGTAGCAGGCATGAAAGAGCCTCGTCTGTGAGGCACAAAGCTAACTGTAGTGCTTTAGTCTCTATCGACTAACCCCCGGCATGTGCTAGCAGTTCAAATTGGGCATGGAAAGCCTCCCAGTCTGCCTTACCCGAGTATGTGGGTGTTTTCACGGACGCTGCGGCTGCTACTGTTTGCTGGGTGCCGCCATTGTTGTTTACAACCAGCTTGTCAATGGCGCGAAACGCCGCTGAGGACGGCGACATCCCCACGTCTCTAGCCATCCTCTCTCTCAGGCGCTCTATCGCCTCCCATGCACTCTTGAACTCCCTACTCATGTCCTTCGACCACCCGCATGCTCCATCCTCCTCCCCGTCACTATTTTCTTGCGTCACTCCCATCTTGCCGAACTCATCCATCTCCGCTAGCTCACCGGCTAGCTCCGTGGCGCAGTTACGAGCTCCCGTCAGGATAGACGTCCTTCGTTCGAAAAAGTCACTTCTGACACCAATGTAACGTTCGACAAAGGGAGTCGGAAACAGGCTTCAAGTTATGGAGGGTTTATTAACTCCTTTGTTCACTCACGGACACAGGTTACATGTACAGGTTGTAGGTCAACACACTCTCACTCCATAATCGTCCAGGAGCGACGTTTGGTCAGGGTCCCGTGGTGTGAAGTTGTGACGCTCCTAGGCTCCTTCAGCTTCATAAAGGGACGCAAATAGCTTTCAACTGATTGCAATGTATTCCCATCTGCGGCGGGATTTGACGCTCATGGAAGCACGGCATTCGTTTGTGTCGGCTGCTCTTAAAGGCAATGTGAGCGTCCATTCCCATTGGATAACGGAGAATTGTACACCCGGAAGTAAGTATTCCCCTTACTGTCGATTGATTGAGTGATATCTGCTCTACTCATCAACTAGGGCTGTCCCGAATACCATTTCTCGGGCTCCGGATATTCGGTAGTAATCAGCAGCGAATATTCGAATATTCGGTGCGGAGATTTTTTTTCATAACACGCTCCGAGACACCTGACAACACACTGTTAAGCAGAAGCGCAGAAAGAGCATACTATTACGATTTATATTTATTTATTGTCTCAGTACTCGCATACATTAAAACTAAATGTGTCCTCTGCATTTAACCCAGCCGCAGTGCAGCGCCGGGGATATAGGCGTAAACGGTATTTAAATAAATGAAGAACGAAAAATAAATGAACGAACTGTATGCCAATAATTGCCTTAGCCCCAGATGTTCCCACATCGCTCCTATTATTTTCACTATTCGGATAAAATTGAAAAACTAATATAAAAAAACAATTCGGTTGCTTGCTTGCAACTATTTTCCAAGGATAGTAAGAGCACGATTTTATCATGTGTAACGTTACTGTTTAAACGGCGGATAACGCAGCTTCATCATGGCAACTTGACAACAGCTAAGCTAAGCTAGGCTACTACTTACAGCATCCGGTGACTTTTCAGAGTTGTTGTGCCACCGGCCAGTTTCTTGTCGCATATTTGGCACACTGCCTTCTTCTTACCGTCGTCCAATTTAAAATGGTCCCACACAGCTGGAGTCTTCGGCATTTTGTGTTCAGGTGTGTGAAGCGAGGTGAAGCAAGGAGAAGCGTGCCGTTTGCGTTCGTGACTGTGAGTGAACGCGATGTCAGGAGCACAGGCTGAGATTGTATATATTTCCGCATTTTAACAGTGCAATTCAAAAGTATAAATATAGTATAAGAATATGGAAATTCGCCTTTATTGATAGCATACATTTAGGGGAAAAAAAAATTTTTGGGAAAAAAAACGAATATCCGAATAATGAAATTGAAACCCGAATAGTTGGCCAACGAACGAATATTCGAATAGTCGAATATTCGGGTACAGCCCTATCATCAACTCAAAAACACCAGATTATCCTTGTTAATTACACAACATTGATTGGTTTAAATTGTGTGCAATGCTTTTGTATTTTTCCCCTTCGATTCGGAGAAACAAATATTTTTTCGGAGTAAAGGATGGCAGAAGACACTAAACTACCCAGAATCCCCAGCTATCGTTTAGGACTACACCATGTGCTCTGTTTGACAAACCCTGTGATTATTTCTCAAGCTCTGTGATTGGTTGACCTCCAACTGCATTCCATATGAAAAAAAAACGTTTCGTAAAAGATAAAATCATACTTTATTCAGCAGTGCTTGCTTTACTCTTTGAAAGTCATCACATGAATGCATTGTAATAAATGGTTCGGCTGCATTAAATATATTACACATCTGTCGTAAGAAGTTGCCAGTATTAAACTGTGTACATCCCTGGAGGTTTAGGGGATAGGAAACACTCAAATTTAAAACATATAATTAATAAATGAGTGAAAATTGCTTTTGCCCATAATGGGCAGCATTAATATACCCACATGCCAGCTAAGGTCAGAAGAGCTTTATTTAACAGCTGGTCTTATGTTTGTGACCCCTCCTGTTGTTAATTGATAACATTACATTACATTAATTGATAAGCCTGAAACATGCACTTGTCAAGGTTCAGAGGCAAATTTAGCAAATATGGCAGTAGCCATTGATCATCTTAAGATAAGATATAATTTATTGATCCCAAGTTGGAAACATTTGCGTTACATCAGCATGTGTAACAGTTGTAAATATGCAGTGGTGTTTATTTGTAAATCATTTAGTATAATCACACAAATTCTGTGTTTTATATTTAATAATTCTGTGTTCTTTATTTATTGATTGTTCAATACCTGACAAAGCCGGAGATGCCTATCTACATAGGCTACATCTTATAAGAGTATAATATATGTATAATATCAGTTAAAATAAGTGCTTCAACATAGTTAACATTGCTGGAGGTATACACACATATTGATAGATGTCTTGTAATGCACTATTGAGGAACCTGTGACCCAAGTTTTTCATTCATTGCATAACTACACCGTTTGTGAATATGATATGTCAATAAACCTTAGAAAATCTTGAAATCTTGAAAGGGATGTGCAAAATAGTGATTATATACAGTCTTTAATTAACTATTAGTAGAGAATAACGAGTAATGAATATACTTTATAGGGATCCTATTAATATCTAATTATAAAAATAATGAAATTCAATAACATGCTTTAACCACTAGGTGTCCCTTTATATCAGCTGTGCACGTTTATGGTGTAAATACAGCCTATCTACCAATTGGATCTAATATAAAAGTCAGCCGAATTAGTGTTGATACTGCAAGGAGACGTATTGTGTGAAAAGAAATGTAAGATGTTGTTTAATTGCTGATATATTTATGATCCACGTCACGTTTTCAGTTCCTCATGTTTGTCTAGAAGTCTTCTCATCAGGGCTCTATAAACACAGAACTACGGCAGATATATAATATGTAATGCAGCCGAACCGTGTATTAAAATGCCGTTATGTGATGACTTTCAAAGAGAAAAGCAAGCACACTCGGAATAAAGTATTATTTTATTTTTTTTAAATGTTTTCGGTCTGTTTCCGGTATTTGTTAATGACGATGTGAGACTGGAATTGCACAGGGGAAAATAACGTATCTTTAGATGCGGATTTTGTTAAACTAATACATTTGCGCTGTGGACCAACACTATACATTGACGGGGAAGGGGGTAGCAATAAAGATAACACCATTAAACAGTTACACAACATAACAGAAATAATATCGATAGCAGCGTCCCTAGCAACCACCTTGGTAACAATGAAAACGTTCTATGGACGCAATTTCCTGAAGTAATCTTCGTAATAACTAGCAAACTAAAGATCATGTACATCCACTGCACACATAATCTAAAATAACAACTTTCTCGCATCAAATTACATCAAAACGCATTTTAATGGTCAAACTAACTTTAAAATAGGCATTTTCCACCGAGAATAAAACGAAGTTCGGCCATGTTTTTTTTTTCTGCAGGGAGAAATTTGAAGATCACTGACATAGACGCCAGCCATTGGAATGGATGGTGGAAAAAAACGGGGTTTGTCAAACAGAGCACATGGTGTAGTCCAAATGATAGCTGGGGATTCTGGGTAGTGTAGTGTCTTCTGCCATCCTTTACTCCGAAAAAATATTTGTTTCTCCGAATCGAAGGGGAAAAATACAAAAGCATTGCACACAATTTAAACCAATCAATGTTGTGTAATTAACAAGGATAATCTGGTGTTTTTTAGTCGATGAGTAGTGCAGATATCACTGTAAAATCAATCGACAGTAAGGGGAATACTTACTTCCGGGTGTACAATTCTCCGTTATCCAATGGGAATGGTGGCTCACATTGCCTTTAAGGGCAGCCGACACAAACGAATGCCGTGCTTCCAAGAGCGTCAAATCCCGCCTCAGATGGGAATACATTGCAATCAGTTGAAAGCTATTTGCGTCCCTTTATGAAGCTGAAGGAGCCTAGGAGCGTCACAACTGCACGCCACGGGACCCTGACCAAACATCGCTCCTGGGCGATTATGGAGTGAGAGTGTGTTGTGTAGGTTTATCCTCACACACACTCTACACCCCAACTCACACACACATATATATATATATATATATATATATATATATATATATATATATATATATATATATATATATATATATATGTGTGCAGTGGATGTACATGATCTTTAGTTTGCTAGTTATTACGAAGATTACTTCAGGAAATTGCGTCCATAGAACGTTTTCATTGTTACCAAGGTGGTTGCTAGGGACGCTGCTGTCGATATTATTTATGTTATGTTGTGTAACTGTTTAATGGTGTTATCTTTATTGCTACCCCCTTCCCCGTCAATGTATAGTGTTGGTCCACAGCGCAAACATATTAGTTTAACAAAATCCGCATCTAAAGATACGTTATTTTCCCCTGTGCAATTCCAGTCTCACATCGTCATTAACAAATACCGGAAACAGACCGAAAACATTTTAAAAAAATAAAATAATATATATATATATATATATATATATATATATATATATATATATATATATAGGGTCAACGTCACAACTTCCCCGCCCTCCCCCCTCTGCTCCCCCAACCACAGGCCCGCACCCCGACCAGCATCACTGTGCAGCTCTGTGATTGGCAGAGAGATGGGGGATGCTTGAGTGACACACTCAGCACCCTATACAGGGTCGCTACAATACTAACAAGCTTAGCTTGGGTTGCTCAAAACAAGAATTCTCACATGGTGGTCCTCCCAAGTGAAACAAAACGTTGATTTAAAAGACAAATTACTTTTAGAATCTGAGTATTTTGCTAATCTGGAATTGGATCAAAACTGCAACAACTATCAACCCCCTATGTGCTAAATGCTGCACACTGATCAATTAACCTGTTGAGCCCCACGCCCCGCGGGCAAAAACGCAATATCTGCAAGAAACAGCATCTGAGGCATGGGCGTAGGAAGCATCCTGAATGTGGAGGGGACATTTTTAACGGGGGGTGTGGGGGTCCCCCACCACGAAATTTTTTTTTTGATTTCCTGTATTCTGGTGCATTTTAACAGGTGGTTTGATACTTTTATGTGGCTCTACTAGCATGAGGAAAATGATGGGTACATTTTGTAATTTCATCCAGTAGGGAAGAAAGGAAACATATTTGATTATTAATTCAGAGCAGTCTTTGAATTAATAAAAAGCAGTTTAAATACCCATTTTTTGTACATTTATATACAACAATAAATATTTGCGAGTGCATTGAGAGATATTGTTGTGGAGAGTCATTTATATATAAATCGCAAAATACATTTGTGAATCCTTCTGTGAGCATTTATTAATATTGAGACTGATCGGACTCCATACAGATGTTAAGTTCACCTATGGTATCATTGACTTATATGTTCAAATAAATGTTGCTCTTCTGTCGATATTGGTCATATGATGCCCCTTGACTGAAATGTTTCCTGTTCAATATCCCCACTGATTTCCTTAAAATTCTGGGATCACAATTTACTCTAAACTGTCATTTGCCTTTCATCACTCACCTCAGCAATGAACCTCTCTCCACTGTCCCTGTGTTCTGCCTCTGACTCACTCTCAAGCGCCTAGATGTCAAGAGAGGTGGTGAAGTGATCATTATTTATTGAGCAGTATACTCTTTCACATTAAATCATAACAAGTCATACTGAATGTAAATACAACTGACTCTAAAGTAAGTCCCAGTCTGTGACATTGGACATTTTGAAGACTCAAAGCCCCAAGCAGTAGGTAGAATATTAGCTGTGTAATGTGCACAGAAAATAAATGGTTAACTGAATACTGGGATGGAAATTGCCTATAAGCACTCAGTAAAACATAAACACACACAAAAAGCTTCTGAATGATAAGAAGTATAATTAAAACATAATGCACATTATCATTTTGAGAGAGAGTACCAAAGTTAAAGAACTCAGAAAATAATCTCTCATCGAACTGAGGCTCCAGTAAAACACATAACATGGACATCAGTAAACCGTCGGTTATGATTATGGGGTTACGGTTATGGGGATATTGTAGTGATCACTAATTGACTGTACATAATTCACTCATGGAACTACGGGTTGGGGGTATTGTTTCCGCACGGACATATGTGTTGCTACCTATATATATTGTGTGCCCTCCTGGCTTCTTCCTCTTGTCGACCCGGGCTGCGACCCGACAACATGTCCTTTGCAGCTCCGCAATAAAGTTGCCTTTTGCACCTTCGATGCACCGCCTCCGACTCCCTTTCTCTCGGCACTACACTGGTGACCCTGATACGTTTCGTGAAGTTTCCGGGACGGACCCGTACACGGCAGAAAAACTCAGTTTTTCGTCTCGAAATGCCGGAGAGGATTGGAATCGTCCGTGGCTGCCACCGGCACGCGGACTGAGGCTCGGTGTGCGCCCCGCGGAATGGCTGGGGACGTTGCTCACCATTCCCGCATCGGCCTTCCTGCTACAGGGAGACCATGCACGACCTGCTGGGTCGACCAGCAACCCGATTGCTGCCTCGTGGGTTGGTTTCTTCGGTGCGTGCGGCTGCGACGACTAGCAGCTATCCACGTGGGGCTAACGACGGCTAGCAGCTACCGATGGCTGCCGGTTAACGGCCACAGCTAACGGCTAGCTGCTAACGGCTATCGACCTTTTGAGTTTTTCTTTCCCCTGGTACCTGAGAGGAGGTTCGACCATGTCTGGTTGGCCTCGTGTGGATCCTCTCACGATTTCGCCCACCTGTTTTTGACCGTGGACAGTACGACCCTTTTTGAGCTTTTTCTGGTGCCGGAGAGGAGGTTCGACCGGCCGGTTGACCTCATGTGGACACTCTCACCTTTTTCACCACCTCGACGGCGGTTCCAGACGCCACTCACGTTTTCATCGACGCCTGGGTGGTGCACTCCTGGACCCCGTCTCGCCTCGACGGTTTTGGACGTCGCCCATGCTGCCATCGGCCCGTGGGTGGCGCGCTCCGGAGCCTGTCTGGCCTCTTCCTTCGCCTCGGCGGTTTCGGACGTCGCCCATGCTGCCATCGGCCCGTGGGTGGCGCGCTCCGGAGCCTGTCTGACCTCTTCCTTCGCCTCGACGGTTTTTGGACGTCGCCCATGCTGCCATCGGCCCGTGGGTGGCGCGCTCCGGAGCCTGTCTGGCCTCTTTCCATTTGCCGTCGGCGGTTACTCGGACGTCGCCCATAGCCTTCAATCGGGCCCGTGGGTGGCACGCTTCCGGGACTCCTGCCTGGCCTCTCCTCTATACCCGCGGCTTCACGGTTCGCCTCGACGGCAGCTTCGGACGGCCCCCCCGTCTGGCCTCTTCCCTGGCCACTGCTTTTTCCTCCCGGGGTGCTGCTCCTGCCCCCCGGGGACCCGGTTTCTTTCCTCCCGAGGACTTGTGCCCGCCGCCGTTGTGCCCTCGCCTGCGGCCGGGCAGCGCTCCTCCCTGCTGGGGACCACCGGATATTCACGCCTTCCCCACGTCGCAGCACTGCGCCCCCTTACGACGCCTACTGCGGCCCCGTTCCGGCCGCGTCGCCACCCCCGGTGAGGATGCCCTCGCCCTCGTTGGGCCCCTACCCTCTCCTGCGGCCCCCTTCCGACGGCCCGTTCCATGGCCCGGCCCCCGGCCCCACCCTCCTCGGCCCCTGTGGTGCTTCCTCCCGGACACGGGGATAGTGTCCATGGTTGAATTCTGGGGGGGCTTGTGTAGTGATCACTAATTGACTGTACATAATTCACTCATGGAACTACGGGTTGGGGGTATTGTTTCCGCACGGACATATGTGTTGCTACCTATATATATTGTGTGCCCTCCTGGCTTCTTCCTCTTGTCGACCCGGGCTGCGACCCGACAACATGTCCTTTGCGGCTCCGCAATAAAGTTGCCTTTTGCACCTTCGATGCACCGCCTCCGACTCCCTTTCTCTCGGCACTACAATATGGTGTTTACATGAGCACAAAGAGATCGGGTTATTCATGTTCCCTGTTTACATGATAAATACTAGCAAACTGGCATTTCGATGCCTTTTCTCATCTAAACTATTCAGTATTTGTATCTCTCTATCATGACATAAAGACGAAACTCCTCTCCAGAAGTGAGACGCTTTTGCCGCCGCCATCACTGTTAACTGATGAGCTGCTACCAGCTCAGGGCTCAACATTAAGGACTGCCCCAACCTGCTGGTTGCCCGATCGAGCAATCTATTATGCCAGTATCATGCAGCTCGCGGATCCAGTAATGAGTGACCCGACAGTAAAATTAAACATATCTATAACTAGTTACGGTAGTTTGAGAGGTAATTAAAATAGCTACGTGTGATATTCTAACCTGAAGTGTGTGTTTTGTCCGCTCACCGCTGCATGTGATTATGCAGAGCTGCGTGTCGACTCGTCTGCAGCAGCTGATCTCTCTCTCCCGTCAGATTAGACTTCACTCGCGTTTATGTCCATATCGATCAGATTCAGCTAATGATATGACTACCTGCTTATTAAAAGACACCTAAACAATAAGTGTCGCTATGCAACTGGGTGAGGCCACAAAGTATAGCGCAGCATTATGCATTTGTTTACATGCCCACCGGAACCCCGAGGCATTACCAACAGATCAACGCACAATCAACCCATACAGGACATCTCTTTCTCCACATTAAGTGTTAGACATTAGAATTGACTATTTTTGTCTGTCACATACTCTTCTTGTCTGTCACATAAGTGGCGCAACTGAAGCGGTATTGCGCTAAAGGGAAATTATTTTGACCGAAGAGATTTAGATTTGCTGGCTAACGGGAACTCTGACGTCGCCATGTTGTGTGCTTGGCGGATGCGCTCGGTTCCTCTCGACTGCTGCTCGGGTCTGCTCGGTCAGCTTCCGGATGAGGAGGCATTCATTCGACCAACTTACATAACATTACAAACATTTTTAACAGGGGCCATAATAGTGTAAATAATGTTTGTTTAGGCAGTTATAACTGAATATAATGTTTTCTACTTTTTTCCATCTGGGAAGGCATTTGCCTTCATCAGCTGGAAACAGGGGCGGCACCAGGGGGGAGCTAGGGGGTGCTGAAGCACCCCCCAGGATTGCCAAAGCACCCCCTAAGCACCCCCAAGAAAATTATTATTTTTATTAAATTAGAAACATTATTGATTACATCAATGCAAATGTGAAACAAACACATTTTTGACCAAAAACATAAAGCCAACACAGGTGATATGATTAGGCCAATGACCAGCACCTATTCGATTTTTGACATACCCATAGGCTAAATTACTTTGACACTTGAGTGACTTCCTGTTAGCTAGAGCACCAAATTATTTGCTAACAGCAAAGTGAAAGATGGATCGTTTTTTACTCCTTAAACGTCCACGTGTGGACACTCAATCAAAACCACCTGAAAGCGAGTGGGATTCTGCACATAATAGCCTAGCGTCGTGAGTAGCCTACAAGTAGCTTCTCTGGTCTCTGTGTTTCATTCAAGCTCTGCTCTGTGTGTGTGTGTGTGGCACGAGCCATTTTCTGTGCGTGCGCGAGCGAGCGAGAGAGAGAGCTCGCCTCCCGCACCGGTGGGTATCTACCGGAGATCGTTGTGGTTAGCATCTGGTGCTAGCTAGCCAAGCTAATGGATATAAGGAGCTTTTTCAACAACAAGGTGGAGGGAGAACTCTCTCCTGTCAGACGGAGAGTCTCAGATAACCTCAGCTCAGGTGAAGTAAAGGGCTCTCAGTGTTTAGATAGTTAACTTTAGTCTAGTTATCTCAGTGGGTCTCAAACGGTTTGTTTTAAAAGGGGGTGTGATTTGTAAAATATCTAAGAAATAGAAAATCTGTTTACAGTTCTGTGTCATATGGATGTTGAGAGATGTGTCCATAGAGCTCTTAATATTGCTCTCAAAGTGCACCAGATTGATGCTTTTAACTTCAATATTTAAAAAAATCTTCCCGGGGGAAACATGCCCCCGGACCCCACTAGAGGAGGTGAGGACCCCCCTAGAGAGGAGGTGAGGTCCACCCCCCACTTGTAAAAATAGCACTTTACCCCTGCTTACACCTATATGCCGTGAGCTGATTATCGAGCCTTCATTGTAACAGTCGCGGGTACAGTGTGTGTGCGTGTGGGGAGTGTTGCTGTAGAAAATTCAACTGTGCGGCGAGTGGATAGATCCGATTCACGGACTTTCCACATGGTAAAAGTGTTGGGGTCTAAACTAATCATTTGAAAAAGTGGGGGGGGCTTGTCCGACCCTCATATAATGTCTGTGACGCCCATGGTCTGAGGGCTTCATAACATTTAACAACCTATTAATGTGTCATACCCACTTAACGGGAAGAAACTCAGCTACCTGACAATATGAACCATTTTTACCGAAACAAAACACAACTCTAACGCAGAGCCTCTGAATTAGCCCTGAGCAAAAAAATGCTAACGCACTTAGCACAGAACTCACAGTAGAAATACTTTATTACTTATCGGATCTGCACAAACCAGATATCAGATTAAAGCTGAGATTCCACAGATTCTATAGGTATAATATATTATCACTGTGCGACCAAAACTCAGGGCAGCGAAGGCAAACCCAGACAACACACCACGTAGCTTTACGGTGGCAAAACGGCAAATATGTCTTACCTTTGCTGTTTTTCTGATCAAAGTTGTGTGGCATTAAAACAATAAAAACGCTGCTGAAGGTTAATCTAATGTCTCTGTGTAACTTTGAAATGATTACTGATAATCCATCATCATATTTATGGCTGTAACCTAGTTTTCAGTTTTCAGAGCGTAACATAGCTTTCGGTTTGGGCAAGCTGCGTGTGCATAGCTCTGACTTCTCAATGGTAATGTTTAGATGGATTTTAGGAACTCACTCTCGATTATATTGGCTCTAGCGGTTCAAAAGAGTTGTCAATCATCAAAATCGACCGAGGGGGGCCAGAGATATGGCAAATACACCCACATGACCCCACAAGTGTTTTTTTTTGCTAAATCTCTCTAAAAGTTCAAATGTCACTTGTTTTGCATCAATCTTGATACGGGGTACTTATTATATGTTATAGTTTGGATTCCTAAAGCTTTTAGTCTACTATCCCATCATTCAAGGGTGGTTTTCCCTATAAGTAATGTATTTATTTTGGACGGACACTTTTTTTTTTACTATGTTCATTCTGAATTTACTTTAAAATAAAAAAATGCTATATTGATTCTGACTTTTCTACATCCAACTCACAGATGTATCCTTGCTATGAGAAAAAAGATTATTAATTTGCCCCTTTTAGAAGTGACGATATAGTCATTTGTTCTAGGAATGTAATTTTCGAGCCTGAGATCTGAAAAACAGGCTTGGGGCTTAACAGGTACACCTATATTTATGTAACTGTTAAAACATGTCAAAGGTGTCTGACAGGATGTAGAGACAGAACACAACAGATGTTTAATCAGTATGTCAAAGGGTGGAGTGTGTCGGATCTGCAGCAATAGAAATAGAATCAGGATAGAGCACACATCCACTAAGACTGGCAACAGTTGAGATGGCACGTGACAAATGTAATTTATAATGTGTACACCTAAAAAACATTAACACGTTTAACCACCAAAGGGCAGCAATTTAGTGCACACATCATTAGTTTGCTTAATATTTCCATTGACAATTCATTAAATTGAGTTCTCAACAATGCTTGTTTCTTTACCTTCTATGTCTATGTCTGCATCACAATTACAGGTGCACTTCATTTTCAGTGCTGTTGTTATAAAAGTAGTGTAAGTTTCTCGCTGGATATTTGGAGACACATTTAAAGCCTTCTGTCACCGCACCAAGACTCTCTCAGCACCTATTGTAATTGCTGTTTGCATTTATTTTACTGCAGTGTCATCTGTGTGTGCCAAACCCATCTTTTAAAATTGCAAGCTACAATAGGAGAATAGGTTGTGTGACACTGTGACTGAGCATCCTGTTTTAGTTGCAGCAGGCAAAAAGTCTGGTTTCAGGATTGTTCACTGAATTGAGGAAAATGTAATTGCCATCATACTTTTGAGCTATTTTATCCTGCTTTCTAAACATATTTCTTTCAATTTCCTGAAAGTGATTTAGATAATCAGGACAGTCTGTTGCCTTCTCTATGTGACACTCATATGTGACTGCTTATTCTCCCAACTATAATTCTGGACACTTTACAGAACCTACAGTATCTTCTGTGGTAAATTAAGCTGTTTAAGACCTAGGCCTTTCACTAAAACAGAACCCAAACCACATCTTTATGACTGTGTTTAACTGCTGCTGGGTGCACCATATTGCATTTCTTTCACCTCAGACTAATTATTCCACTGCAGAACAATTACACATTCAGAGCATTGGAGACTGGGACTGTGGTTTAACTGGGAACACATGAGGCTTAGCGTAGCCGAGGCATGAAATGACACGGAGCAGGGCTGCACACAGAGAGAAAATGACAATGGTGAACCTGACCATGCAACACGACCCTGGCTCACACGTGGAGCAGCACATGTACCGTAATCCACAAATGAGACATTCATGCCCACTGTGTTTATGGTTTCATGAATGCTCCCACCTCGTGGCCTTGTCAAGCTGGCACTAGAAAAGCGGCCATGCATCTGATGGCCTTTTTAATCGATTCCCTGTGTATTGATTTCTAACTGCCCCTTGTGGTTCAAGATTTCTCTCTAGCCTGCTTTTGATTGGGCCTTAATGTGTTGTTAATGCATGAGAGAGTCTGCGATGTGTGCCTTTAGTGTGAAATACATGAACCGGCCCACCTCACAAACCACACAGTGCTCAGAGAGCCAACTCTTGTTTACATTTCACAATGGCTGCCATTTCTGTCCCAGCTGTCTCTAAACTTTTTTTTCACTTCAGTGACAATCCATAAAGCATCCATTATATGTCCCAGACCCCTGGAACAGCATTGTCTTTTCTTTCTACTCGACTCCCGTAAATGGAATTTTAATTAACAGTAAAAAGCATGCAATGACTTGGAAAGGCTGTAATTAAGTTTTTTTTTTTTTTTGCGCAGTGTGCAATTTACAGCATGTGGTTTTGGTGTTTCAATGATATAACCATGGAGGCCTGTTTCGCATCCATACACGATCACAACAGAAGCGCCTTTGTTGGTCGGCGACGCGCCAGAGGACAAATGAAGAGACAGTTAGGGAACAATCGAGCAGATGTAAAGCATTGTGGGTTTGCTGTGTCATCGCTGCTGGCGGCTGAATGGAGTCGGAAGGGAAAGGCCGTCTCTGCTGAGTGGAGACAATGAGGAAAGCGGCTCCTGACTGGACCTTTGTGTACGATCAACAGAGTCTCATGATGAATATGAAGATTATACCCTGCAGGTTGACACAGATGGAAGGCTTTGCTGTACATCTATTGAATACACAGCGGGTGGAAAGGGCAACATTTGTGCTTTAATTGGGTATTATCATGCATCATCATCATTGCTGCTTTAAGTCTTTCAAAGAGAAGCCTTTTCTGCCAAGGATGAACCTGTTTATACATTTTCTGTAAATGGTCAATTCTTTGAGCTACACAAGCAATCCACTAATTAAAAAACAACTTCCGGTTTTACATCAGTTGCCTATGAGAAAATAATTCCCGCATGTCTGTTCTACCCGTATTTTCTCAGAAACTTTTTTTCACTAGATCAGCCTGGATTTCCCTGCTTCTCTCTTTTGGACTCCCCTGCTGTATGTGTGGTTGCCCTCACCCTTCTTTTGAAAGAAGCGCCTCCCCCACTGCGAGCGGGGCTCAACCGGTGCACCCCTACCCACTCCCCGCTGGGAGAGAGTGAATGAGTGATTTGGTGGAGGTGTGTGTGGGGGAGGACGGACACAGCATGAAAAAAAACATCAGAGGGAGAAATCTGTCTGTGTCGCTATGTTTCATCCCCCGGCACGTACGCACACATGGTGCGATACGGGGGCACTGGGCGGGCACCTGTAGCTCCCCGCAGAGCAATGAACTCTGGGAGGAATGGAGACACAGACAGTGAGAGACATGGTTGCAAAGAGGAGAAAATAGCCTTTGAGTTTGCTTTGTACATTAGTCGAGGAGGGGAAGTGAGGAGACCGAATTTCTATTTTGATGTGGATTTTTTTTAAAGGCCACTTAAGGATTTATTCTGGTTTTAAATAGCAGTTTAAATGCTGTGATACATTGCATTGGGTATATTTGTATAATAAAGAGGCCCTGTTTTGGGGTTTTCCCTTTCCTGTATAGTGTTATTTGGGTTTGTGTGCATGTCAATGGTCTGCAAAGGCTAATATCCCATAGTTCATGCCAGAGGGGGTATCTCCCACACACACTCTCACCCTGCCTTAAATGCCTTCATTGGACTCCTTTGTTTACTTCTGTAACATAGTGACATCACAATGTACCACTCACGCTTCTATTGGCTAGCGCTCCAAGACTTTGTAGCTTTGTTTGGCTCTTCATATTTTTCATTTTCTTACATTTATATTTCTCAGAACAATTTCAAATGAGCATGACTTCCATAAGTCTAGACCTCTAACATTAGCATCATGTGCAACACAAATCTAAAAGCAAAGAAAACAAAGAGAGCAGTTAAGGACACAACAACTATGTGCATTTAAAGACTTGTCAGATAAATTCCGCCTACTGTGAGTTTTTTTCTTCAATGCTGCTTTTGTACTCGGCCTTCCAGAGAATGTGATGTACAGAGAAGCCTGAACAGCCTTCCTCTGCTGTATTAAGTGACTCATACGTCTGTTTAACACGATTACATGCTGCTGAGGATAAAGGTGGATCTCAGGTCACATCTGCAGAACGAGGCTGCTTAGTTTAACTCATTAAGCTCATTTACTCCATCGAATTGAATTTCTTTTAAATCTTTCAAGTAGATTTTATTGCACATGTTGCCTCTCTTCATACTCTCACAGCTACACAGCAGAACCAAATTCATGGATTGCCTTTTGCTAAAGGGGTGCTTTTCAGGAGTTTGTAAAGGAGTGGGATTTTTCCATCCACATTTTCCCGGTTGATGTAGAGCTTTGAGTCAGTCAGTGCCTTTGCGGGCAAGATTGCTCATTTCTTTTTGAGGAACGTGTAGGATGCATAAAACAATGTGCTCATAGCCTTATTTAATAGGCTACTTAGGGTAGAAGAACCCTGTAACCAGTTAACAGACACCCATCACATTTGAATGGTTTCTTTATGGCTTATATAGCAAACTTTCCACTATTCCCACACTTGGCAGACACAGCAATAATTGATGTAACGGTCCTAAAGCAAGTTCGATAGCTAAATATCAGCTGAAAGACTTGGCTCAGGTTTCATTACATGATTTGTAGAATTTGGTAACAGTTGTGTTGTTCATGTGTCTGTGTGGCCCGGGGCTGGCAAAAGTAACCATTGTGTCATTTCTAAGATGCCCCCCAATAATGGATTTGAGGGCCTTCCTTGATCTGATTTTCCACAGTTCCAAATGATAATTTTGGATTGCTTAGTGGGATTTATTGCCAGAAATCATTTATAATATTAATAACTGTTTTCATTAGTGTGTAATTAACTGATACGCCATTTTGTTTTTGTTAGCCTAGAATAAGCCCTACAAAAGGGTCCAAGCCCCCAGGAAATGTGCCGGCCGTTGAAGCCGATTTTAAAGCCAAGCGGTGGTACTACAAGGCAGGACAAGGCAAGTTAATTTATATTGCACCTTTAAACACAAGGCAATTCAAAGTGCTTTACAAAAATGAAAAACATTAAGAGCATTCAACTCGCCTGATATCATTTCGGCCCAAAAATACTATTTCGTATTGACTTACATTGGGTAAAGACATCTGTAAATCAGCGTATTATTTTTATGCATACTTTTACGTCACCAGAAGGCCAACATAGTTTCTCTGACACTCTTGGAAAAGGAGAGGCATCCTAGATAGTGGATGCCGACTTATTTAACAATAAGAAAATACTTAAGCATTCAGATATGTTGTAAGCCAACCAATATCTAGATTATATATTATTATCAGTTGTTTGCAGGTAAAACTGAAAGTAAACGCACCTCAGATGTCAGCAATAACCCTTCACCCCACAAGTAACCTCTGGTAAACTACAGTTGATAAAACTTGAGTTATTCTGACTACTTGTGTTCCTTGACACAAAAGGTCATAATACAATATCTAAATCAATAAAATAGCCTACATTATCTTGCTAAGCTTGGGTATTTAACAAGCCAGCAAGAGTACTGTGAACCAGATTGTTTTAGTTATCTGGCAACAAAAACACACCTAGATCTTGCCCAATCTTTTCCAATAAAACAACACTTGATCCAAAAGGCGCTAAAGCAACAACATATATGAATAGTCAAGTTGGAAAAACTGACCACCAATCCTTTAATGTCTCCCTCATGCAGTTGAGGACACACTAACTCACAGCCAACACCAACTGCATTTACAGCCTTGTCGGAAGAATCCTCTTTTCTCTGCTTTGTACTCGACTTTTAGGAGTATGTGATATACAGAGAAGTGTGAAGACTGTCCTTCTGTTCTGAGTTCTGTGAGTGACTCATTCGGCTGTTATACACGGTTCATACATGCTGCTGAGGATAAAGGTGGATTGAGGCTGCTCAGTTCAGTTCAGCTCATTAACGTCATCACATGGGCTAGCATTGCTAAAGGGGGACTTCTGAGCACTTGTTGAAGTTTCCCCTGAAGGTAAAGAGCTTCTAGTTGCAGCCGAGGTTGACATTAAAATAGAAAATGTAATATGTAAGATGGATGAAACTATGTGCTCTACGCTTAATTTAATAGGCCACTTAGGGGCAGAAGAACTCTGGAACAAGCTGCATTTTTTACTTGTATAACAAACGTTTATCTATTCCCAAACTCAGCAGAGAAAGAGCAACATTATCATTTCATGTAATAATCCTAACTCAAGGTCCTCTTACTGGTTATGGTTACCCTTGTCTCTGTTCAAAGATGGTCTCTGGTGTCGAATTTGAGAAGGCATTTTTTATTCTGATGTTTTTCACCGTGCAGTACTACAAAGATATTCAGGAATTTTAAATCATCTGTTAGATAACATTCGCTAAACTTATTTATTAAACGTACAGAGCGTAGGATTTAGTAGGATCTATCCAAATCTACTTCAATATTGCTAACTAATTTATGTATTCATTAGTGTAAATTGAAATTGAAAAATGTATGCGTTTTTTCAGCCCTTGGTATCCAAATAAGGAGTAAGTATGTTTCTACAATAGCTCTGAACAGGCAAGTGCCAAGTTTGCAACACTGACAGCTGTCCCTTAAGGGCTTTCCCCAAATCTAATTCAAATTTGCATTAATGTGAAAACGTCTATTGTACATACTCACAGCTCTCAGGCTAGCAGCTTGTGGTGACGTTAATAGGTAGGCAGGCAGGTCCGGCAGATTAAAAGGCACATGTACCAGATTTTATTCTTTTTATATGAGATAATACTGTCTATGTGCATCCATTTCTAAGATGTCCTTGAATTCCTGATTCTGTGTGTATGTTGTTGTGTTTGAGTCCGGTGGTGAGAGTGTGTCAGTGGGTTCAGAGCTAGAAGGGAAAAGTCGATAGCAGCGAGTCAGCGAGGATGCAGGTCTGAAGTTATGCAATATCAACTTCACAGTGAGAGGTCTGAGCTGTACATATAAATAAAAACATCACAGCAAGTTTGTCTCCTACTGAACCCTCGAAGAGTCACCTCTGTATCTGGGTCTTTGACAGCTTTTTGTGTGCAACACCCAGAGTGAAAGAGGAAACATTGCATTTTGTATTATCTCTGTGACACCATGGCCATTAAAAATGACACATTAAAGGGGACACATCAGGCTCATTTTTTATTTTTAATGTTTGGATTAATGATTTTTACTAGAAGATGTTAACCTGCGTTAATGTTCAAAAAACATATTTTCTCAAGCTGTCTCTTCAATCATATCTGTGTTGACTTTCTGTCTTAAACGCTCCGTTTTAGCACCTGTCTCTTTAAGACCACCTCCCGAAAAAGCCCAGCCTGATTTGTCCGTGTTCCTCGGTCCTTTTACCTTAAAACAAAAAAATGAAGTACTTACTTACTTAGATTTTTGTTAAGAATGTGACTTTCTTTGCATCCAATAACCCTTATTACAGCCGGTAATGATTGAGATGTAAATGTAGTGGTCCTTCCTAATAATTAATGAATGATTTTAACATTACAGCCTTTCAGAAACTCTTCTTAAAACACAGATACTGAATATAGATTTTGTTTTATTATTGTTGGATTCATTGTTTCAATTAAAGGAAATAACACCTCTATTAAAAGAAAGGGATCTTTAAATGAATATAAAGAAATGTTTGTGTTTACGCTTTGAGAAATCCCTCTCTGATAGCTCTCTGTCATCCCTCAAAACACAACCTTTACCCTTCAGCAAAATGTCACCAATTTTGAAAGCAGCCATCTGTTCAATCCACATCGACCCCATATCCGATACAAAAGGCCACTAACAGTACAGTAGAGTGTTGAGTGATTTGAATGCTGCTTATGGAGATGATTCACCAAGCGCGTGTTTGTTAAGAAAGGTAGTACATGTTTTTTCTGAGTTGCCTTTATTTCAGTTAAAGTTATAAAAACAGTTTACATAGACAAACTAATAAAATGCGTGTAAATTCGTTTGTCAGTCTGTAAAACACACAAGCACCAAGTAATCACCATTTCCTTTGTTCAGACCTGGAGGCCATCTTGTCCCAGTGCTCAAAGGGGGAGCACGCCTCCAAAGTACTCCTGATATGTGCCGTATGAGTAGGCGGAGTCTTGGACGCGATTGGTCAGGAAATGTGTGATTTTATGAGTGTCAATTAGGTTAAAAACTATCCGTTTTAAGCAGACCTTGTTGTTCTTGAAAGTATAATATTTATGGCGATGCAATAATGAATTTACTTAAGCCTTTTGGGTTTTATTAAAGGTAGACAACAGTGTTTAATTTTGTGTTTAAGCCTTCACTCCGCTGTCAGAACCATGACCTGATTGGCCAGGTTGGAGTGGGAAGGCGGGCGTCTCCTATAAATGTGGTTGGGAAGAGAGGGGAAGGGGAATTCGTTTTTGTGTTTGTTCCTTGCTGGTGAATGCAGCACCAGGCATGCAGTTTGTGTTTCTGTGGAATAATGTGGAAGGCTAAGAATAAAACGCCTGTTTATTTTTGCAAGAAAACCCTCTCTCCACGTATCGTTCTTTCACCTGCACCTCACATCGTAACAGATTTGTATTCCTTAATAATATTCATAAACTTAACCATGTTGTAGCCTGAGAAAGGCTAAACCATATCAAAGAATACATTTATTAACTACATTATCTCATTTAGCTGTAGCTTTTATAAACAACAAAAAATACGTATTGTTCAGTCGTTGAACCAGGAACCCTGCGGTCATGAGTCAACTGCTTTCCAGCTGAGCCACAGCACACACACTGAATCTCCCTGACAACACTGGACCATATTTATTCCTGTATTTATTCATTCATGTTTTTATTCCAACCCTGTCTCCTAAAAATTACGTTCCCACAGAACTAAACTGCATTCTCAATTACGTTTAGCTAGAAACGTATTTTCTCCCACGTTACGTTCGTTATGAACGTATCTCAAATACGTTTATTTTCTACATATCTTCTAGAAACATATTTTCTACCATGTTACGTTAACGTATCTTAAATACGTTTATTTTCTACATATCTTTGCCATTTATTGTCTTGCTTATAATATTGATAATAGTCATTTATAAATATCATTTTAGAGCACACATTTGAAATCAGTAGGCGAGGCTGTAATTTCGCCAGCTGTTACTCTCATGAGCGAGGCAGAAAATAATAGTTTTAACATGCCAAAAAGCTGCTGTCGTTTATTGCACCTCAAACATTAAAACAAATCCAGAATTATGTGTTTCTGTACTTCCTCTAAGAACAAAGGACAGTAAAAGAAGATCTCTGTGGCTTCAGGTTTGATCGCCGTTCAAATGACAGCGTTGGTTTTCCCAAAAGTGGGCGGGGCTGTAAAGTGACGTAGATTTTACTCTCATCTCTTATTCAAACCCATTCTATTTATTTATTCCGAGTGTTCTTGCTTTTCTCTTTGGAAGTCAACACATAACGGCATTGTAATACACCGTTCGGCTGCATTGAATATTACACATCTGCCGTAGTTCTTTATTTATAGAGCCCTGATGAGAAGACCTTTGGACAAACTTGTGACATGGATCATAAATATATCAACAATTAAACAACATCTTGCATTTCTTTTCACAAAATACGTCTCCTTGCAGTATCAATAGTAATTCGGCTGACTTTTATATTTGATCCAATTGGTAGATAGGTTATATTTACTCCATAACGGTGCACAGCTGATATAAAAGGACTTGTAGTTTGTAAAGAATGACTGATTTTCTTTGAATATAAGAATGTAAATACTGAGTTGAGAGAATAGTCAGGGGATTTGGGTGATGGGAGACACATCTATGGAATCACAATTTCAATAGCTTACCATTAAATGACGGATATGCCTTTCTGTCTGTGATGTTTTACGAATCAGATATTAATGTGTAGTAAAACATGAAAAATAGTATAGCAATATTCAGTAAAATCATGTAAAAACATGAATAAAACTACACATCTTCAGATGTTATACATACATAAGTGTCCTACACTAATAATACAAAGTTATTATTAGTATGCTGTGTGTACTTTGTGTGCACTGCCTAGTGGTTAAAGCATGTTATTGAATAATGTTATTTTTGTTGAATAATGTTATTTGATGAAAGAAATATTAAGAGTACATACTTTCATAGGGGGAAAGTAGAAGGTCAATGATAGAAATATAGAATATAAAAAATCAAGAAGATACTATAAGTGATCTCTACAATAAAACAGTTTAGTGCTGGATGTAGCCAAAGATATTAATATGAGGATGTACAAAACAGACAAACTAATTAACCTTTATTAACACATTAAATAATACTTTAGGTTAAGGTCTTCTTTCAAGTAAGAAAAAGGCTTTGGGGGTATCTACAGATAAATATTAAGCCTGACAAAGTACTTAACGTCTAATATATTGCTTTCCTGCAATGTTAACTATGTTGAAGCACTTATTTTAACTGATATTATACATATGAATTATACTCTTATGTATGTAGATAGAATAAGAAATGTGCAGAACGGTGGAGGCATACACACATATTACTGTTGAGGAACCTGTGACCCAAGATTTTCATTCATTGCATAACTACACCGTAGTTGTGTATATGATATGTCAATAAACCTTAGAAAAACTTGAAATCTTGAAAGGGATGTGCAAAATAGCAATTATATACAGTTTTTAATTAACTATTAGTAGAGAATAACGAGTAATTAATATACTTTATAGAGATCTGCAGATCAATGTTTAGTCTTCTCAAGCACCAACTATCAAATATCTCTCCTGATTGTTGGCACTTGACAATCACCTTCCCTGAATTTTACTCTAAATCTGCTTTAAGGGTTGTTTATATTTCACATCATTAATCAGAATCTGCAAAGTAACTAAAATAAATGTAGTGGAGTAAAAATACCAGGTTAACCTCTGAATTGTAGTGGAGTAGAATTGCAAAGTAACAATGAGCTGTCATGTGGGTATATATTAATGCTGCCCATTATGGATACAAGCGATTTTCACCCATTTAGTAATTACATGTTTTAATTTTGTACACACCAATTTGTTTCCTATCCCCTAAACCTCCAGGGCTGTACACAGTTTAATACTGTCAACTTCTAATTTTGGGAAAAACGAAAACGTCTTTTAAAACTACAATTCCCAGTAGAGACATGCCATAGAGAACATGTTGCAAAACACAATAGCCAGCATGTGTAGTTCTGGGGGGGCGTTCGAGTCCAGTTTTCAGTTTTCAGTTTTCCGTGGTTTCGTTCCATTTCAAAGAGCTTGACGCTCGGCATAACCTTGGCGCACTGCCACTTAATCATCCAATCCCAGAGCTTGAAGATTAATCACGGGGTTTGTCAACGGGACTGTAGTCTCAAACGATAGCTGGGGATTATGGGTAGTGTAGTGTCTTCGGCCATCCTAAACTGAATTTTTTTTCGGATATCGTAGCGCATTAACAACACCACATCTGAAGCCACAGGGATCTTCTGTTACTGTCCTTTCTTCTTAGAGGAAGTACAGAAACACTTAACTCTGGATTTGTTTTAATGTTTGAGGTGCAATAAACGACACAGCAGCTTTTTGGCATGACAAAACTATTATTTTCTGCCTCCACATGAGAGTAACAGCTGACGAAATTACAGCCTCGCCTACTGATTTCAAATGTGTGCTCTAAAATGATATTTATAAATAACTCTTATCATTATTATAAGCAAGACAATTAATGGCAAAGATATGTAGAAAATAAACATATGTAAGATACGTTCATAACAAACGTAACGTGGGAGAAAATGTTTCTGGAAAATATGTAGAAAATAAACGTTTTTGAGATACGTTCATAACGAACGTAACGTGGAGGAAATACGTTTCTAGCTAAATGTAATTGAGAATGCAGTTTAGTTCTGTGGGAATTTATTTTTTAGGAGACAGGGTTGACATAAATCACTTTGGAGTTGTCGCATTTGATAAAATGGAAGTCGTAATTTCTCTCAGGAAGCCAGAAACACTCTTGATGCTTAAAAAAAAAAAATGTCTGTCATTCATTCTGCCATGGTGGTTGGCTGAAAGAACTACAATACCATGAGGCTTAATCGTTAAGGCTGTGACATATGATTTCCCTAGAAAGGGAACCAGTATTTACAGTAAAAGTAAATAATTTGAAGTTGCAGATCGTATAGTAATTTTATCAACATGATCGTCGTTAGCTTTCCCACATCATTAGCTGTGAATTTAAAACATTCTTTAGCATGGTGATTGAATGTTTTTTTGCTGAAATGCTCCTTGGGAGTCATGGTTTTAATAGCTTATTCCTTTTTAACTTTTTATTGCGTAACCTGGTTGTTAAACTCTTGTACTGATAATGCAACCACAAGACTTTGTAATGATGATTCTAGTTTTAGATGTGCTCCAGCTGTGAGTTACATAATATCATCAATGGGAAAAATGAATTAAACCTTAAGCAGCGGCACCAAAAATGGATCCTCCTGGTTTACAAACATAGCTTTGGATGGCCTTGACAACCAAAAGGCATGAGTCAATTTGCATGTTAATAAATTAACATATACATATGTTTTGTTTGAGCAGGGTGATTAAGTCCATAATTGACGTCCCATCAATAATTGAATTGGAAAATGTTGTGGTTATATAATGCACATTGTGAACCACTCTTCAAGATTTGAAACTAAAACTAAGAATCTACAGGAAATAATTCTCAATACAAAACAGGTATAACTTATTGTATGTGTCTTTTCATCTTCTGCAGATTTCTGCAGCTTTAATGTTCCAGATGGTAACACAGACCAATGCAGGAACTGGAAGAACTCTTAAATCCTTCTGTCAGCCGCAGAGGCAGAAGCTGGCGTGACTCGATCACTTCCCTTCCACCCCTCTTATTTATCCAGACTGTTGGATGCACACATAAAACCCACAACTTTCCCAGAGGTGCAACACAATGAAATAGTGTGATTATGTTGAATCCCTGTCAGTAGCTCGGTACAAACCAATAATCCTCCCATTCTGGCAGCAGTTCCTGACCCTCTGCCACAGATCCACTCAGAGCAGAGGAGAGAATATCAATAAGTGAGAGGACTCAGCAGGAATACTTCCACAGCTCTGAGACTCAGACACCAATACCTGCCGTGCTAATGAGGGCAGTGCAGGTACGGCGTCCACTGAGCCCTGAGGTGTGATGGATTAGGAGGGATGATTATCTGGTATCTAAAGGTTTGGTGCAATCAAAATGGTTTAGAAAATTGAGCTAGACATTGTGATCAAAACAGCATCTGGGAAATGTTACTGCTGGCCTCAAGACTACAAAGATGTAGTTGAGGTTAAAGGGGCCACATTATGCTGACTTTCAGGTTTCATATTTGTATTTTGTGCTTCTAGTGTGACATGTTTCCATGCTTTAATGTTCAAAAAGGTCTTTATTTAATTTTTTTGCCGCAGCACCTGATTTCACCCTCTGTCTGAAACCAGAGCCCAGTCTGCTCTGATCGGTTAGCTGGCCGGCTCTGTTGTGATTTATCAACTTCCCCTTAGCATATCACGTACAATGTGAGCGCAAGCAGTGGTGTAGTGGGCGTTGGATGCGGGGGTACGCCGTACCCCCACTTATTTGGAGCATGATCTTTTTAATAAATATAAAAGCATTGCCAGTGTTATCAGTTGCAAGTGTGTATTTGTTGTAATAATGACAAAAATATAATACATTTCACAGTAATTATAATAAAAAATAAAAACGATTTCCTTAAAAAAATTATGATTCGTCATCACGCTCGTGACCCCACGGCGAGTCAGCTCGCTGCCCGCCGATTTTGCGGCAGCTCTTTCCCTCAAGAACGCTAACGAAAAAGCTCTATAATGGCCGGCAAACATTTTTTACTTGACTTCTTTTCTAAAAAGAATATAATTCACAAGAAGAATTCACTCCACCTGCACACTTGACCCAATGCCCTCCAAATTTGTTAAAGAGAGCCTCCCTGCCATCTCCCAACTCATCGCCACCATCATTAACTCCTCCCTCAGATCTGGATCAGTTCCCCCCTCTCTCAAACTGGCTGCTGTCACACCCATTCTCAAAAGACCTGGACTCACACCTGACATCATGTCCAACTTCCGGCCCATCTCAAATCTCCCCTTTCTGTCAAAAATACTTGAACGTGTTGTTGCCTCACAACTTAAAGCCCACCTCAGCTCCAATGATCTCTTTGAGCCATTTCAATCCGGTTTCCGATCAAAACACAGCACCGAAACAGCTCTTCTCAAAATCACAAACGACCTCCTCCTCTCCTCTGACTCCGGCAACCTTAACATCCTCATCCTCCTCGACCTCACCGCAGCATTCGACACCATCAACCACGCCATCCTGCTGTCCCTCCTCGAATCATCACTCAACATCACCGACACTGCACTCTCCTGGCTGAAATCCTACCTCACCGACAGACATCAGTTTATCAACATCAACAACTGCACCTCCTCCACTGCTCCTCTGTCCCAAGGTGTCCCCCAGGGTTCGGTGCTTGGCCCCCTCCTCTTCATCCTCTACATGCTCCCCCTTGGCAAAATAATTAGTCGCCACAACCTTCAATTTCACTGCTACGCCGATGACATCCAACTTATATCTCAACAAAAACCATCACCCCCACAACACACTCCACTCTCACCAACTGTCTCTCAGAAATAAAAGCATGGATGCAAACAAACTATCTCCAACTGAACAGTGCCAAATCAGACATCATCATCATTGGCCCCCCCATCCCGTATCAAAGACATCCAGAATTTCAACTTCACCATTGACAGCCACACTCTATCTCCCCCCCCCCTCACATCCGCAACCTCGGAGTCATCTTCGACAGTCAGCTCAAATTCAACCACCCACATAAATCACATCACCAGGACAGCCTTTTTCCACCTCAAAAACATTGCCCGTCTCCGCCCATCACTCTCCTCCTCTGCTGCTGAAAACCCTGATTCATGCATTCATCACTTCACGACTCGACTACTGCAATAGCATCCTCTACGGCATACCATCCAACCTAATCAATAAACTCCAACATATCCAGAACTCTGCTGCCCGCCTCCTCACCCACACCCGCTCCCGAGACCACATCACTCCCGTCCTCCAGAACCTCCACTGGCTCCCCGTCCGTCAAAGAATCAACTTCAAAGTCCTCCTCATTACCCACAAAGCCCTCAACAATCAGGCCCCCCCCCCTACCTCACAGACTTGCTGCACCACCACGCCCCTTCCCGCTGCCTCCGCTCATCAGAAGCCAACCTCCTATCCATCCCCACCCGCACCAATCACCGGACCTGGGGGGACAGAGCCTTCTCCGTCGATGCCCCCTCCCTCTGGAACTCACTCCCCCAACCCATCAGAGACTGCACTGACCTCACCACCTTCAAAAAACTTACAAAAACTCACCTCTTCAATCTGGCTTTTAATGTGTGATTGTTTACTATATATTTATTTGTTGTTCCTTCCTTTTCCCTTCACTATATCTGTAAAGCGTCTTTGAGCACCTGTAAAAGCGCTAACAAATTAAATCTATTATTATTATTATTAGAAGAAAGAGGCTAGCTGCACCGAAGCTACAAGTGAAGCTGCTACTAGTACTATATCATCAGAAGAGCCGCCTAAAGACGTGGATAATGCTAGCACCATACTTGCCAACCCTCCCGATTTTCGCGGGAGACTCCCGATTTCATTGCCCTCTCCCGGTTTCCTCCCGGGGTCATATTTCTCCGGCATTTCTCCCAATTTCTGACCAAATCTGATTTACTCACGACTGTTTCCACTCCCCCCCCCCCGCATTTGAAATGCTCCCGATTTCTGAGGTCTCAAGGTTGGAAAGTATGGCTAGCACTAACGTTAACGTTAGCTGCGTCAGCAACGTTCCCCTGGCTAGCTCAAGCTCACCTTTCCCAGAGGTGTGGACAGAGGAGATGTGGCGGAGGAACAAGAGGCATGCCAGTGGATACACTGCAAAGCTGGGAAACTGGGCTGCAAAGTTTGTTCATCCATTTCGGATTTATCAGTTTATGTGTGTGTGTGTGTGTGTGTGTATGTGAAAAGCAGCGCTGTCTGCTTATTTGTAATGTAGGCTAGGCCCAGGGGCGCCGTAAGTGGGTGAAAAGTTAGGACAATTCTAAGGGCCCGTGACTGACAGGGGGCCCAAATATTTTTAGAACATTAAGGCGAGACACGGCAGGCAAAAACATCGTTTTTCAAGTACTGGTCAATTTTGAGATTTTGTGCTATTTTGATTCCATAACATGTTTTCTTTCAGGCTTTTGGAAGGAAAACGTACAAAATACAGATTTAAGTGTTTATTTTACTATAGTTTGTCTATTTGCGTCTGTAGATTTCTCCTAAATCCACCAAAAGTTAGCATTCTAACGTAACATAAAGCACCGCGACCGCTGTGTGCACCATGTCAACAGAGATATCGTTGGAAAGCTCCGTCTCTCCTGCACAATCTCATCGGATCCAAATATGGTCATTTCCTTTGTATCAGCAACCAATCGTGAAAGCACAAAGGGGTCTTAAACCAAGAAACGAAATCTCATTGGCTGGGGTCAATTTCTGACAACGTGATTCGTTCAGATGCGTCACGTGGTGTGCTAAAACACTTCCTGTTTAGCTTTCCGCTAGAAATTGAAATCTCAAAATCGCAAAAGAACGGCGAAAAAAACGTTCACAGAGAAGACGACAACAATTGTCTCTTGCACGAAGCAAGGTTATCCAAAAAACAAATGACCCCGAACATGAAATACCTTCACGGAGTGCGTCGATGCGCAAGCTGTCATCCAGAGAACAGGAGGGTTTAGCTAGAGCCTCACTGCAATCTTTAAAGGTCGTTTTCTCAAAATGAGTTTTGTCTCCTACTCTGAGTTCGAAATTTCAACTTCAGAAGCACGTAGAGACACCAAACCTTCCAGTTATATTCCTATCAATATTATGAAGGCTTTTACAGAAAGGTTTGTTCATATATAATTCATAGCCTGAATTATACAACATTGTATACCTAAAAACATGGCGAAAATGGATATTTTAGGGCTGTTGACAGTATTTTCTGATTTATTGAGTGATAAAAAGAGATATCCAATATCCCTTCTGTAAAAGCCTTAGATACTAATATGACTACAAAATGAAACAAAGAATTGGAACCTGGCTTTATCCAAAGTTCAGATTTCGATTCCTGAAATGTGTTAAAATATGTGCATATTTAATGAGATAATGGCTCATTGCATATTTAAAACATGCTATTTCAGAAAACTTGTAATACAAAAGACAATTGCCTTATTGTAAGACATTAACTGGAGAAATTTCTAGCTGATACCTTTAAGTTAAAAAAATTACCCTATTCACCTGGGGTGTCTCGCCTTAAGAAAAAATGTTTAAGTAACCTTTCATCAATCATCAATAATTAACATTAATATAACATCATATTGATGATGTACTCACTAAACTTACGATTCATTTAACTTATTT
The DNA here is from genome assembly GCA_902827135.1 of Harpagifer antarcticus. Classification (NCBI taxonomy): domain Eukaryota; kingdom Metazoa; phylum Chordata; class Actinopteri; order Perciformes; family Harpagiferidae; genus Harpagifer; species Harpagifer antarcticus. The sequence continues at coordinate 998,509 of CADEHL010000717.1, forward strand.
TCTTCCAAAAGTTAATTATCCAAAGCATCGAACACCCCCATCTATTTACATGTAATGGTTTGGTCCTGCCTCCAAACGCTGTGCGGCACCGGCCCTTTCTAGCAGAGAGTGAGAGCATGTAAGGCAGGGATGCTAGTACTTACGTGTGTTCGATGTCTCAACGACTAACAAAGTCAGGCTTTCAAAAAAGAAAAGAAAGGAGAGAAAGACAAGAGAGAGGGACTAAAGGGCGACAGTATGTCACCCAGTTTTTCAAAAGAAAAGGTGGGTGTGGTCTATGAGTGGTGGAAATTAGTCTGTTTGCTAAGCTTAGTCCATTGTAAATAATAATTGTAATGTTTTGCTGATATTAAGTATTGTTAATATCTTCACAGAAAATTCAAAGGTTTTTCATTTCACTCCTCTTTTAGCTGACATTTAATAAATGCAGGTACATTTTTAGCAGCTATTCATACTAAATCAGTTGTCCCTCCCCCTGGTGCCAGGACCAACAGATCCATCTTTCGGCTCCGCAGCCCTGACCCCCCATAAGGCTTTGCAGTCTTGCCGTGCTGTCCATTGAAAGCCAGTTGGCTAGAAAGCTGGACTTCAAGGACTGGATCAGTGACTTTGCCTGTAAGAAGGCTAGGCGCTGGGCTCTTGGTGAGTAAGGCTGAGCCAGGGCTCGTAATAACTGTTAAAGGGCAAGGCTATGGTAACGATATTGGATCACTACACAGAAGATGCATGATGAGAAAAAGACTGAGAACAGGTAATAGGGTCTGATTTAGCGCCACCATCAGGCCTTTTCACTTCCATTTCCGTTTTGTTGTCCGTTTACACTTTAATACCTGCTTATTTTGTAGTTGGTATCTATATTTAATTAAAAAATCTGCTGCTTATGTTATTTTTTTCTAATAGCATTTTATAAATGATAATATTGGTGTTAATGTTCACTTTATTTTTAATTTAAGAGGTCATGTATATTTAAGTTATATTTATTTAGATTTTTGAATGTTCCATTCAAAAATGTTATTAAAGAGGCATGTACACCATAAAAGATGACTATTGAGGTCTATTGTCAGGAATGTTAGTGTTATATCAAATAGTGAATTCTACTGCAGCAGAATGTTGCACGTCTGCACAGTGTTATATGTTCACCGCACAGTGTCAGTAAATACTGTGCAGTTAGTATTGGACTACAAGATAGATGCAAGCCTGTACAGGTAGTTATTTAAAGCATAAATGAGAGGGTTGGGTTCTGGAGGTGTGGTTACAGCATTGTGTTTGGTTGGCGTGGCCTGGGCCTGGTGGTGGGGCCCAATGTGATATCTTTTCATGGGGCCCAAAATCCCTGGCGGCGCCCCTGGCTAGGTCTAATCAGAATAATTTCAAGTCCAGATTCAATGTTGTTTGCATAAGTAGGCTATATTTTTCGTTTCGTTTATTTAATAAGTTAATTTCAGGACAACTTTGGGAATTGTGTTTGTTTGTTATGAGTTTTAAAGAGAGAGAGAGAGCGCGCTGTCTGCTTAGTTGCAATACTGTAGCTTATGCAATTTAGGCCTATAAATTGTTTATGTAACTTATTTGCCTGTGTGTCCATGGTTTTGAGTCTGTGTGTGTGTTGAGCGCAGCGCTGTCTGCTTTTTGCAGTACAGTAACTAAAGTAGGACTAAGCATATCCGGTAGTTTCTGTGGACCTGTCTGCCCGTTTTGTGAGTGCACTGCGCGCGTGCACACTTGTGTGGCATTGTTTGGGATGACCTAATCCAAATAGCGTCCCCCCAGTAAAAAAAATCCCCACTACACCACTGAGCGCAAGTGTTACGGAATAATGTCACAGGCATTGGTGAGTGTGTGGGAGAGAAACACCCTATCGAAGCAACTTTGGGATTTCATCCTTTGCACACCATTTAAATGCGGAAAACGTAAATACGACACTACAGGAAAAATAAACAAAAAGAAAACATAATAGGGCCCCTTTAAGCAAAGCACTACCAATATCCTGACTTTTAGCCCCTATATTGGTACGGGTCTAGCTTGAAAACACCGAACATTCTTGTATGTTGATCCATGATCTTGATACTGACAGCTACATCCTGTGTGTCATATTCTGCCAGATTAAAATGTGGGTTTTATTTTGGAATGCAGGTTCATTCATTCATGTCAAGTCACTTTATTTGAACAGCCCCAGAAGCACATATCATTCATTTAATATTTGGGTTTCATCATTCTTCTAAAGATTAGTATTTTTGCCAACTTTAAAAATAAGTATTCTGCAGTTTCTCCCAATACTCCTTTTTCCCCATATCTTCTTTGCTTTCTTTTTGGTAAATATTTCTATTCATTTTCCAAATATATATATACTGTTTATACACATACCGACCCACATCCTACTTTCTTGCTCTCTCTTCTCTGTCCATCTCTTGTGTTTCATCCTTATACCTTTGCAGTTGTCTTATAAACAAAGAGTCTCTCTCTGTCTCTCTGGCTCGTGTCTGTTTCACAGGTTCCAAAGTGTCTGGTTAGTATGACCACATACGCTCGTGTGCACACACACACACACACACACACACACACACACACACACACTCAGTTTCCAGTTTGGGTATTATAAGCATGTCCGTGAGGAGGAAGTTAAATGCATCTATCATACAGCAGTGGTCTTTGTTTCCTGTTTCCTGTTCCTGTATATGGTCGTTTTTTGTAGGAGGACAGGCTGTTAAAATCACATGTGTGTTTAATTTATACGGTGCCTTTTAGTAAAGTATGTTTCATCACATTTGTGTTTTTATATTTGCATAGTTTTTTACACTGCAGTGTCTCCTAATGGAAGTGTTATCGGCAGTTGTAGCGCTTCCTGTTGGTGTATTCTTAGACTAAACCAACTTTGCTGTGTTACTTTGACCTTTTATTAGCTGTGGACTCTCACTGTGTGACCTCTCTGTGCAGATTCCCCTTTGCTGCCATTCAAAGATTAGTTTGATTTCTCCCATGACCAGCCAGGCGTAGAGTCTCAGTAGGAGAAGCAGGACTGCCAGTACGACTAATGACTATGAGCTGACTGCTTCTTTTCACTAGAAAGACAGACACAGACAATTTGATTCAGCGGACAATGAGCTGAGTGACTATCCTCAGTGTTGGGGCTCACAGAGGTACCATGTGAGTCTCAGCTGATGCCAGCTACAGCTGAGCAGCAAGTTTTACAAGGAAAATTGGCAGCTGGAGATCCTTTTACTATTTCTCTACTATTTTCCAGCCTGACAGCTGATGGAACAAAGGAGAGGTCACATATGTTGTTAACCAAAATGAGCCATATTTTACAGTAAAGTAGTTATTGTACTCATTTACCATTCCCCCAGAAAGGGCCCCAAAAGTTACATTATGGATTCATTTAACTTTTTTTCATGTTACTTGAATGTAACATACCATACACTGAAAGTATCCAAGTTTACTTTCGATTGAGAAGCTGTAATCTTTAAAATCAGTTAATAATTGGCAATAATGGACTCCTTGACTTTCAGCCTAATGGAGGTATTAGAATGAATGTATATTAGACCCAAATATGACACCTAGCTAAAAATGTGTCCGAGCTTCAGGGTTAAGGTTAGGGCATGTGTGTTTCTCTTTTTAAAACAATAAAGTGGCAGTTCCCAGCTTTTCAACTACTCTTTTCTTCTCTTGGCTCGTCACACTTTTATTGATGCGCAAGGTTAAAGGTCAGAGGATTACGACCGTCCAGAGGTGGTAAAACTTTAAAACGTTTACTATAGGTCGTAATAAGCTGCTGCTAGAAATGAATAGGGGGAAAGACGTAGTATATACACGTTCTCCTGGCGAGACCTCAAATCATCTTCGTAATATCTATCAAAACTACAGATCCTACACATCCACTGGATGTAATTCTAAAAGTACAATATACACTTCTCGCTAGAAATCTAATCAAAAAGCATTTTAATGGCCGACTATTCCACAATTTAGGATTTTCCAGAGATGGTTATTTGTGAATAACGACCCTCCGGAGCGTTTGCCATCGACAGGAGCATGTTGTTTCTTATACGACCACTAGAGGTGCTATACATTAAACGTGAGTATGGGTCGTAATCAGGGATGCTCCGATCGATCGGCCACCGATCGATCGATCGATCGCGAGAGCCGATCGCATGACGTAAAATTTGGACGTAAAATACGTGGACACTTTTCTCTGTGCGCGGCAAAACAAGCTCTCAAAAATGGCTTCACGAGTCTGGCAGTATTTAAGGTGTCCGAAAATGACAATAAAATAGCGGTATGCAACGAGTGTGAAGCAGAAATCCTGCAGCAAAAACACACACTAAGAGTTAGACCTAACACTAATGGCGCGTTTCCACTGCAGCGCGGAGCTCGCTTTAAGCGTGCCGAGCCGCTGGTGGGCCCGTTTTGGTTGCGTTTCCACTTGGCCTAGTACCAGGCTAGCGGGTCATAATTCACAGTTTTTCTGGCCCCATAAAATCGTGGTTCTAGGGCCAGGAACAACCAGGCTGAGTCGGGCTGAGTATGCTAAACTAGAAAGAGAATCGCTGGCAAGGGGCTACAACTACAACAAGATGAACATATTTGACCGTGATTTAATTGTAATACACGTTTCAAAATGATACCGAAGTAACAACAAACTGATACCAGTTAGTAAAAACCATGAATTAGTGCTTTGACAAGTCTACAGACAGACGGCAGGCGAGCCAAGCTACATCTGAAGCTAGAAACAACAGTCCCAAATTGTCCCGTAAAAAACACCCTACATTAATAATACGTTTTTTACCTATAGCTTTTTAATCATCCCTCCTCTTGTCTTCTTTGTCTCCTCTTTCAACGTGGGGTAGCATAACTAGGATGTTGCGCTGGATGCTGCTATTAGTTTACTTTGTTGAGATGCCTCTTAGCAAATGCGCACTCTGAGAAAAAAGTGAAGCAGTGTCTGTTTCCACGTTAAAACGTTTCTCTCTAGCTCTGGATTAGTTAAGAGATATTTACCTTCATGGATTAAACCTTCATAATACAAATAGTTTGAATTTACATTGTTTTACAGTTGCTCTTAAAATGGTGGGTCTATGGAGAATTATGTTTTCGGCAAGGTGCCGGTACTCAGTAAAACGCTGGTACTCAGCCGCCGGCCCGCCGGCGGCACCGTCATGACGCATGACAACAAAATATGCCCACGGCCGGCGGCATCTCATGACGCATCTCATGATGCATCTAAGACGCGCCGCAGGCGATAGGACTAGAGCAAGGAAAATACATCACATAACGTTAGCATTTCGAAAATGTTAGCCTGGCTTAATAATAGTGCGAAAAGACAGCAGTTGTCGCTGAACAAGGGATTCCCTCTCTCCTTTCCTGCTGAAAGATGGTGAGTATACTCAGGGAGGAGGAGTCATTTAACCAGCCGCCAGTAGGAGTCAGGCTTTACTTTCTTTTATATCCATAAAGAAAAAGTAAATCTGTTACAGTTGTTTCATATGGATGTTGAAATGTATGCATATAGCTCTTCATTTTGCTCTCAAAGTGCACCAGATTGATGCATCTAACTTCAATATTTAAAAATATATATATGCATGCCCCGGACCCCCTAGAGGGTGTCAGGTCCACTCCTCACTTATAAAAATAGCACTTTACCACTGCACCCCCCCTCTAATCTCAGATGCACCCCGAGTCATTTTGTTTAAGTACAATGAGCCTTTTCTAAAATATACAGTAAGAGACAAACCCACCAGCATTATAGGATATACTATATGACTTTGAGCACTTTTTTGGGCTGTATAAAAAATTGACTTGAACAGTTGCTGATTTAGAGTACTGGCACCTTTTTTATTCCAATTCAAGCACTGCTGGACACTAACGTGAAAAGCAAAAAAGAAACACCCCTATATACAGATGATATTCACAACGGCTCTCCGAGGTAGCGGCTTTGTGGTTACTTTAGCTAGTGTCAGAAAGTTGTTGGACTTCATGCCAATAATACATAAATCATGTTTTAATACAAATACATTTTTTCACTTAACAGTTTTTCATATGTTTCTTTATAACAACTCCAAAGGAAGTAAATAAGAGTATTTGAAACTGAATGTCATTTTGATTAAAGACATACTTCAATTTCTGCTGGAATATTATTGGGATTTATATTCCCTTGGAATATTTCAGTCAAATATTTCACTGTTAGGAATACCGACTTCCCTAAAGGAAAACACTTGTATTTAATCCAACCAACCACTCTGTTTAATTTTCGTGTAACAATCATTAAAAGCCTTGTGTGGCTGCCACTGTGCCAACAGACATTTATTCTTGTTTCCATTGTTCCTGATGCTTTGCAGTTCCAGTAGGGCCAGTAGACTTTACAAGGCATTTCGAAATGTA